>VWZI01001765.1:48840-70888 GCA_013396835.1 Psilopogon haemacephalus | reverse complement strand
GTCCACCCATCAAGTCCATGTTTTTCCAGTTTGGTGACCAGGGTGTTATGTGAGACAGAGTCAAAGGCCTTACTCAGGTCCGGGTAGATGACATTAGTTGCCCTTCCCTTGTCCACTGCTGCTGTGACTTTATCATAGAAAGCCACCAAATTAGTCAGGCATGATTTGCCCTTGGTGAAGCCATGCTGGTTGGCATGAGGCACCTCTGCTTTGTTCTCCATCTGCCTTAGCAGAGCCTTGAGGAGGCTCTGCTCCATGATCTTGCCAGGCACAGAGGTGAGGCTGACTGGTCTGTAGTTCCCAGGGTCGTCCTTTTTTCCCTTCTTGAAGATAGGCATTATATTTGCCTTTTTCCAGTCAGCAGGAACTTCACCAGTCTGCCATGACCTTTCAAATACAATGGACAACGGCTTGGCAACTTCTTCTGCCAGTTCCTTCAGGACCCTCGGGTGGATCTCATCAGGCCCCATGAATGAAAGATAACTGTGAAGATGAACAACATCTTAGACAGGAGAAATCACAAAGGATGACAGATTCACGGGATTCGAAAGAACCAATGTCTTCATATGCTTCTGCAAGGATACAGGGCAGGACTGGTCATCATTTGTTGACTGTTGCTGCCACAGAGGAGGAACTTTTAAAGTTGAAAGAGAGCTTAGTAAGAAAAGATTTAGATGGAACTCTAATTTAACAGTATCTTCTTCTTCACATATACATGATTCATGTTCCTAATTAATGTCAATTAAAGCTGAACTCAGTACTATACAGCAATTAATTTACTGGAGTAATTGCAAAAATGTTATATCTATGTGCACATAAGGAAATGTCTACTGTTCATGAATAATACTATAATGAAAGGTATTTTTTTAACATCACTGTCAGCATTTCCTGCCCTAAGTGTATTTACAGAAGCAACACTTCAGATTCATTTTACAATCACACTGGTGTACATCTTGTGCAAGACTATTGATATTTTTATAAAATCTTGAATTCTTTTTTTCTTAGCATGGTATGCATGTTCACACAAAGATTTTAAGGACTTTGAATCTGTAATATTTGCACTGATCCACAGCTTGGACACCATACCTTTTAAATTGACTGAACTTTCCTTCTCAGGAAAGTACTTCACAGGCAGCTAAAAAGAGGATGAAGGCTCTCTTTTCACAAGCAGTCACATGGAGAAGAAAAGAGGCAACAGGTACAAGTTTCACTTGGAGAGGTTTTTAGCTCAAAATAAGAAAGATTTTTTTTTCAGCAAGAACAGTTATTCACTGGAACAACCTTTCCAGGGACACAGCAGAGTTCCCATTACTGGAGGTTTTCCAAGATGCAAATAGATAAGGCTTTAGATTTTCTCATCCAAGATCTCTTCTCCATGAAAGGCTGGACGAGATGATCTTTTGATGTCCATTCCACCCTGAGCTATTCTTACAGGGTAGATTGCTTTCCATTTTGTAATGCTAATGGTGAAAGTCTTCCCAACTCTTTCAGTCTTGGAGTGTTGTTCTCAGTGTACTGACTCTATCAATCTGGTTATGATCATGATATATTTGGAGGATAGAGGTGAGAGGCTCCCTGAATGAGCCTCAAGCCATTAGCATCAAGCTGGTAAGTCTTGCTAGTCCGCTATTACACATACATTTTTGATCTGCTCATATTTAACTCTGTTCATTCTGCAAAAGACCACATGGACAAGCCCTCTAAGCCTTTTCAATATGCATGAGTGGAAGAGACTGCACTTTTCAAGGCTGTAGAAAGCATGACACAAACTTAGATGTGAGCTGATAAATGCCTAGATATTTGACCAGCTGTATGGCAATGGAAGGAAAATATCATAGATATGCTGACTACTTGGATGTCCTGACTCAGAAACTGAAATTTCAGATTATACATAGGGTATAATTTAGGCTGCAGATATTGATGGAAGGTGTTACCTTTGGAAAAAAAAAAATGATCATATTTGTAGCAATTAGGAGTACACCTATTTTGTCATGTGCAGAAAAGTGGTATGAGACAGTATTTGTGGCAGGAGAAAGTTAGTGAGAGACCAATGCAACTGCTGCTCAGGTTTGAGTGATGAATAAAAATATAGTTCAGAAGATATTTCAAAAGAATGAGCAAAGGTCTGAAAAAGAAATTAAGAGATGACAGAATAATAAGATTTCAGACAGAGGACCATTGCAAAAGCCACCTGACTTAGGGAGAAGAATAATTTGGAGTTTTGGGTAAACAGAGGTTATTATGGATGTGACCAAGAACAACTTACAGATCACAAGTACAGATGAATCTGGAAGAAATGAAAACTCTTCAGTACTACAACACTGAAATTAGAGCTGAAAATACAAACCAAACAGACAAACAAACAAACAGCAGCCAAACAAAACAAAATCCAAACATTTTGAAAGCAATGAAATGACTGCCTATTCTTTTTAAGATAAGAAAGACGACATATAGTTTATGCATAAGTAAGTAATGTAGTACTAATAAATCAGATGTTAACCAGAAAAGGGTATCTAGCATTATTCCTCCACATATTTCATGACACAGGTTCTAGCAGTTTACGTTCACATACTGCTATTTGCTTCAGTGTTGTCTTATTTTTTAAAAAAAGTGTCCTAAGGGACTTCTAAACTCATGAAAGCATATGGCTGTATAGGAAGCTAAATTAACCGTTTCTATTTAGGTCCTACCTGAATGATGAAAATCTGATCAAGGAGAAAACAAGAATGTTTGAAAACACCATGGTAGTGCATAAAGCTTTACTACATTCTACAGGGTTGGCAATTTTGGGGGGTTTCTTTTGTACATTTCTAGCATGATGCATAGTTTGCTTCAGTGAATAAAATAAAAAACAAACAACACACAAACAATATGAGAAGCATGAAAGCTTCAAAGAAATGTATTACAAGAAAGCCAGGTGAAATGGATACAGATTCAGTCTCCAGTTCATACCAAGTACTAAAAAAGAGAGCACAAGATTTACCATGGTGCAGATAGCAAAAGTTAAATGTGCATAGCACAACCAGAAAATATTGAAAATTGGAGTATATAAAGAAGAGTAGCAAGAATTGCTCATATGCAGTTAACAATATCAAACTAATGGTTTGAGATTGGCAAACCTCAGATGTATCCTTTCAACTTTGAGCGAGACCTCATAGTAATTTGCATTTTTTGTGAATATTTTCCCTCCTCGCAAGAAAACAACTCAGAGATAATTTTTCTACCATTCTCTATTTCTGTTTGTTCCGAATAAAACTTTTTCAACTTTCTCTGTCACTTTATCAATGTACTAAAAAAGGAAATAATAGCTTTGATGAAATGAAAGAGAAAATCAGTAATCCTGCCACCATTTATCAGTTTGAAGAGTCTGACTATCTTCTTAGCCATCGCATATGTACTGAGGGATTGCTCTTATATTCCACATGAACCAACACATCTTTAGTTTGAACATGACTCTGTCTTGAAGCAGGTCAAGGGAGGCAATTCTGGCCCTCTACTCCACTTTGGTGAGACCTCACTTAGAGTACTGTGTCCAGGTCTGGATTTCTCAGCAGAAAGAGGACTTTAACCTCTTGAAGTGGGTCCCAATGAGGGCTATAAAAGTGATTAGAGGCACCTCTCCTACGAGCACAGTCTGAGAGATTTGGGATTGTACAGCACAGAGAAGAGAAGCGGAAACTTTAGGAGGGACTTTATTTCAACCTTTCTGTGCCTTCACATTTTGTAATATCTGTTTGTAAAGTATAAATGTTTAAAAGAACTGCTAAACTTAATTTTAAAAAGACTTCTCTTTTATGAAAAATAAGATAAATTGTTCTAAAGATGTATATACCCTGATTCTTTGCTCTAAGGGCTGCTATTGGATGTATGTGAGGTCAGACTTTGGTGTCAGAGTGGCAGTGAATCCTAAGTAAGCACAGTTTTATTTACTTAAGTGTATATGGGGCCTGATGAGATCCACCCACGGGTCCTGAAGGAACTGGCAGATGAAGTTGCCAAACCATTGTCCACTGTATTTGAAAGGTCATGGCAGACTGGTGAAGTTCCTGCTGACTGGAAAAGGGCAAATATAACACCGATCTTCAAGGAGGAACTGTTGGAGAGAGTCCAGAGGAGGGCCACAAAGATGATCAGAGGGCTGGAGCACCTCTGCTATGAGGACAGGATGAGAGAGTTGGGGCTTTTCAGCCTGGGGAAGAGAAGGCTTCAGGGAGACCTTATAGCAGCCTACCAGTATTTGAGGGGGGCCTACAGGAGGGCTGGGGAGGGANGAGCGACCTGATCTAGTGGGAGGTGTCCCTGCCTATGGCGGGGGGTTGGAACTGGATGATCTTTGAGGTCTCTTCCAACCTAGACCATTCTATATATTTATGCATATATGTGTTACGGATTATGCAAAATTAATAATCTATCTTAATTTTGATATCCAGGTGAAGATTGCTAATAACTATGAAAACTATTTATTAACATTAAATCTCACCAGAAAACTTATTTACAATGTTTGAAATGCACAGTTTGGATGCTTATACACACAGGCAAAACTAGAACAATTTGAAAAATAAGTAGCAACTGCAAACATTAAAACTGAAAAGAAGTTCTTAGTTTCAAATATACCACTTGCCCACCAAGGGACTTGAGAGGCTCCTTTCTGCTGCTAAGGCAGAAAGGCACAACAGAATCTAGTTGCAGAATTTCTTAGAGAGCCTTTGATATATTTACAATATAGTACCAGAGTACCCAAAGCTCGAAGGGAATTCTGTTGATATATTGAAGGTCATTGCAGGCAAAGCATGTGGCAGGGCAGACCAGGCAAATCAAAAGTAAAAGCAAAAGCAGAAAAGCATGTGGCAGAACCCTGTTTATTGATTGCCCATATGTAAATGGCTGCCATGGCCACAAAAACTCACCAATCAGAATGGAACTTTGCCACACCTGACCGTATTGGGTTAGGTGAAGTCAGGAGCTTCTTTCCCTTATTTGGGAGGAACAAGTCTGAGAAAATCTTGGACCCTCAAAGTGGGTGTCTCCAAGCCTTTTGTCTTCCCTCTGCACTCTGTTTCCTCTCCCCCAGCAGAGGGAAGGGACCATGGGATCATGCCTGGGCGAGCCAGGGCATGTATCTTCCACGACAATATGTAAACACATATGTGTATGGGTTTGGACCTACTATGCTCATGACAGAGAAAACCAGTTGCTTGACACTGAGTTTCATGTTCAACTTTCATAAATTCAGATCCTGCAGGCAGAGAATAAGTACAATGCTTTACAGTGGATAGTTTCTTTGTAAAGACTCCAGGGACTTTCAGTCAGAGAACATAAAATGAAGCAACATATAGCATTTGAGGATATTCAAGTGGCAGTTCAAGCAGGAATGATCGATACGCAGTCATCTGCACGGATACCTAACCTTAAACACGAATCAGCAAAGTGCAGTGCCTTTTGCGGCACTGTTTTAAAAACCATCAGCTTCAGGACCATGACATGAACCACTCATCCTTTCATCTACCCAGCATACAGTTGTATACGTCTTGTGTGTGACAAATTGAAATAAATTTATTTTCTGAAAACAATTTTGCAGTCAGGCCGGTATCTGTGTTAAGCAGCACATGCTCTCTTCCAAGACTTTATTTTCACAGGATAGTTCTTCCAGCTGTAATGGCAAATATAATGGAAATTATTGTATGAGAAGGGAAAGAAAAGGGATGAAGGAAATTCAGAAATAGTCTAGAGAGCAGAAAGGCATAAAAGGAGGTATGTAGGTGGCATGGTAGGCATAATTAGGCAAAAATAGGCTTATATATGTCCTGCCTTGCCCAGACATGTTTTTCTGCTCTCCCTCTGTTTTGGGGAAAAGCAACCATGGGAAAGAGGACAAAAGAATATGGAGCCACTGAGTCTGAGAGACCATGGCTTGCCGAGACTTGTTTTTGCTCCTGTTTGCATCCTGTGGTAAACACTTGGCTTGTGCCTGCGCTCGAGCAAGGCCTATGTCTTCCCTAAATTTGGATAAAGCAAACCTGTGGGTTCACCTAATATGGTCAACTTTGGCTTACTGTCATTCTGCTTGGCTATTCTGTGTCCAAAGGGCCATTAGTCACAGGCTGCTGTTTGGGCTTTGATATAAAAAGGAGATGAGCATGTAACACCACGTGCTCTGCCGTTGTATTTGTGTGCTGCCTGCTGCTGCCTGCTGTTATTGCCTTCTGCGTCTGGCATGGATATTGCCTTATTGTTTATAGCATTATACTTTACTAAGCTATAAGCAAGTTTGTGTTCCTGGAAACTATCTGCTTTGAGTTTGACAGAAACAGGCATAATTGTCTCCATGCGATCGGCCCGTATAGCCAGCGTGACATCCGTGCTGAGATTGCACATTTCAAGACATCCTGAAAGTCCCCTGCCAAGACAGGAAGTCCTGGAGATGCACAGTTCATACAGAGAAATCAGGACCAGGTCAGAGATCGTCTGCCCCTTTCCCCAGCATCCTGTGAAGTCTGGAAAGAATCAAAAGCCTTAAAGCTAAGAAGAAAATCAACATAATTCCCTGAAAGAGTTTAGGTGCTAACTGAAGCTGTAGCTAGCCCCTGAAGTTGAAATAATTTTTTTTTTAAGTAAATACTTAAAGCCTCTTGTAATTCACCTAGCCTTCTGCCTTAAGCAGAAAGGAGCTTCCTGAATTCGACTCATGGACAAGTGGTATATTGACTGCAAGCAGTACATTGACCACAAGAACCTCCTCTTCCAGTTCAATTGGGTTTAAATGTTTGCATATATTGCTAGTTTTTGTTTCTAAAGCTATTTTATCCTTTATGTAATGCATTCCATGACCGTTGCAAATGAACCAGTTATTATTAAAATTAGTGGTTGGAAGTGGTGAGAGTTTTGAATATAAAAATTAATAAACAATATTAATTTTGAAAAAAATAATATCTCACATCGATTAATTTCCTCTTCATAACAGTAGGCAGAGGTAAAGCTTGAAGCAGCTGAAAGACTGAAAGAGGTCTCAACTTTTTATGGAAAAAAGAAAGTAATACTATTAGCACACAGAGAAGAAAGAGTAGAGCTGGAACAGTTGATTATCAAGGTAAACAAAGACTTTGCAGATAAGTCAGAAGAGGACAAACTAATATTATCATGACAATCATGATCTAGGAGTATTTTTTGTTGTTATTATTAATTCTTTTGTCCTTGTTTGTTAAATCAAATCTGTTAGCATAAGTCTAAGCCACCTATGTTACTTACCAATATTTCTCACTTGAACAACAGGAATTTGAAAACAAAAAAGTCTCTGTGGCCTTATCCCTGTAAGAACATGTTACTTTGCCCATGGAATAAGAAATCTCTGTAAAGTTTTGTCCAGGCAATCTTATTTCTAGACACATGTGCTTTCTTCTATGTTGCATATAATTTGCTCTGCTTCAAGTTGTATCAAAAATTATTAAAAAGTAATAAATTATATGCATAGAAATAAAACAGATGCTATTTAATATCGTTAAGATGTATTCACATGATCTTAACGTCATTTGTTTCACTTCACTGATAGCTAAAGATAAGAGAGCCGTATTATACACCTCATACAGATATTTGCTTGAATGATGATCCTTCTCACCTGACTGACAGCAAAACTGGAACACCTTCAGTCTCATGGTACTCACTTAGAGCTGGAAAGAGCAAAGAGAAATTGCTTAGTTTTCGGCTTAAAAACTTCAGAAAGTTCACTGCTTCCACCTGGAAAGTTATCTTTGGGAATGTGAAATGAGGCAAACTCATCAGCAGAATCTAGAGTTCATTGCTGATTTTTTTTCTCCTAAAGCTCCCTAACATACAGCAGCCTGGAGCTGGATCACCTCAGTTGTTGAATGGATGGAGTGGTACCTGCCTGGAAGCAATAGAAGCTTGATAGTGTGAGACTGTGATTTAGAGATGTAAAGGAAGAGCTAATCCCTGATACTCATCTGAGTGTTAAAGATTAGTCTTGCTATGATAGTAAGAGCAGGACTCTGAACTGATCTTGGCTTCCTGTTTTATTGCTAGCCCAGAGGGGACCGAAAGCATTTGTAAGTACAAAAATTAGTGTTTGTTGTCTTTCTCCTGCCTCTTCAGATTCCCCTTTTGGGCTAAGACATGTATAGAGGTTAAAAGACATGCAATAGTGGACAAGCTGAACATCAGAATTAAAAGGTCATTTCAAATAAATTTAGTATTTCCATTGCGGTAGTAGATAAATCTGAGTCTAATGGTTGCATTTGCTCTAGCCTAAAGTATAAAAGATGAATAGATTTTCACAGAATCTGAAGACAGAAGGACCCAGTGGATCACATAATCTGGCTGTATTTCTCTTCTTACACTTCAAAAAGTCACCCTTATATTTGATCTGATAACTTCTGTCAAATAGAAGCTCATCTTCCAAGAGAAAAAAAAGAAGTCAAAACTGATTGCAAGATATTTATACCCGCTGAGTTTGTGTTAATAATGTGCATAAACAAATAGTAGAAGTAGGTATTCATTTATTTATTTGAACCAATTTGTTTTACTTTGAGAAAAAAAAATTGTATTAGCATTATCAAGATGAGAATTTTTTTTCCAGTTCATTGCCTCAAAATAAATAAAAGTAGGCACTGAAATAAAGCATGTGAAAAAACCAATCCACAGTTTTGATAGAGGGGAGAAATAATTCTAATTAAAAACGACTAAGTTCGAACGAAAATCAATGTATTTTTCAAATACTTGTCATAATTATATTTCCTGATAATTTAGTTCCTACTAGGTTAGTTAGCTGAACACTCTCAAAAATAGGCAGTTTTCCTTTTCCAACTCCAGTTCAAATTTATTTCCTTTCAGTTTCTGTTAAAATCAATAATGACTTGCCTTCTTTGCCTGTGTATTGACATCTTCACATTTCTCTTCTCTAAAATGAATTTTATTTAGATGGGTTGGTTCATGAAATATGCAGTATTGCTGTGGAGTTAACAACATTCATAATTTCTTAACATTTCACCAAGCTTTAATAATTTTATAGACATGATTTTATATTCCCTTCCATATCATTAATGAAAATTCTCAAGTATATTGATACCAGTCCCTATAGAACTTCGTGAGAAACTTCAGTTCTGTATTTTCTTATCAGTAGTTACTTCTGAGTCCTGACATTCAATACTTCCAGTTCTCTTAAGATTGATCCTTCCTTAAAGTCTCCACTCTTGGACTTGCAGAAAAAAAAATCTTTAATCCGTTCTGTGTATGACACAGAATTATGCCAATTATAATGCATTTTCCCATTATTGCATGCAACTCTTTTTCTTTTCCCTAAATACCTGTCTTGAATTAATCTTTGAATTAGGATAGATATTTAACCAAAGGGATGGTCTTCTTTAATTATGAGTCTGTACCTTTTCTGCAGTGTTAAATATAGTGGTGGTCTAAAAAGTGTAACAGATAAACTTGCACTTTCCTAAACTAAGGTGTGACGTTTACTTTGTTTACAAGGCATTAAAACATACACTTCCAGAGTGGAACAGTGGCATATGAAATGTCTAAAAATCTTTGATAGTACCAAAAGACTCAGTTTTATAGAGGAGGATAATTATGTCCATACTGGAACATCAAGGATTGTCTTCTATATCCTGATTATCAACAAAATCAATTACCATAACAGTATTGTTTTCTGAAATAATAATTACTTATCTTCTGGGTTATTGTAGACTGTATATCTTGAGAGCTACTACCTGGTGACTACATAAAATAATTTTAAAACTTTGTTATGGCCATCTCTCTTCCATTAGTTGTACTACTTATATCACTAATCACGTCTAACTCAAGTAGTTATAAGAAGTACTGGGACATAAAACAAATGGTGTGCTCCTATCTGCATACCTAGCAAAGCAAAGGAAAAGCTTATGATGTTAACTATAAATGTTTATAATATAAATTAATTTGTTCTTAATTAATTACTAGTCATTTCCTTGGATTATTCTCTATTGAGTATTTTATTTCCTTTCATTCAGTGTGTATTAATCAGATAACTCTCTTCAGTTACTGTAACAAAGTTGTCTAATATCTGCTCATGTAACTCTTTGCATAGGAAAACCAAACCAGAAATATAAAAAAAAAAAAAAAATCAGACAAAAGTCTTATTGCGTCATTAAACACATGTTACACATTTTTTGTCTTTAAAAGAGAAATTTGTTATTATATGGCTATTAAATGTATGCAAAATATACTCAATCTATATTTTAGAAATCACATAAGCCAGTTCTATTAAAAAGACTTATCATTTCTGTGTCATGATGTAGCTGAGACATTTCTTACTCAGATCTGAAGTTTCCTTTTCCCATGCTTCCATATCTACCACTTTATGTATCAGTTCAATAGGGATTTCATCTATCAGGAGTTTGTTTATTCAGGAAAAGAGAAAGTGAAGGATGTGTGTTGTTCTTTTTGAAGGCATAGTGGTGCCAATAATCTAATAGCAAAGACAGAAAATGAGCACAGAGTTTTGGCTGGCTGGTTAACATTCAGCTGTCAAGCCACAGAGAAGATATTTTTATGCAGAATATAAAAGTAACTTTGTGTTTCACTTAGCTTCTTGGAATCAAGATACCCTCTGGGCAGTCTCTAAGGTAGTAAGCTTGGATGTGAATTTGCAAATGGATTCTCAGATGCCAGCTGATGAACAGAGTTGAGCTTGCCTGATGAATGTAGAGTTGCAGTGAGCTATGGTGCCCTATAAATGGAAATGGAATGTATAGTTTCTGCCTTGATGAGGTTTATTGGTGTGCCAGAACATGCAGTGACAAGGAGGCTAGAGCTAAAGAGAAAAAAGAAGACAAAAATATGAGGAAGAGATGGAAGTTATGAGAATATAATCTACACACCAAAATGAACACTATTTGAATACAATTATAAAAAAACACATGAAATATCAGATTTGAAATGTTGTTTCTTTGCAAAGAGCACCATGAAATTCTGTGGGGGCCTGTTTTCAATGCCTAATAATTCACACATCAGTTTTTCGCCCTTGCTCCATGAAAGAATTTTGACTTATCATTGAAAGAAAATATTAAATTTCAAGTTCTCCCTTTCATTGTGTATAGACGGTAAGAATGTCCAATGATGCTTTTCAGTAAAAGCTAAATTTATATTCCTTCAGGAATTAATTACATCTCCCATTCATTTTAACTATCAAGTGTAGAAGCACCGTTAGTGTTAGCTTTAGTAAGTGTTACATCATCTATTCTATTGAAAGATTGGCAGATGAAGAAAACTACATGTAGATTTTTTTTTAAAGGCTACAAATATGAAGTATGAAAATTTTTTGTCTAAACATAAACTGACGTATTTGTAGAACATGTATGCATGACCTTGAATGCATTTATAGTTTAGTAAAATGCAAGTTCAATATGAAAGATTTTTTAAATATGTGTAATTTAGCTTGTACATTAAAAAAAAAAAAAAAAAAAGGAATGCAAATGAATGTATCAAAATAATCAGGTTTTGAAGTCACCCTAATGGTACTCAGTGCCAAAATGTTCACGTGACAACCAATGTGAATTATTTTTCTAGGTGCTTTTGTGACACAAATGCTTATAAAAATGTACTTTTAATTTAGACAAGAAATGGTGATTTGTTTAAGTACCAAGGATAAAGGTAATTTTTTCATATTTTTCTTTGAATCATATCTAATTGGCTTCTTAAGGAATTGTAAGCTTGTTTGATTGAAATCTACATGTAATTTAAGTATTTTGAAATGTTTTCTTTTACTGGTATGTTGCTTATATAACAATTTTACTACAGATCTAAAATGGAGAATACTGAAGCAAAAAATGCTTTATACAATACATATAAGGGAATCTGTCAGCTCCATTTCGTCATGCAGTTATAAAAGGTATAACTACTTAATGGGGTTAATGTACAGAGGTCTTTGAAGGCCAATGTCTATTATTTACACTAGCTTCTGGTCTGTAGTATAAGCTTTTTTATTTGACCAAGGACTGTAAGTGCACACAAAGCTTTGTAACAGCCTTCATTCGTTGCAATAATAGAGCTAATATCATCCCTGGTATGCGCTTATTAAGTTCATCACTTTGAGTGGCACCTTGACATTTATAGCCTCTGGATGCCAGCTGGATGAGGTTATGAGACAGTAGTTTATACTAACATCTTTTTTCTTTATCCAAGAAGCAAGCCTCAAGCAGTTGAACAGAAGGAGACATTTTCTTCTCTCATGAACAAAATTATTGAAGAAAATTAATTTTGTCTGCATTTTGGTCTTCATTGTGATAAAGTCACTGGAATGTTAAGCAGCTTAGTAAATAAGTAATTTGGTGATTTTCACAGAAAAAAACCCCAAAACTATGAAGATATACGGCTATATGATATCTTTATTCATTTAAACACTGTAATCTGACATCTAAATCTGTTTGCTACTGTAAGGAGTGAGCTGAAAAAATACAAAAGACAGTGCATTAAATTAAACAAAGTCATGTGAAACCAGTTCTAATCTGTCACTGATGATCTCTATATGCATGAATGTATATAAGCCTTGAAGATTAAACAATTTAAAATATTAATTTATTAATGAAGCAATGTATTAACAATTACAGCCCACTTGAATATGGCCCATATATATATAATCTGTGCCAAGATTTAAGTTTATCATTTTAAAGCAAAATGACAACAAAAAGTGGTCTTTTATAATTTTGACTTAACTATATAATTTGTTGCAATGGCAAACATGAAGGCCTAGATAACATCCACAGTCTGTTAAATGAATCTTTCCTAATTTAATCATCTGTAGATAAAACAAAATCTTCTAAAGTATTTATGATTCAGTAATATTCTCTCCATCTGAAATAAATTGGAATTACATGTAACAGTATCATACTTTTCACAGATCATATATACTCTTTGTGGTTACTTGATTGAGCAGGGTCCCAGTGGTCTGATTGTAGTGAAGAAAAGCAATACATATACTGGATAACAGAATACACACATCTCTGCCATTAGGAGCTGCCTTGCTTCCTTATCTTAATTTCCTTTGATTGAAATTACTTTTATGCAAGTTGTTAAGAATCATAGGCTAGTGTGATTGCATAAAAATACCACAAACTATAGCAGAGCAGTAGCCTATATAGTGAACATTTTCCAAACAATAATTTATTTATGTTTTTCTGCAGGATTAAAATAAAGCTAATTATGTCTATCTTGGCCTTTCTCAGATACCTAAGAACTTCTACAGGATTATGCTTGCACATAATAATCACTAGATGACCTGGAAAACACTATTTCTAATATTGAGCAAATGCATAATCAATTTTATTAGTGCTCAAAAGCTCTTTGTTTCAGCTTGAGTTTTCATATATATAGAACAGGAAAAGAAAGTTTAGAGAGTAGAAATTACTTTCAGTCAGAATAAATTGTGTTTCTGTGTTTTTAGGGACATATACATTCACAAACATGAAAACATCCATACTGAAATTGTATGACCTGCCAGGAATCTTATTGAAATGCCAATAAAAAGGACATAGACATAGATATTTTACAGTTATAGAATCACAGAATCATAGAATGGTTTAGGTTGGAAGAGATCTCAAAGATCATCCAGTTCCAATCCCCTGCCATAGGCAGGAACACCTCCCACTGGAACAAGTCGCTTGAGGCCTCATTCAACTTGGCTTTTAACACTTCCAGTGAGGGAGCAGCCACAACCTCCCTGGCCAACCTGTTCCAGTGTCTCACCACCCTCACTGTAAAGAACTTCCTCCTAACATCCCATTTAAATCTACCCTCCACCAGTTTAAACCCATTACCCCTTCATCCTGTCATTACAAGACCTTGTGAATAGTCCCTCCCCAGCCCTTCTGTAGGCCCCCTTCAGATATTGGAAGGCTGTCTCTTCGAAGCCTTCTCTTCTCCAGGCTGAAAAGCCCCAACTCCCTCAGCCTGTCCTCATAGCAGAGGTGCTTCAGGCCCTCTGATCATTATCTCTGCAAAGAGCCACTTCTGAAGTTTTTTTTTTTCTCATGCTCATACTGCATCTTGCATGGCCACAATCTCTTGAATTGCAGCATTTTCCTTGGTAAGTGGTACCTTCAGAAATGTTGCTTCTGACATCTCCATTTACAACCCAGCTCCATGAAAGATAAGGAAATAGAGGAACTAAGTTTTCAGAAAAATAAAACCAGAGAAAAGCAAACCTAAAAGACAAAAAATTTGTGAAATCTAATAACAAACTTTTTAAAAATTTTCTTTTGTACTCAAAACTCTTCCCTTAATGCTGTTCACTTAAAGAATTGTGTTTGCTATTACTGCTTGCTCAGAGGGATTTCTGCTTTGAGGCTCTTTCTCTGGAACCCATCTATTTGATTTAGTTCATATTTCTATAAATAGAATGAAACCAGAAAAGTGTTAAGTGAAAACCAATATTACATTTTTATTTAAATAACCATTCCTCCTGGCTAATCAGAAATATTCCATTTCAAAGCATTCATTTATGGTTTGAAAACACACCAAAAGAAATGGTCTACACACATACTCTATCTTCTAAGTATTTTCTGTTTAATTTACTGAAAAAAGAACAACTTTCACTATTTCCAGTCCTCAGAGTCAATAAATCCATATTTCATTCCACCTCATTCATCTTGATAAAAAAAGAAAACGGGAATATAAATTTTTGCTCAATGGCCAAATTCGGTTTGAAAGGGTTATTATTTGTCTGAGACATCAAGTAGTGTGTCGCTGTTTGATTACTATTCTATATCTGCCCTGAGTATTTGGAGAATGTAATTTATTCACCTGATATCAGGTTTTACCTCGAACAAAGTTTAACTTTGTTGGGTGTGATAGCTATTATAATGAGATGGTATTTTGTGGTTGGATGAGGTTCAGCTAGGAGAGCTGTTGCTTTGGTTGTTTTGGTTTTGCTTTCATGGGTTTGTTTGTTTTTCATTTTTTGTGGTTTTTGGGGGGTTTTGTGTATGTGATTATTTGTTTGTTCATTTGTTTGTTTTGCTTCTTTTTTCCACAAGAATCTAGGAGGGGCCACAGCCAAGACTGGCAGCTGAAACAACCATGAAATATTTGATGCCATACTGCTGTATAAGAGAAGGACTAGCTAGGGGGTGTGTGTGTGTGTTTTGAGTTGGTGAAGGATCAGGGTAGCCAGGTCAGAGCTGTGTTTTGTATCACTGGCTGCATATACTGTTATTGTTCCCTCTGATTGTTGCTGTCTCTTAGTGCTGTGCTATTAAACTCCCCTTAGCTCACGGGGTTTTGCCTTTTTCTCCTGACTCACCTTCCTATCCCTCTGCAGGAGGCGAATGATAGGGCTACTGTGTGAGCCTCAGTTGCTGGTTGGGCCTGAACCTTGACACCAGTATACATAGCAGAATTTATAATGTTTTAAATGTTTAAATGTGTTGAACATGGACAAAGGTTTACCTGGCAAGTTTATTATACAGAAAAAAAAAAAAATTGAGAGGAATTAAACAGCTTTAAAAAAAAATTTCCTTTTTCACCTCACTCCTCTCTGATTCCTTTTCTTAGCTATTGAAGTTTATTTCACATAAAGAGGGTATGCTAGAAAAATGACACAGGTGAAAGACAATGTTCAGGAACTACTTTTTCCTCTGAGGCAAGGTACTTTTTCAAATTCATCACTCCTAAGACAACTGAAATGAGTGGGAAAAAACACAAAAAATACTTTAGATGCATTTAACTGAGAGGAAAATGTACCTTTCTCTTCTTGCCGTTTATTGTTTTTGTTTATAAATAAAGGCAGCAAATCACTTCCAGTCTCAAAAACAGTACAGCCACTCTAGTATAATGTTCTGGTCAAGTTCAGCACAACCCCAATTATAGCTAACCCCTGAGCTTTTTGAAAATCCATAGGATTAGTGAGAGCCTTAATAAGCTGCCTAACTTGCAATCTGCTACTTATCCACAGAAACTGAGTTGGGGGAAGGAGAGAAGAGACCAGTCTTATAGTATGTGCTCAGAGATGGAATTCTGCCCTGTATCAAATCAGGGTGAGTTACCAGAAACATCAAAAAATGATATTTTTCTTCCATTGGTATAAGCATAATTATTTCACTAGGTCACAGACTCCTCAGTGGGAATTAAGAATGGCTAACATAGCTGGGAAAAGCTACTTCTGCAGGAACTTTCTCATATGAAAAGAGTTCTGAAGAATCACTCAGTGGGAATTAGTATTTTGTTTGTTTGCTTGTATCAAAGAGTATTCCACTGTCTTAATGTGACATTATGCTGTAAGAACCAGTGCCCAAAATTTCTTGAGAAATCAGACCTTTGGGAAAACCTTCAAAATTATCATCTTTTCATTTTTACTTTAACACCCTTAAAAAAAAAAAAAAGTACTAAGCACAATTGAAAAGCCATAACTCTGGATTTATTTAGTGAAGTGTTGTTTCTTTCTTTATGACTCTGGTTATCTATAAAAGTACTATTTAAAAAAAATCCAGGGCTGGTCAAGAACTATAGATTATTACTATTATATTTGTGACCGTGTTACATAATAAATTACAAATTACATATATGTTATATAATCATACATTATAATACATGTGAATATTTAACAGAGCTTTGGTAGAAGTAGTTACGCTTTTGCAAGCTGGTAAAACTTCTTTGAAGGTGTCAACAAGAACAAGGGGTTTGGAGAGTATGATGTAACATTTCAGTTTCTTGTGAGTGAAGTAAATGATCAAAGTCAAAATGATCATGATGGGAAAGCCGTAAACAAATAAACATATGTTATTCTAGAGCAAGTCCAGGAAGTGAACCTCTTAACTTGGGTGATCTGAAATCTTCTCTGCAAGGTGCCCTGTTGGGCATGGTAGGCAACTAGTGTCCATAAATTAATTGTGAGAATATTATCAGTGTGTTCTGGTAAAGCTGTTTTCTCCCAGTAAGAGGATCATCCTTTGCTAAAAGTAAATTACCCTTTCCTTTTTTAGATAACTATTTTGCAGAAAGACCTGTTTGCAACTAAAATGTTAGGCAAGTGATTGTCAATTAGCTTTCTAGTCCATCCAATTTATGCTATGTTTTTCATTCTATTTTTAAATTACAATATAGAATAGAATAAGGCAGGTTGGAAGAGACCTTCAAGATCATCCAGTCCAACCTATCATCCAGCCCTACCCAATGGATGGTACTCCATCCAGGCTTTTCTTGAACACCTCCAGGGATGGCAACTCCACAGCTTCCCTGGGCAGCCCATTCCAATGGCAAATCACACTCTCTGTGAAGAACTTCTTCCTAATATCCAGCCTATACCTCCCCTGTCACAACTTGAGGCTGTGTCCCCTTGTTCTGTTGCTGGTTGCCTGGGAGAAGAGACCAACCCCCACCTTGCTACAACCTCCCTTTAGGTAGTTGTAGACAGCAATGAGGTCACCCCTGAGCCTCCTCCAGGCTAAACACTCCCAGCTCCCTCAGCCTCTCCTCATAGGGCTGTGCCTCAGGCCACTCACCAGCTTCATTGCCCTTCTCTGGACACCTTCCAGTACCTCAACATCTCTCTTGAATTCAGGGGCCAACTGGACACAGTATTCAAGGTGTGGCCTGAACAGTGCCAACTACAGGGGCAGAATAACCTCCTTTGTCCTGCTGGCCACACTGTTCCTGATACAGACCAGGATGCCGTTGGCTCTCCTGGCCATCTGGCCACACTGCTGGCTCATGTTCAGCTACTATCTACTAGCACCCCTAGGTTCCTTTCTGCCTGTCTGTTCTCCAGCCACTCTGTCCCCAGCCTGTAGTGCTGTCTGGGGTTGTTGTGGCCAAAGTGTAGGACCCTACACTTAGTCTTTTTAAAATCTCATCCCATTGGCCTCTGCCCACCCATCCAGCCTCCAACAGATCTACACCTGCTCCTAACTTGGTGTCATCTGCAAACTTGCTAATGATGAACTCTATCCCCTCATCCAGATCATCAATAAAGATATTGGACAGGATCAGGCCCAGCACTGATACCCTGGGGCACATCACTAGTGACTGGCTGCCAACTGGATGTGGCACTATTCACCACCACTCTCTAGGCCTGTCCCTCCAGCCAGTTCTTGACCCATTTCAGAGTGGATCTGCCCAAACCATGAGCTGCCAGCTTTGCCAGGAGCTTGTTGTGGCAGACAGTGTCAAAGGCTTTGCTGAATTCCAGGTAAACTACATCCACAACCTTCTCCGCATTCACCACCAGGTAACATGATCATAAAAAGCAATCAGGTTGGTCAGGCAGGACCTACCCTTCCTAAACCCATGCTGGCTGGGCCTGATCCCTTGGCCATCCTGTAAGTGCTGTGTGATTGCACTCAAGATGACCTGCTCCATAACCTTGCCTGGCACTGAGGTCAGGCTGACAGATCTGTAATTTCCTGGTTCCTCCTTCTGGCCTTTCTTGTGGATCGGCACCACATTGGCTATTTCCAGTCTTCAAGGACCTCTCTAGAGAACCAGGACTGTTGACAGATGATAGAGAGTGGCTTGGCCAGCTCATCTGCCAGCTCTCTCAGCAGCCTAGGATGGATCCCATCTAGTCTCATGGACTTGTGAGGATCCAAGTGCCTCAGCAGGTCCCTTACTGCTTCCTCTTGGATTACAGAGGGACTATACTGGTCCCTGGTTCCATCTGCCATTTGTGGTCTTCGGAAAATGCTTTCATACATCACTTAACAGTACCTCCTATTACATACAACCTAATGACAAACCACCTGAAAGTCTCTGTGTCCTTAATAATAGGCCCTGTTTTGAGAATTTAAAGGATAATTTAATATCTTTGTGTCCACATTTCACACAGAGGTGAACTGTAGTTTCATGAGAAAGTAGCATCACATCCACAAAAACCCCACCATCCTCCCCACCCCCAGCCAACCATGTAGCAAACAACCACCAAACCACTCCACCATTCATGAATTAATAACAAATATGGAAGTCTTAAACTTTTTAAAAGGCTGTGTTGGCAAGTTAAAACCAGAAATGAAAATGTCTGTTACTTTTACTAGCTTGAAAAGCGGGAAGTCCTTAGCTCTTCCATATAATTATTTTAGAAGAGAGTATGCAGAATAATAAAGCACAGTCTTAGTTTCCAAGTTTCTTTGATTTAAATATTTTATATGTTTATAAACCAGAGACTCACCATGATCTGAGTAAGGAAGTTCTGTGTGCAGTTTGAAAGCTAAGCAATACAAATGAAGAAAGATGGATGCTTCCACTTTGGGGATCCAAGCATGCTTTTGTCAGGAGTCAACAAGGTTTGTGTTGATCAAACAATTCAGAGCAGATCTTCTCTCACTCCTACAGCAGATTACTTAATTTTGCTACGATTAGTTTAGTCACATGATGTGCATTTACTTAAACGTGAAGTGTGCATGGTAGCTGTTTTTCTGAACATCCCCTCTCTTCCTGTGTCCTATTAATTAATATCTTCTGGATAGAATCTGTTCTTTACATAAGTTTCTGGAGTTTTTTATCTTCTGGATGCAGATGCTGTCTATAGCAAATTGCAAAAATGGATAACTTATAAAGATACAATTAACATATACTTTAACATTTATGTGGTTTATAGTTTAGAGGCATTAATATGTTTATATTTGTCTGAAGAAGATTTTCTATTATTTATGTCTGCAGCAGGTGATTACAACAGAAAATCAATGGAATCTGCAATAAAATAAGCTGAATAAGCAATAATATGTTTATGTGTTTTGAAATAAACATAGCTGTCCACAAAAGCTTTCCATGTATGTAGCACAGGAATTTAATGCATGTGGCCTTTAAAACTGTATCAGCAGCATTAATCTTGAAGTTTAGATAGAAAGAAAAAAAAGCACATTACGTATTTTTTTCCGTGATCTCTAACCAAGATTAGTTTTGTAGCTTGGTCTCTAAAATTTTAGTAAATCATATTAAAAATATCTCAAATGATGAGAGAGTTAACCCTTCCACCAGGACATTACTCTATACTTTAATAAAAATCTTTTGACAAGATATTTTCTTTATAAGCCATTGCCTTTTGGTTTGCCTGAGGTAGTTGCAGGTTTGGAGTTCTTAAAACTCAGATGATGCTTTCACAACATACACTGAAAAGGTTCATGCAAACCTATCATCATACCTATTTTTTTTGCTGCTGCAGTTTTTTTTTGTTCCCTTCCCAAAATATGTGCATGCTGACCTATGCACAGTGGTGTTTCCATCCCTGGGAAGCAATGTGCAAATTTTAGGGCCTTGGATTACCGAAACACTACCAACTCTACCTTTCCCTTCATACAGCAAATTTGCTAAATGAAATTTTTAATTTCTACCTCAACTGTTGTAAAACTCAGTCTTAACATCTCTAACAATAAAAAAAAAAAGTATGTTTGCATTACAAATGCTTAACATTTTTTTCAGAAATGAAAACAAAAAAAGAATGTTTGGTGAATTTTTAAATTTCTCAAAACAGTCTCATAATATCAAATTATAATTGTTGCTTTAAATATTTTGTAAGCAGGCTTTTTATGCCTTCCCTTCTTCCCTATGCTATTGATTAGTGTATGTCACTTTCTAAGTTTCTCTGTACTTGGCACTGTTGAAACTTTGGCTTGGACTTCGGTGTCCAGTTTTGCTTGGAATATGTTAAGACACAAGTGAACGAATGGATAAACAAAAAGTGGAGGAGATCCAGAACAGAAAAAAAAACCCAAACAAGAAAGCCAAGAGATTTAGAAAGCACTGTGTTGTATACACAGCTGAAAGAGCTAGGTGTTCCTAGATTACAAAAGAAAAAAAGGCCCTGATGAAAGATATAATGGTGATCCACTGAACAAGAATGAGTTTAATATTCTATTTTTACTGGGGAAAGATAAATCATTACATAAATAAAGAAGTGGTACATCTCAAAGGCTGAATATTTGCCATGAAAACCTTCCTTTCTGTTTCTAAAAATATGTTTGGACCATGTTAAACGTGGCAGATGGGTATCCTGTTTCAGTGGTGCATTATTTCACCACTTTTATTACAGTCTGTTAGAAATGGCCATGATAGTAAATTATGTAAGACTTTATGTACATTTTTTACTCTACTGAGAACTATTTTGGATAATTATATATACATATTTCTCTGTGTGTGTGTGTTTGTACAACTAATGTTATCTGTGCACTGCAGGACAAAGAAACAGGGAAGGAGAATCAGCCGTTTCTTTAAGAGCAATGGAAATATGAAGAGTTCTAGAACTACTGAAATACATGCAAAAAAGGCTTCCATGGAACCAGAATAATATTTTGAGCCTCTCTGTTATTTTTTTTTAATATGTATATATTTAACTTGCTTTTCACTTTAGATGATATGTGTCTGGGGGTGAGAAGTGTGAAGAGTTGTAACTTAGCTTTTAGCAAAGGCTGTAGGGTTACCCCGGGACTTATAGTCAATATATTAATGCATTCAACAATTATTCGCAGTTCCTAATTCAAGTAGAAGCCACAAAAAATAGTAAAAACTGAGCTCATAAAGCTGTTTCCTGACATTTTATTAAATATAAAGCTGCAAAAAGAAACAAAAATCCATGCAAACCTGATTGCTACTGCCAGCTCTTGTTACAGATGGCATCAGATATGCTAGTAGTGGAACTACATACATATTACATTATTTTTTAACCATAATTTCAGATAGAAACATTTATATATGAAATAGAATTTAAAAATAAATCCAGTTCTTGTCTGTAAAATCAGAGTCATGTAATAGAAACCCATGAAACTAAAGGCTGTCAGCTTTAGAGTTCCTATGAAAACTTCTCTCTTTAACCTTCAATGTCTTCTCACTGTCACACTCTCCTTTTATATCTAAGTACTTGTTGGATTGGCTTGTGAAGTACTTTCAGATAAGTTTGTGCAATGAGCTACACAAAAGAAGCTGAAGGGACATGCTTCTCCTCAGCAGATGCAGATCTGGTGTAGAAAATTGGCAAATCCCTCAAATTCCCCTAGGCACATGGTTTACAGTAAAATGTTTTATGACTGTATAAACATTTATCACAGATGCAGGAAGCATTTACCCGCCC
>VWZI01001765.1:19406-39806 GCA_013396835.1 Psilopogon haemacephalus | reverse complement strand
TATAATTTAATTTTCCATGGAACATGTGAAGATTTGAGACTGGATTAGTTGGTTTGATAAATGAAGTCTGAATTTCAGAAGTTTAAGTCTAAGCCTTTTGAAAGTATTCCTAATGGCTGCCACCTCTGAAGGTGATAAAGGAACCCCTGCTGAAAAAGAAAAAAATTATTTGAAAGTTTGTCCTTGATTTTTTGGTTCAGATATGTATTCATGTGCTTGAGTATTCATTACAAGTGCATTAAAACCTTTGAAATACCTTTCATTTAAAATTGCAATGGAAATATAAAACCTTCCTATAGAATTTCCTTTACAGCATATTTTCTGAAAAATGTATGGCAGTACTGCCACTGAGAATAAATATGTGTTGGTGACTCTTTAGGATGTAGTTCACATGATCACAAGATGTCAGGGATTGGAAGGGACCTCCATAGATCACTGAGTCCAACCACCCTGCCAGAGCAGGACCGTAGAATCCAATGCAGGTCGCACAGGAATGCTTCCAGATGGATCTTGAAAGTCTCCAGATGAGACTCCACAACCTCTCTGGGGAGCCTGTTCCAGTACTCTGTGACACTTACAGTAAAGTTCTTTCTCATGTTGAGGTGGAACTTCCTGTGCAGTAGTTTGTATCCATTGCCCCTTGTTCTATCACAGGGTGAAGGTGAGAAGAATTTGTCCCCTCCCTCTTGATCCCCAGCTCTTAGATATTTATAAACATTGATTAGATCCCCCATAATTCTTGCCTTCACCAGACCAAAAAGCCCCAGGTTCCTCTACCTCTCATCATAGGGCTGGTGCTCCAGCCTCTTAATCATATTTGTAGCCCTCTATTGGACTCTTTTGAGTAGATCCCTGTCCCTCTTGAACTGGGGAGACCAAAACTGAATGCAATATTGCAGACGAGGTTTCACCAGGACAGAGCAGAGGGGAAGGAAAACCTTCCTCAATCTGCTGGCCACACTCCTCTTAATGCACTCCAGGATTCCATCAGTCTTCTTGGCCACAAAAGCATATTGCTGTTCCATGGATAGCTTGGTGTCCACCAGGACTCTCAGGTCCTTCTCTACAGGATCTTTCCAGCAGATCACTTTCCAACTTGTAGTAGTTCAGTTTATTATTTCTTCCCAGGTGCAGGACTCTGCACTTATCCTTGTCGAACCTCATTACGTTCCTTTCTGTCCAGCTTTCAGTCTGTCCAACTCATGCGGAATGACCATACATCCTCCAGGCATGTCATCCAAGCCTCCCAGATTGGTATCATCAGCAGACTTGCTGAGCAGACACTTTATCCCCTCATCAGTGTCATTGATGTAGATATTGAACAGGACTGGACCCATCACTGATCCCTGAGGCACTCCACTAGTCACAGATCTCCGTCTGGACTTGGCACCATTGATCACTGCTCTTTGCACTCTATTGTGTAACCAGTAGTCACTGTCTTTTCTCACTGACACGTGTTCAGGAACAAAATGACACTTTCAATATTTTAATCATTTTTTTAAAAAATTACAACACAAAAAAAACTTAGAGTTTCGAGTATCGCAAGGATTTATCATTCACATTTATAGAAATGTTTTATTTTATTTTTCATAGAACCATTTTGGTGGAAAAAATCTCAATGGTCATTGAGTCCAGCCATTGATCTAACACCACCATGGCCATGAAACCATGTCCTGAATCACAAATTTTTGGCCACTAGTGTTTAGACTTTAGTTGTCTAAAAAATTAAAAAGAAGATTTAATGCTAACCCTTCCTTACCTGTTTTTTTTTTCCTGTACTGATACCAATGTATTTTATATATTGTTCTATTTACTAATTTTTGCTGAGTAATGTTATAATTCAAGCTTAATTGTAGATAATAGCATACATTAGTTGTTAGAGAGCAAAATACGACCTCAAATACAACTCAAACAGGAGACAAGTTAGCAATATAAATGCACTTATGGGAATTTACATTTCATGATTAATTTTTACAGTGATTTGCCTCTCAAGCACTGATAAGTGCATCAGGAAAAGTTCAAAAACTTGATCATTGTGCCAGTTATTTGATTTATTATATATACAGAGCCACAACTCCTGTAGGAAAAATACAAGCATCACAGGTGTGTATAAATAGTTTTCTGTTCGTGTAAAGAAAAGATTAGTTTTATCTGAAGTGATATTTTCAAGTTTGCAAAGGAAGCTGTCAAACTAAAATTTTATAGCTGAAAAAATTAACACTATAATAAAAGACAATGTTTTTTAACCTTATCATCTCCTCATTAGCATCACTGCTGTGACTTCTATAAGAGATGGGAGCACTACTAAAATGTCTCATTTGCATTTTGCATATCTTACAAAAGCAGGTTACTTTGTTTAAATTATAGCTAATATCATTGTAGTGGTGTTTTGTATTAGAAATTGATTACCTTATTTCTTCTTCTCTAATGACCTCATTATATTTGATTTTTTATGCCTCATTTTTTCATATTGAAATAATGAGTACACAACAGTGAGATTATTAATATTTTATACACATTTTTGTTTCCACCTAGTACTTCAGATAAAGCACTTTGACTATGAGAGCTGTCTGAATAAATTCAGGCTGCTTGTGGTATCTCATGATAAACTTTGCAGAAAGAAACAAGTTGAAGGGCTGAGAACAGGGTCTTTGCAAAAACATTATGAATGGCCAAAGGAATAGAAAACTGGGGAAGGAGAATATGAAAGCAAGATTTAGTACATGCCTCAGACTACAGAAACAGAACAGTGAAATATATTTGCCATCCTTGGAAGGCTGTCTTTCATCAATTTGTAGAGTTTTCTTTTCATAGTTGTGATATCTGGGTTGTTGGGTTTTCATCTGGTTTGGTTTTGTGATTTTTTTTTTTAACGATCACAGATGGTCAGTAGACTTTTCTATATTCTAATGTCTAGTTATATTTTTGTATTCTGCATATAATTTCAATTAAAATAATTCCTATATTCACATACAGATTGATTCTGCCTACTCTGATCATTTTCCCTTGTCTCACCCTGAGAACATCAGAGTTGTACGAGAAGCTGTATTTCTCTGCAGCAGCTTTGTAAGCTTTATAAATGTTCTGTAGTAGTTTTAAGATATTCATACCATTATATTTGCTGTGTATCTGCTTAGATATACTGTAACTCATAAATCAAGCCTTTTAGTTATTTAATAATTTCCTTCAATTTCTTGACAAGTTTGTTATGTTGAGGTGCCCAAAACTATGCAACATATTGTAAATATATAACCAAATGCTATGCAGAAAGGCATTTTTACCTCTTCTTCTATGATGTAAAGCAGTTATGTGCTTCTCTAGCAGCATTTCTATGTGGCATGTCAAAATACCTTGGATTTGTTGTACTGTATGACCTTCCAAGATTATATTTCTTTTTCTTGCCAAAATTAGCTGTACATTTTCTACAGTTTTACCTATTTCAAAATATTTGCATCTATTATATCTAAGAAAACATTCAGAATTCACAAATGTTAGATTTCCAGGCTGCATTTCATTGTTTCCTTATATTCCTATGATGATTTGTTCATGTTTCAATGACACCTGCAGGCTTTTAAACATGAGGTGCTTCTTACAGCTTCTATCAATTCAGCTGTTTGTAACATTGTACAGATTTGTTTCAGTTAAATCCACAGAAATCTGAAAAAAAACCTCATCTGGCATTTAGGATGATCCTTTGATTTTACTGGTTTGTATCTAGGAGTAGACTATTGTCTACTCAGGCCTACTACTGCCTTTTATGCAACGTTCTTAGATAAACTCATTGGTCCTTTAATAGACTTTAGTGACACTTCATATAAAAAACAACTAGACTTACTTTTACTACCTTTTTTTTTATGTTGAGGTGTATCATTTATTAAAATGGAAAGACCTCTTACCACCTCCTGAGAAATATTTGTACAAAGCAATTTGAAGTTGGAACATTCTATCAAGAGAAGTATTGGATTGTCCATTGTAAAGCATTTTCACACCAAGGCAAAAAGCTGTTCTGGAAAAAGTTAATTTAGTTACTAAGCCCTACAGAGGAGGAAAATAATAAAATTCTATAGCTGGAGAGATTCAGAAGATAAAACTAAATGACACTAAAGATTGAATTTGCCCCCACATTTCCTGGTGGTTTTAAACACAGGAAAATACAAAATTTTCTCTTTTTCAGCTAAAGTTAAGATAAGATTGGGACCAAACATACAGTTTAATTTTTTGCTATTTTAGGTAAGTTATTTGGTAGTGTGAATAAACCCCAAATATCTACTAACTTATGAAATAGCTTTTTAATGATTATCATTCCAGGGGTTCTTCAGTGCTGTGGAACTTTTTTTTTTTTTTTTTTTTAAAACAAAAAATTTGGTCAAACCCACTTCTCTTTGTACTTAGACTTCATTTAGGTTCAAAAATCTCTTTGCAGCTACTGATCAAAATTTTCAGGCATTTTGTGTAACTGCTTAATTCTTGATGCTACCAAACACTTGGGAAATCACAGCAAAATGGTTCCCAGACCATATTATAGCTGTAAATCAGATGACAAATTTGTCAGTATTGACTTACAGTAAGTGTAAGTTCTCATCCTTTCCTCCCTATGTCCATCCACACCAACTTAGTTCTTAGACAGAGGCAATAGTCTGCAGCACCAGGAACAGTAAGGATCAACCTGGAGGGAGATACGGGTACATCACAGATATGCCCTTACCTGATTAGGGTAAATATAAAGGTTAGAGTTTTAAGTTAAAATATACTTTTATATATAATTGTGTGTATAGATTTGTATTGCATCTGTTATAAATATTTAAATATGCATATATATAGTATAAAAGTAAACCTCTATATATGTGAGTTTTGCCATGCAGTGTTCCAAAAATTCATTCATTTGAGTTTTCTGCAAATATATTTATTATCCACGGATGCACAGACACTATTTGGTTTAGACTTAAATTAAAACACTGATAGGCACAAGGATTACAGCTAACTTTGCCTCAAATGTTAGAAATTACTGTGTTTAGTCACCAGGAAAAACTCCCTCAACAGAGATGTTCCACCTCAGTGTGTTCTCATGTGATGAAGAGTTTTGCTGGTGATGATGTTTCTTCCCTTCTAAATTGCTGCCCCAGCCAGTGATTGGAACTGAACAAATCCCTTCTAAACACACCAGAGAATGTGACAGGGGACAAAAGTACCCCTTGAGGTGTTATTTCTCAGAAACAAACAAACAAAAAAAAACCCCAAAGAGATACTTTTGATATGTGGAAAATTATGACAAAAATTAATTAAGCTGCATTTTACATGTTTTCCTTTAAGTTAAAATTGTCTTCCCTTCCCAGATGACTTACTGGAGGTTTATGCAACAAGGTTTTTCTCAGACACTATCCTTTTAGCATAACCTACACCATTGCATTCCAATTTATTTTCATTGGAAAGATCCACTTCTTGAACATTTATGCCATCCTTAATAAACTCTGTCTCTTCTGAAGTCTTCCAGATGGTGCAGACATTTAATCTTTCTCCCTGTAACTTACTTTCTTCTTGTCTAAGAGGTGGTTTGGTCTTATTAACTGCGGCCATCTCACCATGAGTTTAGACTAAGGCTTGCATTCAGATTTCTATTACACAATGTTTTCTACTGAGTAGTATTTTACACCAGTGTGAGCATTAGTAGGTATGTTTTGTATATATGTAAATGGGATAAACAAATAAACACAAGTCACTATTACAACCTCACATTAAATACTTTTGGGTGACAATAAATTTGATGAATTATTATTAATATTTTTAGCTATAATGAATATACCTGTGTTTGTGTGTGCATGCATACATATGCTATCGAATACAAGCATTGCATGTGTTTAATATGCACTATTGAATACAAGCATTGCATGTGTTTAATATGCTACAAGTGTTCCCATATCATACGTTAAAAGCTGTTTTGGTTTTTTAACTGTTGCAATGTTTACTTTCAGAATTTAAATATTAATGACTACACTCAGAATTTCTGGTTATTTTTCTCCTTATTTCAATGAATCACTGTCCATCAAAATTTAGTGTATGTACATATAAAAACTCCACAATTTTCACGCTGTTCAAACCCATGCAAATACAATATAGGAATAAGCACAACCATTAAAAGAATTGCAAAATGTATTTCTTTTACTCCATACCTATAGAGTATTTGTATGAAGAATATTTATCACAGAAAATAGGAAAGTTTGGAATTTATGTCTAATGGACTGGAATGATTCACACAAGTCTATATTTTTCCCTCTAGTGTTTGAATTTCCCTATAGGGTTTTGTGGTGCCTCAATTTATGCAGCAAAAAGCTGAAATGAGCAGAGTGATAAGGAGTGGTGGTCTTAAACATGTTTGGGATTTTCCTGATTTTTTTTTTTTCCTGTTTGTGTAACACAGACATTTGCCAGAGAAGGAAGGGAAATGTCTCTTTTCACCTGTTTTTGCAGAAACTCAATATTAAGCTACAGATAGGGCCTGTGGATAGGATTAACTGTTAGAAAGTTCTGAGGAGAAGTTTTCCCATAGCTAATGAAGGAGTAAGCCTTTAAGTAGAACATTCTTTCACTGGGACATCTTTACATTGAAATCTTTATTTCCGTATTCTTTCTCAGGATTTTCATCCATAATAAAATTAAATTGTTTTCTTTTCCATTTATTTAGTGTTCATATTGCATCTGAGGTTACAAAAAAACAAGCAAGAAAAAGCTCTCCACTTTAAGACACGACAACCAGAAAACAAGAAAATATCAACTTGTTGTACCCTTACAACAAGTGGTTAGAGTGGAAAATATTTAAGTTTTTTTTTTTTTTTTTTGATAATTTTTCTTTTAAAACAAAATTTTGGTTAATGTTGGGAGAAATCTCTCCCTCTAGTTTGGAAGATCAGTGCAGAGCCTCTCTCTCTCTGACTGAAATCTGCTACTCCCAGGTTTTCAGATCAACATTTATCTCTTGCATGGAGACATTAAAGACTTTTCAAATGCAGGCAGTAGGCAAAGAGGGAGAAAGGCAAAATAGCTGCCAATTCAAAGCATGTTTTCTGAGCAACAGAAAAAGCCAGACACCGTAAGGGAAATGTACAGATGTGAGTCAACAAACCAGAATAAAGTACACAAAACAAGCCTGATTGTCTGTGGTTGTCATTTGCTTATAATATAGTAACGCACCACAAAACTGCAGTGCTGAGGCAGGACTCAGCTGGTGAGTTTGGTCCCAGGAAATTTTCCTATTCAGCTCCAGAGTGATGGGATTTTTCATTCTGAGCTATTTGCCATGCAGTATTTTAGATTGCTCACTTTCTTTTTTGAGTGAGTTCATGCAGTTTTCACCGGCCTTCTGGATAAAAGATTTTCCTCACCTGCTTTTTCATGCTGTGTATAGTAAATGTAGACTGTTGGTTTTAAAATCAGAACCATGTTGAATGTAATCATTGAGGAATTTTGGGGACAAATCTGCCTAATTATGAGAGGTGGACAGACCTTCATTGCATGATGACACTGAAGGAAGACAACAGTCACACTAGGATCTTTGACTTACCAGAAGTTAATATGACTTCATAAATACAAGAACTGGTCATCGTTCAAAACTTTCAACAGTTTCTTCAACACTCAATGTTTTTTAAATATTACATATTCCCTAGGCTTTTGTCCAGGTAATTATTTTAGATGCTACAAATGCCAAATGATGCAAAATTTGGATTTAAAGAGTTTAAAGACAATTTTCTTCTTTCTTATATTGTTACTTATTACCCTCATCACTTTTTCTGTTCAGTAAAACAGAACAAACAGGGAAGGGAAGCAAGGAGACAAAGTAAAACATAAAAAACAGTGACAGAATTTTCCTGCACTCATTGGCAAACTCACAAAATAATATAAAGACATTATTATGAAGTTAACATAAATTAACATATTCATACCACCCTTGTGGTGAAGAACTTCCTAACATCCAGTCTGAATCTACCCACTTCTAGTTTTGCTCCATGACCCCTACTCCTATCATTACCTGACATCCTAAAAAAGTCCCTCACCAGCTTTTCTGTAGGTCCCCTTCAGATACTGGAAGGCCACAATAAAGTCTCCTCAGAGCCTTCTCTCCAGACTGAACAGCCTCAATTCTCACAGTCTGTCTTCAGCCCTCTTATTCTCAGCCCTCTGATCATCCTCATGGCCCTTCTCAGGACACCTTCCAGCATGTTAGCCTTCTGCTTTTCCAGAGGTTGATTAGTCAGAATTTTATTTTGTTGAATAACCTGCCACTTTTATAAAAGAAAATATCATGTTCTAAATACCATGCAACATTCATTTCTATACCACAAAGGTGTTGTCCATTTGTTGCTAGTAGTGATCTCTCCATTGCTTGTTAGTGATCTTTAAAACCTAGGAACTTAGTGATAGATTTTTATTTCCAGCTTTTCTGCCAGAGTCAAACCCTACACCTACAACATCAGCACAGAAAAATGAGCCAGTCTAGATGTCAATGATACATAATGAAAAGAGAGTCACCTTTAGCAACCAAAATGAATAATAGACTATCTAATTTTTAGGTAGAGTATTTACATTAAAATGTATATTATAAAAAATTGCTGTAGAGGTCACAGAAATAAATGGCTTGAATTGAAAGAGTAAAATCTTGAATTCTTTAAAATTGATGAGTTTGACCTCAATTAGCTCTAGCAAGATCAATGTTTCATTCTGCCTCTTTAAAAACTGTTCCTTCTACAGAAAGAAAAAAAAAAAAAAAAAAAGAAAAAAACCCAACACTACCATCCCCCCCTCACCCCCCCAAAATAAAAAAAAACAACCAAAAAACACCAAATAAAAACTCAACTGTAGTAGGTTAGAACTGGGCTGAGCTGGGGTTAATTCTCCTCTAATGCTGTGTTTTGTGGTGCTGCAGCTAAGCATTGATAAGGTAGCAGTGTTATGACTACTGCTGGCCTGAGCACCCAGGCTGGGGTTTTGGGTTTTTTTTCTCAACAAGATGCTAGAAGGACACAGCCGAACCAGGTGATCCAGACTGGCCTAAGGGATATTCCATACCATATGACATCAGCTCAGATATAAGAAGGAGGTGATAGAAGAAAGTTTGGGGAAGATTCATCTATGGTGTCGGTCCTCCAACAGTAACCATCAAATGTAGAGAGCCCTGCTTCCAAGACCAAAACATCATCCATCTGATGGGAAGTAGAGATTAATATCTCTGCTCCTGCTTCCATGTGGTCTGTTGCTTCTTGCTTACTTACTATTATTAAATTGCTCCTATCTTATAAGAGGCCTTTGTTACATTTTTCCCCTCTCCCCTGCCCATTTAAGAGGGGGAGTGATAGAGTGGCTCTGGCGGGCATTTGTCCTCCAGCTGGGGCAAAACCACCACACCAACAAATTCCCACTTCTTCTGCTTTCCCACATTTTCAGGTCAAACGGGTAGCATTAATGTTTTGTAGTATGTTTTACATGGCTTTTTATAGACCAAAAGGATAAAAAATTAATGCTGTTGTTTTATTGCTGGTAGATCCTTTGTTTCTGAAAGCCTCATTTTTGCTCAGGCTTCATAAGATATTGTTTTTTGTCTTTATCTACAAGTAACAAATGTTGCAGACACCAGTGAAGAGATTCAAATGCCAAGCAAAAATTGCAATGACACGATTATAATTGTATACATAATTATCTATGTGCCAGTATTCAATGTCTATGTATAACACCGCATAGCTGTAGGGTTTGAAGATTCTGATCCTTCTTTTTGCAGTGCTAATTCTTGCCACACCAACACTCCTGAAAATGTTTATGGGTGCAAATTAGCCTTTAGCCATGGATCAGTGGCCTGCAGCCCTTTTTCGTATGATTTATTTTCTTGAAAGCTGTACTTCAATCCTCATATAGGAATAGATACATAAGATGCTGTTAAATGTTATGCTACAAAAATGGGCATGTTTCCTCTCTGTCTAGGACCTCTACCCAAGGGCACAGAAAGGTAGACTTAGACCAGTTTTATCCTCTTATGAAACTCCTTCTTGGTTGATTAAAACACCAAGAAATGGGATAGAAACATCTGCTTTATCCATGGGTAGCAGACTGTGTAGCAATTTTCATTTGTTCCACAAAGAAAATACATTATTGTCTGGTGGCCCTAGTGTATAAGTCACCTTTTTTTCCCTTCCTGTTAGCCATTTTCCCAGGACTATTCATTACACAGAGGGACAAGGGAGGAGTGATGAGTTTGATGAGGAATCATTCTCTGATCCTGTACATGCACTGGTCCATATTTCCATGTTGTTAACAGCCATGTGTTTAAGTTCCTGAAAGAGGCTTGGGTTGCTTTCCCTTTTCTCTTTCCTTTCCCCTACTTTTATTAAAAGGAAAGAAAAGCAATCAGAGCTCCAGCTATAAATTGAACATCCAGAAATGGGAAAATAAGGCACATATATGTAAAGATACTGGACTCCTTATAAGACAGAGCACACTAGGATAGTAGCTGTTGCATTTCATTTTGACTCTAAAACAAGGAAAACTCTTCATACTTCCAAAGTACGTCTATCTACTACTGATATTATGCAGCTGATATATAGTTTCCACTTGAGATGTGGACATTGTTTTTTCTGTCACTAGTGTGGAATAATTACTTTCTCTTACCTTGTATTTTAGCCTGTGTAGTGCAATTCACTGTTTTGTGTGTTATGAAGCAAAATGCTTTATAAGTTTCAGGTTGTAGAAAATTAAATCAACAGCCGTCACAAATATTCAGAATTTTAGCCTATTTCTTCTTTCAATAGCATCCATGCTTTAATTTTCTGTTCAATTTTATATTGCACACAAAATAAGGAAATACAATAATTTGATTTAGGAATGCAATCTTCTGGTCTTTGTTGTTTTATAGAGTTTGCTACTTTATCTGAAAATCTTGTATAGATATAAGTGAAATTTATGTAAACCAGATGTTCTGTTTAATTTCAACTTTATCAGGAGGAATAAGGGCTGCTCCCAATGCCTTTAAAGAAGTTTCTTTTACCTGTCTTCTGCTGACCAATTTAAGGAGTATTGGAGTTCAGCTTCCGTTGGCTTGCATATATATCTGAGCATGTCAACACGTATTAGTATAAGAAAAAAATTAGCAATAGAAATATTTTATCTGCTGCTCATTTACCTCATATGTAGGTAAATTGTAGGTATTCCTTCATTGTGCTACTTTATATTGCTTTAACCTTCATTTTTAAACACATAAGTACATTTTTCCTCCTGAAAAGAATTATTTATGGAACACAATTGTAGCACACTTAGCATCAGAAAGCTCACTGGTTCATTTAAAATTTTGAATTTTTTTTCCCATTCTAGATATATTCATGCTCATAGCTAAAAATTCCCATCCTTTACTTCTCATTAGACAATGATGTGGACAGTCAAAAATTTTGTGTCCCTGAATAAGAATTTTTTTCTTTACTTTCTTAGCCCATTCAGGAGGGAGACTAGCAACCTGAGGGTGTCCAGGTTTCCAAAACTTCCCCATAACTGCTGAACAGTTGTGGTGAAGGCTGTAGAAAGCATGCCTTGCACATTGATGTCTGCCTGGCAACAGAATGCATTCAATTAATTATCCAAAACTTTTATACATTTATTCTTGGAAAGGTCCATTAGTAAAGTATGGATAAGATATTGATATTCTTGTCAGAGAGAAAAATCCACATAGACTAAAAGATGCAAACTGTGCATCACCTGAGTGAGAATTTGTCATTTAGGCAGGCAGTATGTATAACATGGGATCACTGACAACTGGCCTAGAAAAGCTTCATAGAATTATGCAGATAAAAACAGGAAGAAATAGAAAAACCTGCCAGAATTTAATTTATTGTTTAGTACTACTTCTACCTTTATTCTACGTGAAGTAAAAGAACTCCACAATGCACAGAAAAATAAAGTAAGAGTAACAAGGTTTCCGCAGCTATTTTAACACAGAGTGCATTAAGAGTTCTGCCCCGCTGCCCATAAATCAAAATTGTATATTGAGGTACACATTCTTTCCTTTGTCAGAGTAGGATTCTGATGAGCAAAAAACATCAGCAGCAGTGAGCTGTGTAGGCAAGATGACAGTATGCAATTTTAAAATTCTTCTCTCTAAATGACTACATATAGAAGAGAATCATTTCAGTTGGAAAAGACCTCTAAGATCATTGAATCTAACTATTAATGAGAAAAAGAACAATAATTGCCTACAGGTACGTTCATTCCACTATTTTAGCAAACCAACATACATTTTAATGGAACTGTTGATATTTTTCCTGGCTGATTCTCCTGGACAGGCAAAGCAGTGTACAAATTAAGTGCATTCCTAGCTCCAGCCTGAAGCTACTCTTCTCCTCCTGGGACCATAGGGAACTGAAGGTTTCCATTGCACTGGTTAGGTTTCTACCTTGTCCAGAGTTCAAGTTTTAGATAGAAAAGCAGAAACACTCAGGGAGCTGACAGGAGCAAAAGCAATGCGTGGCTAGTGCCTTATGCTTACCTTTGCTGTATAAGTGAGAACCCATTCCCATGTTTAAGGTATAGAATAAGTTTTATGTGGTGGCAGAAATGGGCTCTTCACATAATGATATAATTATTTTGAAAAAGTGAAATTGTTTTTTGATTTACAAGATGGGAGGGTAAAAAGGAATCTCACAAACTGCTACTTTTTCAGAAGTTATAGCTCGGAAATCATCAAGTAGAATGTTTTGGGGTTTTAAAAATTTGTATTAATTCCACATTGAAATCCTGTGTGTATCCAATTTTAGCCTAGTGCACATTTTTACAGCTGAATGTACAGCTGGAACCTCTGGAAATAAGAGCTTTTATTATGGAAATGCTGGCATGGTTTTAGCTGCAGTCGGCACACACAGCATACTGTAATGTGCTTTAAAACTTGAGATGGAGACCAGAAGTCTGAGGCTCAACAGTAGCAAACCCTGCATATATGAAGCATAAGCTTCCAAAAAATATCCTGCATGACTGCTGCCTCTGGTGCAACTGTCACTGATTTAAAAGATCATAATGAATTTTACTATGTTTGTTTAAAAAGATGATGGTAAAATCAAAGGCATTGGTATGCACATCCAAACAAAAGTCCTCAGAATAAAAATAATAGGTGTAGAAAACTGTAACAAACAACTCCAGTACATATGAAACTGAGTGGCAACAGAAAATTAATTTGTGTTAATATTTCAAAACTCCTATTTTGGTTACTAACAATCACAAGCAGATTCCTCAGCCAAAAACAGTGGTTACTGGAATGTCAAAGCACTTTAATTTATCCATCTGTAAAATTTTAAACTAACAGGTAAGATAGTAACAGTGTTATAACAGTCTGGTCAGAATGAAACAATGGACTGATACTGCAGCAAATGATCTGAGAAAATGTGTTCTCTTTGGCAAGGTTCAAAAGGCAGCAGTAAACCAGTTTGATCATCTCATTAATGTGGATTTAAAATGAGAGGTCAGGATTACAAGTATAAAAAGTGTTGATTATCAGATAAATGGAGTCATATGGACAATGACGTCCATTCTAATTTTTGCTGTGTTTAATGGCAACTGACTTTGCACACTTTTAATGCACATGAATACAGTTCTTTCATTTTCTACCCTTTCCTATTTCTCACTCTATTCCTTATCTTCTGATTTTTCATTCTTCTTCTCCTACGCTTCTAAGCTCAATGTAGCTATTCATTATGTCTCACTCTCCCAGTCATTTCACACAGGATGAATTTACACTCTGTGCTGTGCACTAGCCTGCCATCTCCAGATGCACAAATACATGCCTAGCTGTAAAACACTAGTGCCAGTGTGGATATGGACTAAATCTATAAGGGTAATCCTCAATCTCACCTATAGCTGTTACTGAAGAAGAATTGTAATTCTGATAGTATTTGTTACAAATGATTATTGCACCAAACCATAGAGTATTGGCTTCCAAATGTAAGCATTTGAATACAGAAAGAATAAGGACAAGAAATACAGTATAATTTTTGTGAAATGTTTTCGCATATACCAAGTGCTCATATCTTTGTTCAGTCTGAGCCTGTCTTAAATTTCCATGCAGGCACCACTTAAATTTCATTCAGATATCTTTATTCTGTCCAAATTTCCTCTTGTTCTCAAAGGTTGTAAAGGACCTCAAATATCATCTAATCCAATGATGTTTATGATGTTTAGGGAAATTCAAGTACTTCAGATTCTTCTTAGTCTGTTCTTCTTTCATCCCCCTCTCCCTTTGATCCTTCCATCATTCTTGTTTAATTTGTTTGTTCATCCCAGCCCATTCTTTCTTGGCTAGACAAATGCTAGCTAAGCTTCCACCAACAAAATAAAATTATAGAAGTAATGGTACATAGGATTTTGACTGATTTATTTCTAAGAACATAAGCTGACCTTACTCATTGATACCATCTTTGTAAAATTAAGATATGTGGACAAGTGGTTGTTGGTTTTTTTTTTTTCTTTTTCCCCCACCCACAAAGTTCTACTCAGAAATAAAGAGCAAATCCCTAGAAAGCATCTGAAGCCAAAGATTCAGAAGTTATCCATAGGCCCAACAACAGCCATGGCTGTTGGTGTTGAGTGTATTGCATGTAAAATATTTATTCTGTACCACTGAGAAGTTTTGGGTGCTCTACACATGCACATTACACCACTATTAATTAGAAAAGTAGGCTGATAACCTGCATTTTCCACACTGGTAGAATCTGTGATACAGAAACTTTACAGTTCTGTAGTCAGCCCTGTCTTATTTCCTGCTGCCTCATAAGGAGCATAATTTTGGCTCGGAATTGATCAGTTATGCCTTTGATAACACAGATCTTTGTGCTTGTTCAGAACTTCTTGTGCTAACACAGAGATGCATATATATGTTCTTTGTTTCAGGCTTACTAACATATAATTTAAAAGTCACATGTCTATGTTACATATTTCAGACAACAGTTATATTCAAGTCTTAATTTTAAAGAAGTCTTGATTTTGTTAATATTTTAATGTGTGATTAATTATATGGTGAGTTTTACCTATTTTTCCTCAGTAGTACCTCTGGTAGGTACACTGTGAAACTAGAACAGATACTCTGGAATCACTGTGCCAGATGAGCCTCCTATGTTGATTTGTATACTACTTTTTATACTTTTTTGATCACTACTTCCCAGGAACTATAAAACCATGGATTTAAAAAAAAAAGATAATTAGAAAATTCTGGTGTAAAATTGAAGGTGGTGACTGTGTAGGAGTTGTACAGATGTAGCTGAACCCCGGGGAGCTCTGTAAGTGCACTTCAAGATATTTGAATTGCTATGAACAAAAGATGGATACTTGTGCTGGTACACTGTAGAATAAATTCTCACTAGGTAATAGCCTAACAGTTGAAAAAAACCCACAAAACTCCATCTTCCTAAAATAGTATTTGTTAACTAAGCATATAAAATGAATATGGGATTTTTATCATGTCTTTTCTATACCTCAGAAGAGATGGACAAACACAAAGGTCATGTATAGTATACTCTGAATCAATAAATATTTTTAAATAGTGGAAATTTTATAAAGATGACCTGATGATAAGGGCAAAAGATATGAAGTAGATTTTTTTTTTTTTTCACTGTGATCCAGTAAAATCAGTAGTATTTGGAAAATGTATGCCTGTGTGTGCTTATGACTAGCTTAAATACATGTTCAGGTATTTGGGTAAGAAGCATAATTTCTGCTTTCCAAAAGCTACATGAATCTCAGCTCAGTTAGGTGATGAAGACGGAGAGGGTATGGAGCATGAGAGAGTGTTGAAAATTGGGAAGGGGGCAGATTTTGCATGCCAGAGAAGTCAGGTGCTTATTTTACTCTGGCATGATTTTAAAAAATGACACTACTGTAATGTAAAAAGAATGCTAAAACTGGAATCAGTTCTAGTCAGGACCTCATCTTCATTATTTCCAGTTGAAAAGTACACAGATAGCTTAGGCCAGCAAAGTTAATAATAACCAGAGTTCTTCAAAAAACCTTGTACACGTGAATATATGTTTTGTGATTGTGTATAAAATCTCTTGAAGACATGGACTTCCCCCACTGCTACCCCCCCTCGCCTCACTTCCAGTCTTGTCTTTTTTTTTTTTTTTCCCCGCCATTCTCAGACATAAAAGACATGCTTGAAATAAGGTCTTTGGTTAGCTATTGTCATGGTAGGCCAGAATGGGCCAAAATAGCCCTGAACAAGCCCTGGCTTGCCCAGACATTTTTTTTCTTCTCTCCCTCCTTCTTCTATGGGGTGATGCAACCATGAGAAAGAGGATAAAAAGCCTGGAGCCATTAAGTCTAAGGACCCTGCCTTGCTCAGACTTGTTTTTCTCCTTTGGTAAACAAGGTACATACACTTGACTTGTGCCTTTCTTGTACAAGGTCTATGTTTTTCCCAAATTTGTGTAAAGCAAGCCTATGACTTCACGTAATAAAATCAAGCTTGTCTAACTGTCATTTTGATTGGCTATTCTGTGCCCAAAAGCCCATTAGTCTCAGGCTGTATTGATAAAAAGAGATGAGCAAGTAACACAATGTGCTCTGCCGTTGTATTCATGTTTCCTTGCCTGCCACTGCCTACTGCCATTGCTCTCTGCTTCTGGCAGCAATTCTGCCATTGCCTTCTGCAGCATTATGCTATGCTAAGCTATAAATTAGCCCAACTACATAATAAGGAGCCCTGATGCTTTGAGTCTGAACTGCCTGGAAACTGCCTGCTTCCAGTTTAACAGGTACAGGCTCTAAAAGCCTCCACATGATATGCCAGTGTGACAAGACTGCACATTGCAGGACATCCTGCTTACACCTGCCAAGACAAGAAGCCCTGGAAGAGACACATAGATCATCCAAAGAAGCCAGGATAAGGTCAGAGATCATCTGCCTCCTTTCCCCAGCAGCCTGTAAAGCCTGGGAAGAATTACAAGACTTATCAGCTGACAAGACACCAACAGAATTTCCTGAAAACATTTGGGTACTGTCTGTAGCTAGCCATGTGAGTTGGGAGATAATTTTTGTAAGTAAATACTCAAAGTCTCTTTAGCAAAAACTCCTATAAACACTCAATTGAACCGTAGTCTTCTGCCTTAAAGCAGAAATTATCTCCTTGCATTCATTTAGTGGGTAAGTGGTATACTGACTGCAAGAAACTTCTCTTTCAGATAAATTGAGTTAAATATTGTACTATTGCTAGTTATTCATTATAGATCTAGTTATGGTCATATTTCCATGACCATTGCAAAAGAACCTGATTATTATTAAAATTAGTGGCCAGGGGTGGTGAGAATTTTGAATACCAAAATTAATAATATTAATTTTTAAAAATTGCCATCTTGCTATCAGTTAATTACCCCTCCATTACAGCTATCAAGTACACATTTCTACAACATACTTTCAGAGAAAAGGCAAGGAGATTTGGAAGTGAGTGTATGGATCTCAGGAGAATCCCAAGCACTATAAGTAAACTTTTCACTAAATTCTTGCTCCATGCCCATTCACATGGCTGGTAATTCCTCCATGTTTTTAAGAAGGTGTTTGGACACTAGCCTAATTTCTGGACTTTTCTCCACAGAACTAATCCAAGAATTTGAAACTGCTCTCCTGACTGCTTATATTCATTCCTTATCCTTTGAAGATTGTGAGCACATTATGTAGCTGAATATATGCAGGTCTACAGATTTTTAATGATTCCACTTCTTCATTGAATCAACACTGTCTGATTAATGTTTTGCATTCCTCAAGAATTTAGAAAATCAGACAGAATTTTTAACCAAACTCTTACTTATTTGGAATCTCATTTACCATATAGGAACTTATTCACACTGTTTTATTTCATAGTCATTCAGAAAAAAAGCCCCACGTAGAAAAGAACTGAGGCATATTAGAATCTTTTGAACAGTTCAAATGTAGTCAGTTTGGTACCTTTAAATGTGAAGATATTTACATTTTATAAAGTACTTACTACACAGATGAGGGGATCTCATTCTTTTAGTTAATTGAGAAGTATTTCTCATGCATTTTTATAGTCATATAAATTATGTTGAGTCATTCAATAAAAGATATTTCTATTATTCTAAGCTTGAGACACTTTTACATCTTTATATTCATTTAGAATATTATATCCTTAATTGGAATCTCCTGCTCTCAGTTTTGTTAGTTTGGGATACAAGGAGGACTGTTCAGTCACAGATTAATATAAAACTCAAGATCTGACATTTTGTCAACTATCAACATTAAGTAATAATTTGATGACATTGGGAATGAACGTTACTCTCAGCTTCAGATTGCTTCAAATATTAGACATTATTATCACAATACCACTCACTTTTTTAGGGCCTTTTGAGGTTTTTCTAAAATTCATACTTACATGTATGGGATCCACACTATACGCGTTTTATGTTGGTTTTGCAGGTTGTTTTGGTGGTTTAGTTTTGGGGTTTGTTTATTTGTTTGGGGAATTTTGTTTGACTGGTTTTGGTTTTATTTAACTTTAGACCACTTGTATTCTGGCTCCAAAGATTAAATGCAGCTGGAGTGTATCATGCGATTCCTGAAGTCTTCTACTTCAGTTTCTTAAAAGGAAAAATAAGTTTTAAAATCCAGTTACTGCTTCCTGAGAAGGCTTTACAATGCAGACCAAAGCATAGTAAATGAGAAACTTGCTGAAATTACATTGATAATTCAGTCTCAAAGATAATTCTGTCTGAAAGACTGTTTGTGCACATGCAATGAATCTTTTCAATGGTCCTTCTCCTTTGCAGTCTGATCCCAAGTTAATTTTGATCTATATATATATATATATTTATATGCCAGACTGATTCATACATTTTGATTGTTTTTAGGATAACAAACTATTTTAAATGTTGAATTTTGCAAGAAGGGTCTGTTTTCTCAGCTATTCTCCTTTGTATGTATCTATGTGATTCACTATGTTGTTACTTGTTGTACCAATATTAATGATACATTTGCAACTGGACAGGAGTTATATACAGTGAAGGCTAAGTCCTAAACTGTATCAGTGATAGAATGGCCTCTTTATCAGCAACAAAGCGCCTTATTTTGATACCTTTATTCAGGCAGTGTTAAACTTGGGTTTTTTATTTGTACTTAAAATAAATCATACTTGAGTAAAATAATTCTTTTGTTGATAGTATCCAAAGTGATATATGACTGAAAGAAATTCATACCAGAAAGAACACTATTATTCACCAATGAAAACCATTTCTCAATTAGCGTTACCCTAGATTTTATAATTTTTACAATGGGATAGACTTAGTTTAATGAGAGGAAAGGAGATTCAGCAAGTAGCCTGTATCCCAGATTACAGGTCAAATCTGCTTAGCTCAGAGTAATTACTTCAAATGCTTTTTGGGTTTTATCCATTTGGAGATGGTTTTCATTTGATTTAGGCTGGTTATTATTCATAAACAAAACAACAACAACAAAAGCCAAAATGATTTTAGTTTAAATGGACTTTGCATAAGACTAGAATCTACACTGGAAGATCTATTTCATTTGTAGGAGTGATCACTAGAAGGCCTTTGTAACTCTTACAGGATAGTTAGAAACATTGCTTTTTTTCCTCCCTAATCCCACTAATTGAAAATTTATATTGGGAAATATCGTGTGCATTCCTTTTGTTTACGGTGACACTAAAAAAAAACAACAAAACAACATTTTCAAGATCTTCAAGTTTAAATGTTTTAAATTCCGGTATTGATTGGGCTGGCCACTGATAGGATTCTCCTGGCATTGGAGATTTTGTAAAATAACTTGGATCCTATACAGCTTTGAATTCAGAACACAAGCTTCCCACAGATTATATATACAGACAATGCCCATGAAGTTGTCCTGATGCTCTAGGGTATCTAGCATACCATCAGATGCTAGTAATGACTGTGTAGACTTGATGGCCAGCAACTATGATTCCTATCCAGGTAAGAATAGAAATAATATAAAAATAAATAAATCCAACAGACTACACAGGAAAACTATCCTGCATAGGTTTGGAATTTGAGTCTTGAATAAATTTTTTATCAAATTATGGATGTAAATAATTTTCCTTATGTTGTTTACCCCATTGTATTGACATAAATAGATAGATTTTGTCGATATACCTCTAGTCACAGGATGAAAATCTGTCCAATAGTACTCTGCCTGGAGCATTACTAAATAAGATGGTTATTCGTCTTGCCACATACAAGCTTTGTCTGTTGAATGTTAAGCATTTAATTCAATATAAAGTGAATAGAAATATTATTAATTTCTCAGAACAGCTTGAGTTTTACAAAGGGATATTAATAGCCATGATAGTTTCATTCCATAGATGATGAGAAGCTCCCAAGAAATGAGAGGTTTAATTCCATTAAGGGGGGG
>VWZI01001765.1:0-19355 GCA_013396835.1 Psilopogon haemacephalus | reverse complement strand
TGGAAAAAAAAAAAAAAAAAAAAAGGAAATAAGTACTCATTTTCATTTGCTTGCTAAGACCAAGTTTTTAATTTTTGAGGAAAAATCTGCAGGCTTCTTGTTGCTGCGTCTGTGGAATTTAACAAATATGGACTCCAAATCACCATTACAATTTCTTTGTGTCAATTAAAATTCCATATTTAAGTAAAATAAATATTAAAAATGCTGTAATATAAGTGATCCCAAAAAAGCAAAAGAATAAAAAACAAAAACAAACTTCTCAACTTTTTGAATACTTTTTACTTTGATCAATTTCTGTGCTCTTGACACAGCATCTTTGGAAGGATATATATATTTTTTTTAATAAAAAGAAACTCAAACAACATTTTCCATGACATAGAGTCCCTAGGAAAGAATACTGATAAAATGTATATTTGCTTTTACTTCTTGTTCTGGCCAGTAGAATACCACTTTGTCTTCTTTATTGATGATGGAAGTAAGTTCTGTCTGGTGAAAACTATATGAGGTAAGGCAGAACATTTTTCTCTACTGGTGTGTTTTGAGCCACTCTAATCGATGTTTCACACACAGCTAGTTAAGAGTAGCTAAAACTGTTGAAGAACATGTTCATCATCTCATTTTACAATGCTGTTAGGATGCCAGTTTTAATCTGCTGAGGTTTGCACACTATCCAGCGATCTTTCAGTGCCATACGAACAGACCTCAGGGCTTTTATAGAGCTTTAGTGAGACTAAATATTGTTCAGTCACAGGAGAGTCACTCATTTTGAAGTGTAATACAGGTCTTAATTTAACTACTCTACCTGGATTTTAATGTGATGAGCATTTGTCTACCATTAGTTTATCCCTTTGATATTCATGATTTTTATTGTGTTACCTTTCTTGGTGTAGTGGCTTAGCAGTTACCTGCCCCCCCATGTTTTATAAACCCTGCCTAGGACTCAAAAACACTGGAATTTAATAAATGAAGCTTTATATTTACAGCAATGCACAATATACAAGCAAATATTTACAAGATATAACAGGCATTTACAGATATATACAATGAAAAGGTAATACAGACACCACACCCCTCCCAGAGACCCAAATCTCCAAGAGAGGGTAACCAAACACCCCCTACCACCTTTCTCCCCTTCCCCAGTCTTATCTCACCACCTGTTGATGCTGCAGATAAGCTGAAGTAGATCGGTCAGGGGGATTAGTAGTAGAAAGAAGTTAATAGTTTTACTCTGAATTAGCCACCAAGACAGAGAGACAAAGGAGACCATGCAAGAGGAGCAGCTGCAGACAGAACGGCCTGAAACTGTCTGCTATCTGTGTTTTGAGAACAACACTTTAAAAACAACTTTTTTTTTTCTTTCTCAGTAAAACTTTGGTGAAGTGACACACTGTGTTTACCTCTCTCAGCCAATAGTCTAATTTCTCACTCAAATTCTCCAATTAGCTGAAACCAACACACTTGGAAAAAAGTTACATTCATTTTATGACTTCTTGAAAATGTGGCATTAATAATAGTTGACATGGTGCTACCAAAATATAGTAATGGTTTGATTACTGATGAAATTCTTCTAGAACTACTAAAGTACTGTATGCATAAACTTTGCATAAATGAAAGTTAAGTTGCCAGCTTTCATTGTCATCGTGTAACTGTAAACACCATCAAATATTATTGGTTCATATATATATTTATTTGTTAAAGTAAGCAACAGATACTGTTTTCAAAGCAGAGTCCTTAACATTTAGGTGTGAAGAATCCAAATAACTGGATGAGGAAGGCATATTTTGAAAATGTATTTGACAATAAAGGCTTGTAACAGCTTGTCTTTCTTCACTTCCTGCTTATATCTTGTTAAGGAAATTATAGAAGTTATTAGTTATTAAGATGTTATTTTAACACTATTTATAGAAGCTGCATGGAAATTCTGTAAAGTGTTTCCAACTGGCTAGTTTTGCAGCCATAATAAATATAAGTTCAAATACAGTTCCTTTTAAAGACATAATCATTACTAAATTATTATGTAGGAATTCAAAGTTTTAGCACACTGTCTGGACTCTTTTGAATGCTATAAATTGTGACTTAAAACCACAGTAACAAACCCACAAGTACTTTCAGAAAGTGTCATGGGTTAGGAAATTTTTCCCCTCCCTATTGAAATTTACCAGAGCAGCTCAGAGATGTTGGGAGTAAGATAAAGCTATATTTACAGCAAAGCAAAATTTACAAGCATATATATACAAATATATATGTATATGTTGTATATATGTACAACTATTTAGAGTTATGTACAAATTAGAAACAATACTGAAATCTAATTCCCTCTCAGACAGAGAAACTGCCCAGAAGGTGCTAAAAGCCTCTTCCCCCTCTCTTCCTTCTCAAACAAAAACTAAAAAATGCAGCAAAACTTACTTGTTTTCTGGTTACCCAAGGTTAGTTGAAGATACCAAAGTGAAATGAAGGAGAAGTGACAGGAACCAGTGTCTCAGAACAAAGTGGGACAAATTGTATACATTTTGCCTTTTTATCCCTTTTAGCAAACCAATAAATGATATAGACTTCATCATTATTTTCTTTTAACAACCAATGATCTAATTTCCCTCATTAAAATATTCCAATTAGCCTCAAACCAGTATAGAAAGTTATACCTATCTTTTCCAAAACAACAACAACAACAAAAAAGACCTAAAACTGAATTAATCAAAGTGGTAGTGATCTTGCAGAGGCACTATCAGGTGAGCATTGTCCATTCAACTCAAAGCAAAGTTACTGCAAAGAGAATTGAAGTCACATTTGAACAGGTTTTTAACCTGTTGTGTAAAACAGCAGAGAACCCAATGACAGAGGAACACAACACAAATTTGTGCATACACACACACAATCAAATAGATACACATGTACATACAGACATACATCTGCATAGTCTGATTGTCACTTTAAGATACCCAAAGATATTGCAGAATTTCAAACAGCAGTGATATAATTAAATCCTGAGATAGAACTTGACCACATGTTGACTTCTTGTAGATGCTTTCTTCACACTCAAACAGAACAAAAACTCACATCTAAATGCTGTGAAACCAAAACACTCAGATGCAGTTCTGCATATGAAGTTTCTTTTCCATGCAATGAACAACTTTTGAAAATTCTCTTTGTATCAGTTCATATCAAAGGACTTGATAAGATTTTTATCACATCCAATTGAATGCAATTTTGCTCACAGAAATAGCTCCAGTTAAGTAATTCAGATGAATAAAGGTGTTGGCATCAGATTCTTAAAATGTGAACTTTTGGCCTGCTAAACTGAGTGGAAAAGATAAAATACTCCTTTGAACACAATGTTAAGTGTTTTCTTTTTTCTCAATAATATAATGAAGTTCTTGTACCTGAATGCACCCAGTCTTTCAAATGCTCTTTGTGACTAAAAGAACAGTTACACTAACTCAGCACAGAGCACACTTTACAGGATGCTTCCAGTGTTCCTAATGAGAATACTATATTAAATGGAATCAACAAGGTGTAAACACACTTGCTTTCTTCACATGATTCTCCCTGGCATTTCCATGCAGAGGCAAGGATCCCTATGGTGAATATTTACTTATCTTTCTTTTCCATATGAAATATTTGTCTGCCCTTGGCCTTGGCTTCATCTTGGGGCAGGATTTTGTTAAGCAAAACAGAAAAGATAAGATAATATTCATCTCTGCTTGGCAACAGCAGCCAAACTAAGGAAAGAAAAAAAAAAAAAAAGCAAAGCATTAATCTTTGTCCACATGGCAGTAGCAAAACCAAAGCATATTTATATTTTTCCTATATATGATAATAAGCCCCAGATTAAAAATATATATATTTCTCTATACCTGAATTTTTTGTCCATATGCATGACTCCTCAAAATAATATGTGTACAACCTGTTTTCCCAAAGAGATAATTACTGAATAATGATAAAGAAGGGGAAAAACTCTGTTGCACTTTCTATTATTGAGATTTTCTTATTGTTTTGTTTTCATTCTTTAAATTGTTTTTTTTTAATTTTTATTTGTTTGTTAACAGTTATGGATAGCNGAAAAAAAAATCAGCGTTCTTTGTATAACTCTCAGTTTTTACTAGATTTTGGGGTGTTTGTTTTTTTGTTTTTTTTTTTTTTTCATTTTGAGGCTTGGGTGACAGAACTGAAATCAGAAATGCTGACACAATGTAATTAAAAGTGATAAAGCAAAGGTGGTCATAACCTTAGAGAAACTTGTAAAGTAATGTCACATCTGAAAAGCTTCATAGGACAAAGAGAGTAACAATTACAAGATAAAGCTACAGTATTTTTTCCCCCACTATTTTGATTCCTGAAAACAATATACTTTGTGTTCCTTATAAGAAAATCAACATAAATAAACACTTCTATAAATTTAAGAGGCCAAAAGGAATATTGAAGATTAATCAGAATATTTCCAATGCATATGAAATCTTCTGGAATTGACAAAACTGAAAATCCTTTCAAGTCTCAGCTCTGAAAGCGCCTTAGTTATTAACATTTGCTGCATCTAATGACTGTATAATGAATCTGGGCAAACAAGATGATAATTTGACTCAATACAAAAGATTTTATTTCCTGATAGAAGGTCAGTGCTGTCTGTCATAAGGGTAAAAAGTTTATTCTTGGGACATTTGGAATTCTAACATGACAATATTTTCAAATATGAAAACACTGATGCAGACCTTATGACCCACATCCTGTACTTAGGTATACAAATGAAAGTCACACTGAAGCTGCTTAGAAATCTAATAACAAATTTGTCCCTCTGCATCTAACTCCAGATGAAATTTGTTGTAGTTATGTGCATCTTTAAGATCTGGGAAGGCGATTTAGTTCTTTGATGTCCCAGTTTTTCTAAAGGGGTTTTCTTTCTGTTTTTTTTTTTATTAGCTGCACTTGCCTGCTAGACTCAGACCATACAAAGGTAAATTGACAGCTTCTTCAAGAACAAATTAAAGCACAAAGATTATCTAAAATAACAGTATTAATAAGAATGTAAATGCTGTGCCACTTTGAAAACTAAACCTGAAGTTACTGTGTTCAGCTTGATACAGATGAGTGAGTTGCTAACATAATAGGAAGTGAAAGAAAAAATAAATACAGGCAAGGCGATGAGAAATCCTTTTTTTCAGTTGCCAAATAATAAATGTTAGGGGTTCCCACAGGGCAAAGTTTTGAATGCAGAAAACACTAGGGTCATTCAAGTAATGATTGTATATGTCTTGGGAAAATAACATACAAGGAAAGGATGAAACTCAGTGGGTTGAAAGGCCTTTTTTATTCTCAATGTTCATGAGTCACAGCTGTCATGTTGCAAGCTACGTTAGCTGGCTGTTAGATCTCTTCACCCAGAATCCAGCTCCATATGTGTCTAGTTGAAGAGCTTCCATTATTTTACACCCACTGAAACCAGTTGCAACTTAGCCCTTCCAAGAGCACTATTACCAAACTCATTATTTTCATTTACTTAAATAGAAATAGCAACGCTAAAATAGAAATAGAAATAGAATAGATGATTCTGATGTAAAGGCAGACCAAGTATCACTAGGGCAAAACCGTGGCATTCTGTCGTCAGTTCTGAAGGGCCATAGCCAGGATGAAAGCAACATTTCTAAAGTAGCATGATTTGCCTGAGTAAAGTGGAAAAAAAAGGTGGTGTTAAAAACTCTTCTGTGAGTAGTATGGAAAGAATTTTCCACCTTGTGTTCTATGGCTGGTGATTTACAAGATACAGTAGTAGAAAAGCAGTTATTCAATCCATCTAGGCACTTAGGAATTCTTGTGCACTTTAAGATGTTATTCATTGAAACTACTTTGACTAAGGAATTTAGAAGAATAGTAGATGTGATAGAGTGGTAATTAATTGATACAAGATATTATTGTTTTCAAAATTCATATTGTTTATTATTTTTCAATATTCAGAACTCTCCCCACCATGACCACTAATTTTAATAATAATCTGATTCTTCTGCAACGGTCATTGAAACATTATATAAATTAATATCTGGGTCTAGAAATAACTTGCAAAAATATATAAACATTAATTGAACTGGAAAAGAAGGTTCTTGTGGATAATATACCACTTGCCCACTAGATGGACTTGGGAAGCTCCTTTCTGCTTACAGCAGAAGGCAGTTAGTGAAGTATAAGAGGCTTTAAGTACTTACTGAAAAAATATTATCTCCCAACTCGTGGGGCTAGCTACAGCTTCAGACAACACCCAAACTCTTTCAGGGAATTCTGTTGATTGTCTTGTGGGCCACTGAGGCTTCTGATTCTTCTCAGGCTTCACAGGATGCTGGGGAAAGGGGGCAGATGATCTCTGACCTGGTCCTGATTTCTCCAGCCAATCTGTGTGTCCCATCCAGGGCTGCTCGCCTTGGCAGATCTAGGCAGATGTCTTGCGATGTGCAGTCTCAGCACAGATGTCAAGCTGGCTATGCAGGGTGATCACATGGAAGTATTTAGAGCCTGTTCCTGGTAAACTCAAAGCAGGCAGTTTCCAGGCTGTTCAGCAGGCAAGTAAGCACAAATACTACAGCAGAGAATGTTGTGTTATCTGTTCATCTCTTTTTTATCCATGTAGCCCAAGACTAGGCAAAATATTCTGGACAGAGAATAGCCAACCAGAATGGCAGTTAGACAAGCTTGACCATATTAGGTGAAGCCATAGGCTTCTTCTACCCAAATCTGGGGAAGACATAGGCCTTGCACAAGGCAAGCACAAGCCAAATGCTTACCACAGGGTTGCAAACAGGAGCAAAACAAGTCTGGGCAAGCCAGGGTCCTTAGACTCAATGGCTCTAGGTTCTTTTGTCTTATTTCCCGCAGTTACTTATTCCCACAGCAGAAGGAGGGAGAGCAGAAAAACATGTCTGGGTAAGCCAGTACATGCTCAGGCCTATTTTTGACCTATCAGGCCTACCATGACAGTAGAGTTGCCCTTACCTATAAAAGCAAGTTTTTGCAGATGCCTTTCTGTTAGTATTTGTTGCTTCACTGGAATTGAAATGATTTAAAAACAAAGGCCAGCTTGGAGAAATTTATGGGGAAAAGAATGCAAATCTAAAGCAACTTTTGACTTACAGTATATACATGTATGTTCTTTGAAGTTTTGAGCATTTTATTTCTTTACATTAATAATTTACAAAACCTTACATATATGTGTTCCAGTAGGTTCTCTGGGGACCAGGGAATGCATGGGTACACCTCTCTGGGTTCAGTTTCAACACTTTATTATAGCTCAAATACTAAAATCATAGAGAGAAAGGTATATGACAGAATGATGAGTAACTCTATTGATCAAAGAGCAGGTTATACTCACCCTACCCAACTGACCAGCAAAACTCCTGAGGTACATAGATCAATTATCTTCTTAAGGTAGGCATTCCCATTGGGAATTACACCGTCGTGGTGCTGCTCCAGCCCAGTTACCTGGGTTAAGAATTCTGTGACGTATGGCCATGATGTCCCAGAAGGCTGAACAAAGGAAAACAGAGCTCCTCGTTTATTTTGGAATCCATTATATACCATCTTTCCCTACTGTTTCTGCATGTATTTGCAAACCCTGTTGTCCCCAGGTCTTATCTTTTAGTATCCTAGTGGCTATCAGCCTGTTGCAACTTCTGATCAGACACATATCAACTCTTCCCTCTTACAATATGTGTATTAGTATGTGATCATTGTGCCTATGAGAAAGTAACTACATTTAAGAAAATAACCCTTCTTGTTTCTGTTTTATTTGATTTTCATACCCATGCCATACATGTAGTAATAACTACCCCATACTGTCACTGAAAACTGCCTCAGAGGTAAATACTGTGTCAATTTGGCAACATGGCATGTACAAATGTAGGTAACTGAATAGCAACATGGAATTTTGTGAAGATTTGTTTGACAATATAGTGGTTGTACTGATCAGACTGGGACAATACTCACAAGTGTTATATTCACTCAGATCTGTTTCTCACTAATATGTCACCGTTAACAGAGCCAGTTGTAATACCAATAATTAATAACTTCTCTGAAACACATTATTTTTCAAGAAATTTTTGTTGTGAAGTTCTCAGAAGATATGATCTTGGAATAGCATGGTACCTGAAATCTCTTTGCTAACTAATATCTATAGCATTCAGTCTATGTGTAAGGTAATAGAATTACTCAGAAAAGCAAAGAAAAGCAAAGAAAAGAAAAGAAAAGAAGTTTTAAAATTACTTAATCTGAAAAGACCAAATTTTTCTATCTCACGAAGCCACAGTGAAGGTTATCTATGTTTATATGTTGAGAGGAAGATTTTTTATTTTTTTTAAGTTTTAGATTAAACATCGAACGTTTCGTTGTCCTTTCAATGTCCCAGGTGCATGTGAGAATGCTTTGAAAGAATCTATAAATGCAGTAAGGAAATAGTCTTGAAATGTTTCTATTTCAGTCTCATCATGTGGATTTTATAGCGCTTTGAAATATAAATGGTTGCCATAAGTTTTCCTTTCAAATAATATGAAAAGCTGTTTATATCTAATTTGACCTGTGCATATCAGAGTAGTCAGAACAGGTATTCAGCATTTAAAAATCCTTACTTTAATTCAGATATGTAGATTAGAACCTCTGAGGACTACGTATTGGTATATTTGGTATAATCCCTATAATGGATGTTTTCTGTATAACATATTAAAATGGTTTTGATTCCAGTTTTAGGGGATTATTTTTTACTTGGTTGAGCTGCCAGAACACTTCCTCAGCTAATTGTATGTTTGGTCTATTATTTGCTTTTTAAATTGGATTCAGACTTTTGGCTTGGCTAAATTGTCTAGACTCTAGGGAAAATGGTTTTCTCATAGAAAGTCAAAATCAACTAACTTTATATATCTTTATGTGGTTTTAAGAAAAAGAAAAATATTTTGCTGAGATGCAAATATATATATTATATGCATACTCAGTAATATGTAATATCATTTCATTTGTGTATTTTGGATAAATGTTTAGATTGTGTCTTAACCCCTTTTGGAAAAGCATCTTACAGCCTATGACTTGTTTCCATAAACATTAAACATGTTTAGAAGAAAAGATTTTAGGAGAGTAATTTCACTTGTTGGCTAGAAAAGAGTAAATCTAAATCCACTTTGGGTTGATACTCATTAGAGTTTCTTTGCTAAACCTGCAGTAGGTGCTAGACCTAGATGACTCTTTCATGACCTTGTAGTATCATTTTTTTTCATGCATTTATCTGACAGATTGCTACTTACATTCATGTACTTCTGTTCACCATAGACATTGATGAGATAAAATCCTCAGTTGTCCCCAGGTTACAAAACTTCTTTCTTTACTCTTGGTGCTGCATAGACTTTCTTTAGGCATTAGTCTTGACATGTTGTCTTGGATAATCTACAACCAACCTTCTTCACCTTTACCTGTGCTTAATCCATAATGGTAAAGCTTTATGTTTGCCTAATTTTTGTCCTTGCTACTTTATAGGCATTTCAGAATGAGGGATAAAAACAATGAAAAAAAAAAAAAAAAAGGAGCCTGTGTTCTCAAGAATGAGACCTTTGTTTGATTTCCCAGAACAATTTTGAACATTGAAAGGACATGCATAGTCCAATTCAAACTCTGAGAAAGATCATCCACAAGTTTTAAAAACTAGCTCAAGTAAATAATTGATTTGATATTTAAACAACTCTTATTGTTTCAGTGTTGAGACAGAACATACATTGCCCCACTTTGGGTTGGCATTGAAAGAGGCTGATGAGAGAAAAACTGAGAGCCTCAGTCAAAATCATACAGCCTGAGTCAGAACAGAAGTTTTAATACATCAGAGCTAAGGCAGCTGCCTGAAAGACATATTTCACAAAGTCAGACTAAAACAAGTGAAAAAAATGCAGTGTACAGAACATCTACTGAATATTTCTCATGCAGTCTGCAATCCTTAAGGCTTAGTAGTTTTTGTCCAGCTGTGTAAAATACCACTCCAGCAGCAACCAATGTTATTTAAGTTTTAAACACATTAGTGGGCTTGTTAATAATAGTTGTAACCTAGGCTATCCATGGCACTGAAATATAACAACCACTTTAAAGTTGTCATCAGCTAGATTTTAAGCAAAGTGGTTGGATTACTGGTAATTGTTGGGTGTTTTCAGAAAATAAATGTGCTTTTTAAAGTTCAGTTTTCTCACTCTGCTGCAATTTATGCCCGATGTAGTCTGTAGACAGAATAACTTAATTCTTCTGAGAAAATTGGCTTGCCATTCTCTGTTTTTCATGGTGAATGAGAGTAATTGACAACATTTAATATATCTTTTGGCCACAAATGTTGGCATAAGTGTCTTTTGCTTTTGCATTACTGAGCCGTAACACACTTCAGCTTGTAGGACCCACTGAAGAAAACAAATTTAGTTACTGCAAAAGATTGGCTTGCTCTGTGAAACAGTTTCTCTTCAAAGTTAATGGTAGATTTATTTTTGTTGTCACTTATGACATATTTTCTGCTATACATTTCTCAAGAATTTTTTTCCTTTTGGAGAAATGGGATAGTATCCTCTTTGGTTTTAGAGACATTAAGGAATCCAGCAATGACAGCTTTGTGGTTATTATTACTATTACTATTACTTCAGGATGCTTTAATTATTTTTTTTCTTTCAGAAACAATTCTTTCTACTTGTTATTTTTCTGGATGAAACTGATATACTCATCTTCCTAAAGGTCTTGGGGTTAGCAATTTGATTTATGTGGTAACCTTGAAACAAGGACAGACATTAATAGACCATTCTGCTTTAATGAATGACTTGTCAGGTAATGGTTGACTACTTTAGTGGCTGGAAGCTCTCTTCCTCCAGGCACTGATTAGAAAGACAAAGGCTTCAGGCTCTCAGTCATGCCTCATTTAATATTCAAGAGCTGGCAGGAATACTATTGGTTTGAAGGGTTCATTTGATTACTAACGACTTTGATATATCTATACCTCTCTCAAACTTGTTTTAAAATTTTCACATTCAAGCAAGAAGACCTGCCATGTTTTGGAAATACTGAAATTGGCTGAATACATGCAGTAGCTCTCAGGGTCAGAAATTGTTGAGAAGCTCAGTATGTGCAGACACAGGTACTTTCATAGGCAGATGCCTCCTTATCCTCTTAGTACTTCCTAAAATGTGTTTGCTTTGATTTCTTCAGCCTTTTCACTTACTGTATCTTTGAGTAGTTTGTCTCAGAAGGAAGATGCAGGCTGTGACTGGCATCTGCAAACATGGTACTTCTTATGCCACCTTCTTTTTGTCATGAATCAGAAAATCCCAGGAATTGTTTAAGCTAACACATTGTCATAAAAAGTTCAGTGTCTCTACTTTTGCTATCTGGGGGGGGATGATAAAGCAGACTCAGCGTGTGTAGCCTGCTGTTGTATACTTGCAGCAACTCTGGAAAGCATCTCCAGAAGTTAATCAGTACCTGAGCACCCTGACCACCTGCCCCCTCAATAAATTGCAATGAGACTTCATCTCATTTGCAAAATCAGACTTTTGCTGACCGTCACCAATAATCCTGGATTGATATTCCTTAACATTTTAATTTACCATCACTGTCCTACATGGTTTTGGTCATTGGTTTGGTAGGGTTGTTTGGACTTTTTTTTTAACCCCCTGCAAAAGCTAAGGTTTACAGTGCTTGCAATCTGCTTTGGAAGACAGTGGTAGAACTCTTGCTGACTGCAGCATCTGAACATTTCAGGAAATAAGAAACAAATAGGAACTGAAATGATTTTTAGTTCTCAGTTCTGTTCTTGCTGGGAATCATTGTAAAAACAAAAGTAAATGAAACCCACACAATGAAGTGGAATCTCTCATACATCCATACTGTTTACCTGCATGTATAGGTTCATTCCTAATCTTGTAGTAGTTGGTGCATGAAATGTTCCTGAGCTGATTTTTGACAATAGTAATTTGTTTGCCTCTCTTTCTGTATCATTCGACTCTCTGATTTTTAGTCAGCTGTGCTGCTTCCAGGGCCATATGTCTGGTAGATTTGGTCTGAGCAGAAAAGTGAATCTACTTGCTTGTATGTAATTGTCTGTAATGTCTGCTCTTTTTTTTTTTTTTTTTTTTCCCCTCCAAAAATATAAACGACATGGATGCATAATTTGTATAAAAGTCACCACTGAAATAACCAGGGAATTTAATTCTTATGATAAAATAAAAGTGAAGTCTGTTTTAGTGGAACTTAGTTCTGGTTGACCAGTTGAGCTTAGTCAGAATGTTTTAATAAGTTGCTTTTAGAATACCAGATACAGTGAGGTAGTCCTTGGCATTATTCTTAGTATTGTTGTTTGTTGTTGTTGCTGTCATTATAATTATTATAATTATTAGACTTATTTTATTGTGAGTCCAGTATAACAGATTTCGTATGCCAATATACACTGGATGAGAGGCTTAGCAGAGTACGAAGTTCTGGAATTGCATGGAAATTAAATCTGAAACAGAGGAGCAGGATTTAATAAAATGACCACTGCTTGGGAAAGAAGAGGGTTTTACCTATAAAAAGATATTTCTCAGATTAAGTTGGTTTTTTTTCCAGATAATCTCAAGAAATTTGAAAAATAATTTTGATTTTTATATGGGTTTATTACCAGAGCTGAGAGTAAGAGTAGGACGGCTTCAGTGCAGCCCAGATATCTGACATATAAATTCACACAATAATCTTTTTTACTAGATTCCATGGTCAACTCAATATATTTATATCCTATATATAAATGAGTGATAATGTTCTGCTGTTAGTTACATATAACATGTATAACACATTTTGTGTTTGACATTGTGCATTTCATCATATGTTATATTGGCCAAACAAATCTCTGATTTTTCTAATTTAATGTCTGGCTGAGCCTTTCAAAGACTTGGGATTTCTCTTCAGACTCTTTTGTTTTGATATTTTATTAACTGTTATGCTTTTGCCATTGCTCAGAAAGTTCAACTAGGTGACACTGATCTACTAATTTTTATGGGCTATGAAGCTTATCTTAAGTATTCAGCATGTATTAGTAGATTTACCTTCAATAAGAGTTTCTGTTCCTTTAGCATAGAGAAGAAAACAAAAGAAGAAAAATAAAAATAAAAAGAATTTTTAAAAAGAAAAGGAAAAAAACCCGTGCATATTTCTGTTAATTTTAAACCAGTAGTGCTTCGGTTGGAAACACCCTGTAAATGACTTAGTTTGAATGATTGACATGCTGTGAAGATTATCATGGCTGTATGTATTTTCAGTTTTGACCTACAATTTCAAATTTTATTTCAGAGTTCAAAACATTGACAAGGAAAACCAAAGATGTTTAGCCTACCAGCCCTTCTATTCTGAGCTTTGACTTCACCTTTCTACCAATATGGACTATGGAATGATATCAAATTGGTTTTAGCATTTGGGTTTAACATAATTCCATATAGTTTTTAAAATATCTATGGAAAATAAAAAGCAGTCTAGCTTGCTATTGAAGTCTGTTAAGTGATTTAAATAAAAGCACCATCAAATCTAGTGTAAAATCTAAGCTGCCATTCTGTCTCTGTACATGTCTATCTATTGTTCCAAATAAGTAAAACTAGAGGAACATAGTGATGAATTCATCCTAGCTGCCAGTAATGTGCGATGTGGGAGTGGAGAGGTATGGTTAAATATACTTTGGGAGATACTGTGCTGAAGAAGAATAAAACTGGTGAGAAAAGAAGAAGCTGGGGACAGACTGCTTTATAGCCAAACACTATAGAACTAACAAATGAGTGATGTCTGTCGTGTTTATAGTTCTGTGGGGATTTTTCAATAGATATATTTTGTGTTCACAGAGTCAGGCGAAATAGGGTTTGATTCTTTAAAGGACACATTGAGCAAAACTGCCGTGAAAACTGTAAATAGTAACAAAACAGTAAACTGCCAGTGCACAGGCTGAGATCAACTTTGCTCAGTTCTTTTGTGATTCTGCTGTGAATTTCAATATCCTGCTGAGTGTGGCTGATTCTTTGCTGGGGATTGAAGTTTTAAACACGATACCAAAATAACACAGACCTGAATCAGTTAACATTTACACCCTATTTACATCCAAATATACTTTGATAATACAATTGAGACTGAATGAACAGTACTAAGACTGGCTGGATTCTTAATTGTTTATACAGATTCACATTTTCTGAAGAATTCCAGAGGTGCTATGTCAGAAGAAAGTTGACCTAGAACCAGATGCTTTCTCTCTTATCTGAATAATAAGAAATAAATTCAGAGTCTGAAGCGTGTATAAAATGAGGACAGAGCATTGTTTATTCTAGTTTGATATTTCACCCCTGTGATCTCTCAGAAAAACAGTGCTCTAGACGCTCAATTTTTTTTAGCGGATAATCAGGGCTTGGAGTTTAAAAAATGGTCACTTACTGATTACAATAATTGAGCTCTTTAGCACTCAGGATGACCTGGTTTTTTCAGGTGGGGGAATAATTTCACTGAATGGGTCACTTAATCTTCTGTAGCTTACAGCTACCCAGGATTCTACAACGAGTTTCTGCAAAGATGAAAACAAGCTACTTGCTAGAGCATCTCTCAGTATTCAGAAACTGCCTGCATTTTGAATATAGCAGTTTTGGAAGGAGGTGTTATTGTTTTAGTTACCTAATCTCATATTTTGTTGCCAAAAATGTTAAGTGTCCAAAAATAGATAAACCATGAAACAAATCAGTTTATTAACTTTGCAGTTCCATGCAATAGGTACCTTCACTCACATCATAATCTGTTTTAATTACAACCTGACTGAATGTGCGGGTAGCAGTATACAATTCAAAGAACACAAAGCAGATAAGGAATCCTAAGTTTTAATTTTCCATACTGGTTATGGTACACTTTTTAGTTACTTTAACTTTTCCTTGCTTTTGAAACTAGAGTTCTTACCTATTCATGAATTGTAGTGAATTAGAGAAATAAAAATCTAGGATACAAATCTGTTCTTATTTATTAAAATATTGTTTTAAAAAGACTTCCACATGTTTAGTACAGCAAAAAAATTGGCAATAAAGAGATTAATAAATTGACAATAATGAGAGACAATAATTACTTCTAAATAACAATAATTCCATTTTAGGCATTACAGCAACATTGACTTTCACTAGCTCTTACAACATGGTCCTAAATGTGATTCAAGATACATTATAATATGTGTTTATATTATTATCTGCACCAGCAATGCATAAATAATTCCTTAGGGAAGATTTACCTAGGTGTCTCATATACAAGCACACAAAATTTACATATACTTGTTCAAAAGCATTTATGTGAACAACAGATCAAGTCTAAAGGCTAGATAGAATTGGCTGCATTTTTGAAAGAAAATCAGAACATAAGCATTACAGAAGTCTGTTCACGAATATTGTGTGCATGAAAGCTAGAAGTTATTTGAACAAATGTGATCCTGTGTTAATGGAAAGTGTCATAAATAAAGAGTACAAGAGGTAATGACATTATATGTCCTAGTGGCTGCTGGTGCTACTACCTACTGAGGGTTTGCATGTATCCTGGATGATTTTTTTTTCATTTCTGCTCACACATCTGCAGAATTACCTCAAGTGATCTGTCAGGTAACAAGTTGTGTGCCCAAGGACAGCTGCCAAGTGTCTAATAAGAGCAAGTGTAGAAGCTTTTACTCAGGTAAATATTTAATTTTTCTCATTAGAAATTCTTATCTAAGTAAAGTTTGAAGGACTTGCCTAAAAATAGTCAGATATATAGCAGAAATATGGCTGAGACATTGTCATTTTGGTGATGCATAATGAATAAAAAGACAGAAAAAGAACACTATAAGTAAATTTAATCTGTGTATGGCTCTGGGATCCTAACTTCAATGATTTATTTGCAATTCCTGCTAGGTTGACGCATTACTATTATATTATTTTTGTTAAAAACATGTAGTTTATAGTGCTGTTATTGATATCTCCCATTTTGCATTCAACAAAAGGGACTTGCTCAGAGCTTCACTGGCATTGGATACATTATGTTAGTCACTTGGGAAGTATTTCATGCACTCATAACACTTTATCAGCATGAAAGGAAGCACAGAGAATCAAAACAAAAGGTTTCACACAGAGCAATAGAAAACAAGACATACACTGTAGAATATTCATGAAAGGCTTGCAGCAGAGCTGAGAGGTATCTGAGGATAGCAGATATTGTGATAGCATACACATTTCTCAGTCTCTAAAATTGCATAAGCCCCCAGGTACAATTATTCATAGGCTTTCAGACTCTCGTTCAGTAGTCCTCTAGTATTAAACACTTGTTTTTTAAAAGACAGAATTCCCTGGGCTTCATTGATTGTTCTTATGGTGTCAAAGATATTGCTAACCATTTAGATTAGTAATACTTGGAACTCTGCACAAGACAGCTGCATATTTTCTGTGACACACAGCTGTAGGAAACAAAATATCATTGATAAAAACAAGTTAGTAGAACAAAGAGATTATTGTAGCCCACATGATGGCTTCAGCTTTGATTCACCAGTGTCTGAGACACAGGAGAACAATTTTATGAGCTTGAGCAGAGGCAAAATACACTGGCACAAATTGGAGTGGGAGTCTTTTATGTGTCTCGTTTCACTGACATCTAAAGTAACTAAGAAATGAAAAAAAAAAAAAAGAGGAGAAGGTTATAATAAAATGCACATGTTAATATTCACTTACTAAATTCTGTTCAAAGTCTTGTAATATCAAAACTAATTTAATCCAATTACCTTTTAGCTATAGTGTCTTTCTCCAACTTTCAAATATAATGACTTTTTAATATAACTTGTACTCTTCTGTATTCAAAGTGGAATGTAATTTATTCAATCAGAACCAACATATTTTGTAATTAAGCCTCACACCTGCACAATCTCTGCATTAAAGTATTAATAAGTCTGTCTTAAGCCTAGAGAAAAAGGAATTTTAGACAAGATGCAACCCTAATCTCCAACTGGATTGTGTAAACCATAGTATAGATGTGCCATAATACTAACCTCCATTATTTAGATATTCTGTGTCAGGCTGGGGAAAAAGAAAGTCTGATTATTTTTTTTCTTGCTATGGTGTGGCATTATCAGAAACAAAAGTAAAAACTAAAGGTCAAAATTAAACTTGTGGAAAATTAGGGTACATGCATTATTTAATATATATATAGGACACTGACATTAAAAAATGGATGAGACCAAAGAACACATTCTAAAAATGGAAAATTAAGCAAAGCAGTAAATGTCACTTCTGTTGCTGATTGTTAAATTAGTTACTCAAATATGTACATTCTAAACTTAAGATTTTTGTATAATTAATGATTTTTTTTTAATACTGACACTGTTTATTGCAACAAAACAGAAGGAGTTTGTGGATATTGAGAGATTGAACAATAAGAACAGACTCTCAAATTATCAAACTAGACTATTCCTTTCACTTTTGCCGAAGCATTTATGTATCTCAAGGCTGTTACAGCATCTCTCACTCCCTCTCATTTCTCTTTATTTATTTATCCCCCACCCCCCAACCCCCACAGGTTAAATAAGTCAAATTCTTTCAGTCTTTCTTTTTAAATCATGTCTTACCCTGATAACTTCTTACGTCTTCATTTTCTTTACACTTTCTTAAAACACAGTGACCAAATGCAGGTATTTGCTTCAAACATGAACCTACTAAAGAAAGAGACAAAACCGAGGAGACAGAACAAATAATGTAAAGTTTAAGACAAATGTTACTACACTTGCAAATGCTTATTGATTATAAACGGAGCTTGTGAATAGACAATTTTTTGCAGAAATAAAAACTCAAAATTGTGTTGCATGAGGTTGTCTTGTCTCCATTCCACTCATATTATATCACCACAGTCTTTATCCATGACACTAAACCACCATTATTGTTGTAAGTGGAAGGTAAAAGTCTCAGCTAGGAAATGCCCATCTCATTGATGCTGTCTATTGTGTAAGATTGTTGTTGTTGTTTTTTTAATTAAAAACCAAGATGCCCTTCTAATCCTCAGTATGGAAACTTATCATCTTTGCACAGGAATAACTCCATATGTTGGAATTCACTGTTATTAAGGATTTCATCCTAACATAAAGACGTTGCAGTAACAAAAAAATAAGGGTGAAAGTAATGTAATAAATAAAAGACTACAAATTGAGATTTTCAAAACCTGCCTGGATGCATTCCTGTGAGGACTACCCTAGGTGATCCTGCTTTGGTGGGAGATTGAACTTGATCTCTGGAGGTCCCTTCCAACCTCTAATGTTCTGTGATTCTGTGAAATCCTTTACTTATGCTTGCTAGTACTGTATTTTTATTTAAAATATTTAATGAGATTAGATTTATTTTATTGACACAGCCTGTGAAATTCATTACCGTTTGTGAATAATAAAATAGTGTATGTTGCGGAATGTTGCTTCCAAATGACCATCAGCACGCTACCATCAACTAATAGTTGTCAGAAAACCATGTCTCCCTTACAGTATTATAAGTAAAAGGTTTCATGTGAAGAACGTATTTGGTCTATGAAAAACGTTGTTGGTAAGTAATCATAGAATCATCAAATAGTTTAGGTTGGAAAGGACCTCAAAGATAATCCAGTTCCAACCCCCTGCCATAGGCAGGGACATCTCCCACTAGAACAGGTCGCTCAAGTAATGACAGCGTGGTTCATATGATTATGTATCAGATAGATGAACCATTCTACAAGCTTCTAATGGGTGACAAAACTGTAGGAAACACCCTTCTGTCAATTTTTTTTTCCATTTAGTCCAAAAGTTTTTAGATTATTCTTTTTTCCTTAAAAACAGATCTTGAAGGGTTGAAATCTGAGAAGTACATACCAGGAATTTTCTATCAAACTGGTATTGATTGACCTTCATAAAAATACAATGACATTTTGTATTTTTTGTATGCCAAACAATGTAGCTGTCTAATCTAATAGGATCCTGTGTGCCAATTTGTGTAAGATACAGGTACAATAAAGATGAGGCTTAGGAATGAAATGCCTGTCAATACAATTTACAATGTTATTGCATTCCAGTTTGCCAAGCTGATAAAATATCATAAAGTTATAGACTAACAAACTGAGAACGGTACAGAAGATCCCACAGATCTTAACTTTCAGAGAATAAAAAAAAAAAAAAAAAAGAAAAAANAAAAAAAAAAAAAAAAAAAAAAGGATAAGACAGCATGGAAAGAGTTATTATTATGTGAGTATCCTTCATGTAGTGTGTTTATCCAGAAACTATGTATTTGGATTACTTCACATGTTCAGAAAACATTAACTTATATATGTGTGTAAATTTTATATATATATATATATATATAAAATTC
>VWZI01001764.1:17476-40488 GCA_013396835.1 Psilopogon haemacephalus | reverse complement strand
AGGTTAGGCAGAAGTTTTTGGCAGCAAAAGAGAAAGATTGGCATTGGAATGGGCTGCCCAAGGAGGTGTTTAAGAGGAGGTTGCATGAGGCACTTGGTGCCATGAGTTAATTAATGAGAAGGTGATAGGTTGGACTCGATGATCTTGAAGTTCTTTTCCAATGCTTTGAACTGAAACGTCTATGATTCTATGATCCTATGATCCTATGATTCTGTGATTCTATGATCCTATGATTCTAAGATTCTTTGATTCTATGATTCTAAGATTCTATAATTCTATGATTCTTTGTTTCTATGATTCAGTGATTCTATGATCCTATCATTCTAAGAATCTATAATTTTATAATTCTGTGATTCTATGCTTTCTGTTGAATTATCCTCAGAAGCAAACTCTTTGAGGAAATAGAAACAGGCAGTGTACAGAGGTCTTTATCTTAACTTAACAAGGAAGGCAGGGAAGTTAAAGCATCACTGAGTCTTCACATGCAGGGAAAATACTGCCACAATTTAAACCAATTTCCTAACAGGCAGCAGACCAGAGCAAAACATTCACTTGCAGGGAGAGAAATATAAAGGGGAGTGGGAAAATGTTTTCAGGAAAGGCTGTTTGAGTATCACTCTGCTGATAACTCTTACAAACAATTTTCCCTCTGCCTTTTACAGCCTAATAAAAAAAACAAACAAACAAAAAAAAAAAAAAAAAACCACAAAAAAACCAAACCGAGAAGGCTTCAAGTGACAAAGCAGAAGAAAGCAACTCAAATAATTTAGCTTTTTTTTTTTTCTTTTTTTTTTTTCTTCATGAACTGTTTGAAAATAAGTCCAAATCTTAATATATTCTTCAAAGGAAAAACAAAATATAAACATCTGATTTGGAGCTCTCTATCAAAAAGATTGGAGGACAAAGAATTCTCAGCATCTCCATGTTATGCATTTTTGAACCACTGCAATCAGCAGCAGGACTGCTCTTGACTTCAGTCACAGCTGAAGTTAAGCCTTGGCTAACTTGCTGAGGGATTTGGTTTAGTCAAGGACTTGTCAGTGTGAAGCTCATGATCAGACTCGATGATCCTGAAGGTCTTTCCCAAGCTAAGGAACTCTGTGAACCTGACTAATTAAAGTCTCATCACACGTGGACTTTCCCCTCCAGCATTTTCCTTCTACTTCTCTTCAGCAGCAACCTCACTCAGTTGGAATGACCTCAAAATCAAGAGTCTGGTCTAGAAAATTCCCTCCGAGTTCCAAAACTGAATGGAGGATTTTATATTGTGGGGAAAGGTTTCCACTTGGAAGATGCTAACCCATCTCTTGAGTCACCCACTTACTCATTTCAGGGTTGGGTTGGGGTTGTTTTTTTTCCACCCATCCTTTGGTTTATTTTCTGCTTTTCTCTCTTGCTGCAATACTCACACAGCCTGATTCATGCAGCTATCTTCTACCCATCCTTTCTTCCCTCAGAGTCCTACACTCTCTGCTTTTACATCATCCTTTTTCACCCCCCTTCCCTCCCCCCTTTTCCTCTCATAACAATTCTATTTTGCTCCCTAAATTTTCTTTATTGCCAGTACTTTTCTGACTTTTTTTCTCCACGCATTCTTCCCTCTCAAAAAGTCCTCCTCTGACTATTTTTCTCTTCCAATAACCATCTCATCTCCATCTGTTCTTCCACCACCAAAGGCAGTGGATACACAGCCTCTTGCAGAGATTGTCTCTTCATCTAGAAGGCTCCCCTGAACAGCACTACCGGGAGCATTCTCATTTTCTGTGGACATCATTATCCTGAAAGGCACTCAGCTCCAGCTGGATATCATCATTAATTCAGGAATGTCCTGGCCAGGAAATAGAATAATAGAATCATAGAATGAGTCTGGGTTGGAAGGGACCACAAGGATCAGCCAGTTCCAACCCCCCTGCCATGCCCAGGGACACCCTACCCTAGAGCAGGCTGCCCACAGCCTCTGCCAGCCTGGCCAAAAACACCTCCAGGGATCTGGCCCCAAACACCTCCCTGCAGGGGCAACCCATTCCAGCCTCTCACCACTCTCATGCTCAACAACTCACCTCCAGGCTGAATCTCCCCACCTCCAGCTTTTCTCCATTCTCTCTAGTCCTGCAACTCCTTGATAGCCTATAAAGTCCCTCCCCAGCTTTTTTTGTGGCCTGATTCAGATCCTGGAAGGCCATAAGAAGGTCACCTGGGAGCCTCCCTGCCCAGGGAGGTAGTGGAAGCCTCATCCCTTGCAAATTTTTAAGGCCAGGCTGGATGTGGCTCTGAGCAACCCAATCTAGTGGGAGGTGTCCCTGCCCATGGCAGCAGGAGTTGGAACTGGATGATCTTTGAGGTCTCTTCCAACTCTGACAATTCTATGATTCTGTGACCTTTAATGTAGCAAATCTGTTAGGAAGTCAAAACCCCAGAGAGTCTACTCCCTAGCATAAGAATCTTAGAACAGCCCTAACAGGTCAGACCAAAAGTTCATCTAATTCACTGCCTTTCCTCCAGCTGTTGGGAGGGCTAACAAGATTTCCTTTTGTAGCAGAAGGTAAAGGGACTCAAAACTGTAGGCTTTGACTCTTATCCGTGATGAACACTTCTTATCTGTCCATTGTCTTGACACAAGACCAAATACGTTCTCTTCCCACCTGTTCTAGTGGGAGGTGTCCCTTCCTGTGGCAGGAGGCTGAAACTGGATGGGCTTTGAGGTCACTTCCAACCTAAACCATTAGTAGAAGACAAAGGGACTCAAAACTGTAGGCTTTATTTGATTCTTATCCGTGATGAACTCTTCACATCCGTCCATTGTCTTGACACAAGATCAAAAATGTTCTCTTCCCACCTGTTCTAGTGGGAGGTGTCCCTGCCTATGGCACAGGGGGGTTGGAACTAGATGAGCTTTGAGGTCCTTTCCAACCTAAACCATTCTATGGTTCTATATACAGAGCTTGCAACTGTGTTTTCTTATTCCTTTGTGTTTCCAGCAGTGGTTTTGTAAAACTGGAAGGCTCTGACTGTCTCAGGTGGGGTTCCTACTTCTCTGTCATTAACCAGACCTTTCTGCCCTGTGCTGTCTTACAGCTCCTGGGCTACCCTTGGGCAAACAGCATCACTCCGCCGCAGTGTGCTCTGCTCCTCACCAACAGGAGCCTCCCCCACATTCCATCTTGTTACTCTCTCAGTTTTAGCTGTAGGATTCTAGAAGCCAGCAAGGATTATTTCCAGGCACTTCCCCTGGCTGTCTTCAGAAGGAGCAGTCCTCTTTGGACAGCCTCAGCAACCCCTGCCAGAAGCTGAGGCTCAGCCTGCTGATAGAGTTCTTTGAGCTCAGGAGGTCATTTTGATCACCTCACCGTGGTCAGGGAGCTGAAACTTCAGAGGAAATTCAAACCCAGATGAAAAGCAAGATTAAGACTTAGATTTGGAAGACTCTTCAGTTGTTCTTACCAGGCTTCAATTGTGCCTGACAGCTAGATACCATGTCAATAGATCAGCCCAAGGTTTACTTTCTCCACCAGTGGCAAGCTTATGAGACTCATTGCTTTCATGACGTTTCAAACCTCTAAAGTCAGTCACAGAATCATAAAATGTTAAGGGCTGCAAGTGACCTCCAAAGCTCATCCAGTCCAAACCCCTTGCCAGAGCAGGATCACCTATACCAGATCACACAGGAACACATTCAGGCAGATCTTGAATTTCTCCGGACAGGGAGACTCCACAATGCCCCTGGGCAGCCTGTTCCAGTGATCTGTCACCCTCACAGGGGGAAAAAAAAAATTCTTCTCTGTTCTGCCACCATCAAACTGACAAAAAAAAATCCTCCTCATGTTTAAATGGAACTTCTTATCCCTCAGCTTCCACCCCTTGCCCTTTGTGCTGTCATTGGGCATCACGGAGCAGAGCCTGGCTCCAGCCTCTTGGCACTCACCCTGCACATCTTTATAACCATGAATGAGGTCACTCCTCAAGACCCCTGGCGGGGAGATTGGACTCGATGATCTCCAGAGGTCCTCTCCAAGCCCTGACATCCTGTGATCCTGTGGCAATGCTGCATCCTGAACAAGAAGAAGCTGAGGCTTGTGAATACTTCAGTGACAAAAAGGAATCTTTATAAACAAGCTCTGAGGTCACAGGGGCATATGTTGCCATCATTATGTCACCATTTAACTACAGCTCACATCTTGTAAATAAATCTCCTGCAAGAGGGAAGACACAAAGGAAGGCTTGATTATGCCATGACTTCCCAGGGTTAAGAGCAACATAACCTCTGGCTAATAGAGCCATGCAGGCATTTCTCCTCGCAGGGCAGATTCATCTCCTGGATAAATGTCAGTGTAGTCATTTAGATTCTCCTGGTGCAAATAAGAGAGTGTTTCCAAGGCAGAGCTGACCTGGATTGCCTTACTAATGTGACAAACAAAATGGTCTGCTGGTGGTAGGCTGTCCAAGGCTTCTCAGATCACCTTCTTCTAGCCTGGAGAAGAGAAAGCTGAGAGGGGATCTTATCCAGGTCTGTGAATATCCAAGAGGTAGGGTTAAGAACTTCCCCACCCTATCCAAAAGGTAGCTGCCAAGACTTGGGTTCAGAACTTCCCAAACACTATTAAAATTCCCCAGGCCAGCTCAGAGGGCTTGGCAGTAAGCTGAAGCATTATTTACAGCAAAGCTAAAGGAATAAGCAGATATGCACAATATATTTATAAGCATTTACAATGACAATGTGTTCCTGTGTGACCTGCACTGGATTCTCTGCTCTGGCAGGGGGGTTGGAACCAATGATCTCTGGAGGTCCCTTCCAACCCTCAACATCCTGTGATCCTGTGATCATTTACTCTTCTTGGAGATCATTTACTCTTCTTCTGTTCTAGTGGGAGGTGACCCTGCTTATGGTGGGGGGTTGGATCTGGATGATCTTTGAGGTCCCTTCCAACCTAAACCATTCTATGATTCTATTACTGGGAGTAGTTGTCTGCCTTCCTGGAGTAGCAAGGTACATCCTTTCTGTCCCTTCTCCTCAAGCCTCACGCATTTATTCCTTCAAAGAACCACCAGACCAAAATTCTTTTTCTTTGTTGCCTCTATTTACAGAAAGAAAGAATGGAAACATCTTCCCACCATATGTCTGTGATTCTATCATTACTGGGAGTAGTTGTCTGCCTTCCTGGAGTAGCAACGTACATCCTTACTGTCCCTTGTCCTCAAACCCCAAGCATTTATTCCTTCAAAGAACCACCAGACCAAAATTCTTTTTCTTTGTTGCCTCTATTTACAGAAGGAAAGGATGGAAAGGTCTCTCCTCCGTGTGTCTCATTGTTATTTCACTTGTGTCTGGAGAAGTAATGGACTGGACAACCTTCATTCCTCCTTACCTGATTCAGTCAGAGATGTCTTTTAAGGCAGCCTCGTGTGAAGATATTAACTGAATTGGCTGATAATTTTTCAAGATAAAGAGTGTTTCATTAAAAGGTTAAAAAAAAACAAACAAACAAACAAACAAAAAAACCCAAAAACCCACAAAAAAAAAAAAACCCAAACCACAAAGAAATGTCATTTGTGGATCTCACTTCTCACCACAGCAGCATTTGAAATTAAAAGGACAGGCAACAATATTTTCCTAAATTACTTCAAGACTCCAGGGAGCTGCCTGGGGTATTTCATAACTCTCAGAAAGACTTTTCCTCTTTTTTGTTAATTTTTTTTTGTTATGTTTACAGCCTCAGAATTCTCTTCCACAGCTCATCCCATGACTTTGTAGAGCTCTTACAACACCCTTTTTTTTTCTTTTTTTATTTTTTTTTTTAACCTAAATAGCACTGTGCTGAGTTTTATGTTTAAAAGATTTCCACCTTGAGTGAGTTCTGAATGTTGGTAGCTTTTCAGCAGGGCAGTAAACTTCACAGCATCACAGAATGCTCTGGGTTGGGAGGGACCTCCAAAGGGCACCCAGTGCAATCCCCTCTGCAGTCAGCAGGGACATCCTCAATTAAATCAGCTAGGAAAGGCAGGGAGAAAGAGCTATGCAAGAGCAGCCACAGCCCAAAGCAGTCTGACTTATCTATATTTGGGTTACAACTCTTAAAACATTTTTTTTTATATTTTCTCAGTAAAGCTATGAGTGAAGTAGCACCATCAGTGCTTTCCTTTCTCAGCCTATAGTCTAATTTCTCATTCAAATCCTCCAATTAGTTCAAAGCAGCACAATCCACCCCTGTCTACTTCACTCAGCGTTTACTGAGAATTGTCTGTCTAACCTAATACAATATTTACGATAATGAATATTACAGACTCAGTTCACACTTCGTTCCAGATGTATCTTGGATGTAGGTGACTCAAAAGCTCAGAAGACAGGAAACTGTCTTCTCACAGATGAGATGAGACCAGGGACTCCCAGGTTTGTGCTCACCTACTGTAGATCCTCTTGTGTTGGATGCCAGGCAAAACCTAGAACAGAAAACTCCTAATAGCTTGTATTATACACTCTGAATTTAACCTCTTTCAGCTAAGGTTAGATTTCTCTGTGGAATGCACTGAATTTCACCATTCTCCTGCATTACCCAGTATGTATGACCAGGACCTTCAGCAGAACCCACCCCTCGGACAGGTTTCCCTTCACCTGAAGGAGAAAATACCCAAACAGTTTTCCCTAACAGATTCTTTTCACATGCAACAGGAACTCTATCACCATCCACTGTTGGTACCAAACCTGATTGGGCAGGCCCTGTTCTTACAGAGCCCCTGCTCTTTACCAATCAGATTGCTTGTGCTAAATGCTTGTCCCAGGTTTTCAATGTTCCAGCACCCAATGGCTTTTAGGGTGGTCTTCAGCAAACCATATAATATGTACAATGGCATGGCTAAAAAGCTCCCTCAGGTGTGGTCCTGCTCGTCAGACCCCACCTGCAGCACTGTGTGCAGTTCTGGAGTCCCCAGCACAAGAAGGACATGGAACTGTTGGAGACAGTCCAGAGGAGAGCTATGAAGATGCTGAGAAGGATGCAGCAGCTCTGCTGTGAGGACAGGCTGGGAGAGTTGAGGCTCTGCAATCTGGAGAAGAGAAGGCTTCCAGGAGACATGGTAGTAGCCTTCCAATATCTGAAGGGGGCTACAGGAGGGCTGGAGAGGGACTATTGGCAAGGTCTTGTAATGAGAGGATGAGGAGGAATGGGTTTAAACTGGCGGAGGGGATATTGAAACAGGATGTTAGAAGGAAGTTCTTTACAGTGAGGGTGGTGAGATACTGGCACAGGTTGCCCAGGGAGGTTGTGGCTGCTCCCTCCCTGGAGGTGTTCAAGGCCAGGTTGAATCCTTGAGGGACCTGTTCTAGTGGGAGGTGTCCCTGCCTACGGCACAGTGGGGTTGGAACTGACTGAGCTTTGAGATCTCTTCCAACCTAAACCATTCTATGATTCTATGATTCTATGGCCAACATGTTCTCATGATACTCAGGAGACTGCTCTCGTTAAAGTTACTTCTGTGTAGTTTTAGCACTGCTGCTGACTCAATAACTGAAACCTGTCTCCACTACTGAGAGACCAAAAAAAAACCCAATAAAACCAAAACACCCCAAAAAAAACAACGCCTCCTGGTTTGCTTTTGTGCAAACATCTAAGAGCTCACTGAATAATGGCTTCTAGCAGACTCCTTTGATTTGACATTTTCCCTTTCACAGTGTGTGGCTCTGTACTCTATTTCACAGGGCAACGCTCTGTTGAAAGCTGTCACTCTTAGGAAGCAGTATGATAGTTGTCAGTGACAGCCAAAGAAGGCTGAAGGATATGTACATATCTTGCTTTTGATGTGTTCTTAACACCTTGACTTCCCTGGCTGCAGGAGATGGTGGAAAAAAATAAAAGAATTGGTATAAGGTGAAGCACAGCTCCTGCTGAGTGGCCAAACTGCATGAAATCTTGTGCTTCATTAATGGTGCTTCTCCTACCAGCTGCTCAATGGATCATGAAAATGAATCTGAGATAAAACAGGGATTTTTTATTTCTTTTCTTCCCCTGGTGACATAAACAATTGTGAACTGCTGGGTCCAACTTTTCCCATAGGCAATGATTTCATAGAATTGTAGAATCACCCAGGCTGGAAGGCATCTCTGAAGCTCAGAGATCATGGAAACATAGAATCACCCAGGCTGGAAGGCACCTCTGAGGCTCAGATTTCATAGAATCACCCAGGCTGGAAGGCATCTCTGAGACACAGATTTCATGGAATCACCCAGGCTGGAAGGCACCTCTTAAGCTCATCCAGTCCAACCCCTTTACAGTTGGCAAGGGCATCCTCAAGTAGATCAGGTTACCCAGAGCCTCAGCTTGAGAATCTCCAGGAATGAGGCTACAAGAGAAATAGCACAGAATCATAGGAGGTTAGGGGCTGGAAGAGACCTTGGAAGCTCATCCAGTGCAACCCCTCTGCCAGAGCAGGAGCATGCAGAGCAGACCACACAGGAACACATCCAGAAAGGTCTGACCTGGGCTTCAGAGCCTATTGGCAGAATGCTTCCTGCAATGGAGGGATCTATTGTAGGTCCTTACTGAGGAGTTGCTTCCTTTGATGTACTTTCTGCAGCATAGCTGCAGCTCAGGGGAAAGTTTTCTCCGTAGCAGCTCTGTGCCAGAACTCCTCCAACACTCATGGAAGGTAGATGAAGGGAATTTCATTTTCCCTTCTGTACTCTGTGTGCCTGTGTGCATGACCATATGTCAGATCTTTATTTAATTACAAAAAAACAAACAACCAACCATGTTTCCACCTCTGCATTTGTCACTGGAAGGGGTGAGCTGCCTGAACACTGCAGACATGTACCAGCTATGCCTTGAATATGAGGACAGGCTGAGAGAATTGGGGTCATTCAGTCTGGGGCTGAAGATCACATGTGGTGATTCTGTGTTCCACAACCTCCCAGGGCAACCTGTGCCAGTGTCTCACCACCCTCACTGCAAAAAACTTCCTCCTAACAACTAGTTTCAATCTCCCCTCTGCCAGCTCATATCCATTCCTCCTCATCCTCTCATTACAAGCCCTTGTCAATAGTCCCCCCCCAAGTCCTTCTGTAGCCCCCTTCAGACCCTGCAAGGCCACTCCAAGGTCTCCTGGAAGTCTTCTCTTCTGCAGGCTGCAGAGCCCCAACTCTCTCAGCCTGTCCTCAAAGCAGAGCTGCTGCAGCCCGCTCAGCATCCCTTCAAATCCATATCACTAAACTCTCTTCTCTCCCTTGCCTCCCTGCAAAGCAAAGTTACCCTGTTCACATCATCCCAGGCTTGGTCTTTAAACAGTGGCAGGAGTTTTCTGGGGGGTGTGTCAGTTGGTACAGGCTAAACTAGTGGTAGGGATTGCAATAAGCAGTGAAATGGTCTAGGCAATTCCATTGTAGAAGCCACTTCCCTTGTTGAGTGAGTGTGCTGCTTTGAGGCTATTTCGTAGAATGAGTCAGGGTTGGAAGGGACCACAAGGATCAGCCAGTCCCAACCCCCCTGCCATGCCCAGGGACACCCTACCCTAGAGCAGGCTGCCCACAGCCTCTGCCAGCCTGGCCAAAAACACCTCCAGGGATTTGGCCCCAAACACCTCCCTGGGCAACCCATTCCAGCCTCTCACCACTCTCATGCTCAACAACTTCCTCCTCACCTCCAATCTGAATCTCCCCCCCTCCAGCTTTGCTCCATTCCCCCTAGTCCTGTCACTCCCTGAGAGCCTCAGAAGTCCCTCTCCAGCTTTTCTGTCGGCCCCCTTCAGAAATTAGATGATAGGCTGTGAAAGAAATAAAACAATGCTGATGTCTACTTCACTCATAGGTCTGCTGAGATGTACTAAATCAAGGAAACCCCTTCAGATATTGGGAGGCCACTCCAAGGTCTCTTCCAAGATTCATCCTTTTCCTCTGCTCACTCCGAGGCTCTGAATCTTACCCTTTTGCCCTTCCACATTAAATTTGCAGCTTTTCAGCCCACCAGTAAAGTGCTTGGATGAACATTCAGCATTCTTGCCTGTGTCTTCCATGGAGCACAAAAGAGCTGTGCTAACTGCAGACCAAGCACATCTCACTCGTTCCTATCAGCAGCTACAGATCTAAGGGGGGCTGAGCTCTGCGCTCGGAATCACAGAGTGAAAATGAAGGCATCACTTAATGTACTTCCCTGGGTTTTACTGTGAATGAAGAAAATAACTGCCAATATCCTTCACAGGAACACATCCTCCAAGATCAGCAGAATTCTTCTGCCCAGCTGATAAGGAAAGTCTACCTTTTAACTTCCAAATGATCTCGGAGATCTACATCTTGCCTCTGCTCTTTGGGTATTACCTGAGCACAGCACACACACACAAAAGAAGGAAGAGCAAAGGAGAAGCCTTTGTAAATGAAACAGCTCCTGTAATTTCCTTAGCCAGAGTATTTCCAATGTACCTAAATGGTTTAGAAATCACTGAATCACAGACCATTATGGGTTGGAAGGCACCTCCAAAGCTCATCCAGTTCGATGCCCCTGCCAGAGAAGGATCACCTACAGCAGATCACACAGGAACACATCCAGGCAGGTTTTGAGTATCTCCAGAGAGGGAGACTCCACAACCCCCCTGGGCAGCCCATTTCAGTCACCCTCACAGTGAAAAAAAATTTTCCCTTATATTCACATGAAGCCTCCTCTGCCCTAGCTTGCACCCACTGCCCCTTGTCCTATCATTGGATATCCTCCAGCAGAGCCTGGCTCTGTCCTCCTGACACGCATCCTTCACATCTTTAAAAACATCAACGAGGTGATGAACTACCTGAAAGCAGGTTGCAGCCAGCTGGGGGTGGGCTCTTGTTCCAGGCAGCCACTGACAGAACAAGAGGACAAAGGCTCAAGCTGTGCCAGGGCAGGTTTAGGTAGGATGTTATGAAGAAGTTCTTCCCAGCAAGAGTGATTGGCATTGGAATGGGCTGCCTGGGAAGGTGGTGGAGTGCCCATCCCTGGAGCTGTTTAAAGGGAGGCTGGATGAGGCACTTATGCCATGGTTTAGTTAATTAGAAGGGTTAGGTGATAGGTTGGACTCAATGATCTCTCAGAGGTCATTCCCAACCTGCTTAATTCTGTGATTCTGAGGTCACCTTTCAGTCTTCTCCAAGCAGCACAGCCTCAGCTCCTCCAGCCTTTCCTCATAGGGGAGATGCTCCACTGCCTTCAGTATCTTTTTGACTGTTGGACTCTTTCAAGCATTTCCCTGAGGTCCTTCTTGAACCTGGGGGCCCAGAACTGGACACAATATTCCAGGTGTGGCCTCAGCAGGGCAGAGTAGACGGGCAGGACAACCTATCTTGACCTACTAACCACAGCTCTTCTAATCCACTCCAGAATGGCATTGACCTTCTTGGCCACCAGAACACGTTGCTGGCTCATGAGCATCCCTCACTTTCAATAACAGATTTAAATCTAAGTTTGGAAGTGTGATTTAGACACCTAAGAGTCTATGAAATTCTCAGACTCAAGAGATCAATTCTCCCAAGTCTCTCACACACTGGAGTTAATATAAAGGAGGTTTTAATCCTAGTATAGTTTTGATATATGCAAAGTATTGTTCTAAATTTCCCAATGTTTCTGAGAATTGGATTATGTTTCTTTTTTTTCTGTCATTTCCCCTCAAAATAAAAGCAAAATATAATTGCTAGTGCATTTCCATGAGTGTTTCTCCCTGTCCAAAAAAAAGAAACAAAAAAAAAACAACAACCCACAAAACCCCAGCCAAACAAAAAGAGTTAATAGGAAAAAAAAACATTATTGATATTTTATGATTTAAAAAGCTTCAATGTTGTTTTCAGAGCACTGGGAACCTCAGAAAATCAATTCCAAATGTTTTGATACTTCACTGCCAGCTTCTTCCTAGTTCAGTGTGACCAATACTTAATTTGACAACCAAGCCTGTGTTTAACCTGTGCAAACGATCTGAGAATGGTGCTATTGAGCAGCATCACAACACTTTGAACCTTTCACATCTTTGCAAATCACTCTGCTCTAACAGGTACTCAAATGGGAGCATTAGAATACTGTCAGATGATTCCATGATGGTGCTGAGAGATGTTAAATTGAAGATTTTTTTCTTTTTTTTTCCAAAAAAAGGCATCAAGAAATAAGACAGAGAATCAGAGAACCAGAGAATCACAGAATGTTAGGGGCTGGAAGAGACCTTGAAAGGTCATCCAGTCCAACTCCCTTACCAGAGCAGGATCATCTAGAGCAGGTCACACAGAAATGCATCCAGGCAGGTCTTGAATATCTCCAGAGAAGGAGGCTCCACAACCCCCACCCCGGGCAGCCTGTTCCAGTGTTCTGTCACCCTCACTGGGAAAAAAAATTCCTCCTCCCGTTTCCATGCCTCATCTTCCACCCATTGCCCCTTGTCCAGGTGTTGAGCATCACCCAGCAGAGCCTGGATCCAGCCTCTTGGCACTCACCCTGCACATCTTCACCACCATGAATGAGGTCATAAGCATTAATGAGGTCAGAATATTAACTGAATATTTGCAATTTATTGTCTTAGCACCTTTGAATCACTGCTTTGCTGTTTTGTTTTTAAGGGAATTGTTTTCCTCAGGGATTATTTTTCATAGAATCATAGAATTGTAAAAATCACAGAATCATAGAATTGTAGAATCATAGAATCACAGAATCATAGAATCATAGAATTGTAGAATCATAGAATCATAGAATTGTAGAATCACAGAATCACAGAATCATAGAATCATAGAATTATAGAATCATAGAATCATAGAATTGTAGAATCACAGAATCATAGAATTATAGAATCATAGAATCACAGAATCATAGAATTATAGAATAATAGAATCACAGAATCATAGAATTATAGAATCACGGAATTATAGAATTATAGAATTATAGAATCACAGAATCATAGAACCATAGAATCAGTCGGGGTTGGAAAGGACCATCAGGGTCATCTTTGAACTGGCAGAGGGGAGATTTAAACTTAGATATTAGGAGGAAGTTGTTTGCAGTGAGGGTGGTGAGACAATGGCACAGGTTGCCCAGGGAGGTTGTGGCTGCTCCCTCCCTGGAGTTGTTCAAGGCCAGGTTGGATGAGTCCTTGGGTGACCTGTTCTAGTGGGAGGTGTCCCTGCCTATGGCACAGGGGGGTTGGACCTGGCTGAGCTTTGAGCTCCTTTCCAACCTAAACCATTCAATGATTCTATAATTTTGGACAGAGGGAAATGCTAAATCAATTACTCTGGGAGGACAGTTTAAGACATTATCATTTCCAAAGGCAGCACTCCCGGGGTCCAATATTCTAACTGCTCCTCTGCCAGAGTTGCTTCTGCTCAGATAAGGACTGGAGTATTTTTAAAGCATTTTGTGCTGTGACTCTTCTATCCCCACTGCCATTCAGCGTGAAGGGCACTCACACATGACTCATTAGTGCCATCTTCATTAAACAAGGACATTAACGACAATAGACTTTAAATATTGACTCTTTTGTGCATCTCAGGAAATCGATTTATATGATAAGAGCTGCTCTTGGTGCTTTCTCCCAGCAGGTGGTCCTTGCTAAGTCGTTTCAAAGTGAAATGCTGATTTCTAAACTTTCAAAAGTGCCTTTCTCTCCCTTTCTTCCCGAAATGTCTTACCATGTAATTTTAATCACTCTACAAAATCAACGTCATGATGATAATTTAGTGAATGAGGCCAGAAGTATCATGGATAAAATTCTGAGGGGGTGTAGATCAGCCTAGCACCACTCACTTCCCCGGAGCTAAACCAGCTAAAGACTGACTTAAATTTCACATTAGGAAAAAAAAGAAAAAAAAAAAAAAAAAAAAGCCTTTAAAGGCTTTGTTGAATCAGAACAAACTACTGAATCATGAACTCTGAGTGAGGAAAGGAAAAATTCTGCTTTGGCAGAATCCCAGGATTGCCAGCGTTGGAAGGGACCTCAAAGATCATCCAGTTCCAATCCTCCCTGCCATGGGCAGGGACACCTCACACTAGAGCAGGTTGCTCAGATCTACATCCAGCCTAATCTTAAAAACCTCCAGGGATGAGTACTGCCTCCCTGGGCAACCTGCTCCAGTCTCTCACCACCCTCATGCTGAAGAACTTCTTCCTAACATCCAATCTGAAACTACTCACTTCTATTTTTGCTCCATTCCCCCTGCTTTTATCATTACCTGACACCCTAAAATGTCCCTCCTCAGCTTTCTTGTAGGCCCCTTCAGATACTGGAAGGCCACAATAAGGTCTTCTCAGAGCCTTCTCTTCTCCAGACTGAACAGCCCCAAGTCTTTCAGCCTGTCTGCATAGGAGAGAGGTTCCAGCCCTTTGGTCATCCTCATGGCCCATCCTTGGACATATTCCAGCATGTCCAGATCTTCTCTGGAATAGGGGAACTGGACACAGTGCTCCATGGAGTGTCTCACCAGACTGAAGTAGAGGGGCAGAATCCCCTCCCTCAACCTGCTGTCCACACTTCTCTTCATGCAGCCCAGGGTGCAGTTGGCATTCTGGGCTACAAGTTCAGGAAGGGGAAGAAGGAGAAGGAGAAGGAGAAGGAGAAGGAGAAGGAGAAGGAGAAGGAGAAGGAGAAGGAGAAGGAGAAGGAGAAGGAGAAGGAGAAGGAGAAGGAGAAGGAGAAGGAGAAGGAGAAGGAGAAGGAGAAGGAGAAGGAGAAGGAGAAGGAGAAGGAGAAGGAGAAGGAGAAGGAGAAGGAGAAGGAGAAGGAGAAGGAGAAGGAGGATGAGAAAGAGAAGATTTCCAAACCAAACAGTTTATACTCGGTTTCATGACAGTTCCAAATCTTGAATTTATTTATACCTACTACCAATGTAATATGAACAGAGCACAAAGCCTGCAGTTGTCAAACACACACATTACATAAAACTTCCCAAATGCATAAGCTAATAGAGAATTCCATTTTTTTTTTTTTCTTGCTGTGATCCTTTTGTGTAGTTTATCTTCTGGCAGGATGGCAGCAGAGGCAACAGGCTGCAGCATCATTTTCAGCCACCCTCTTTCCAAGCTGTGTTTTTGCAATGGATTCCACTCTAGCCCCACTGAAATCAAGGGTAAATTGATTCCTGACTTCTGAAGGTACAGATTTTGTCTATAATACTCTCCACAGCACACAGCCACAAGCTGAGATTTAATTCTCTCGTTAGCAATGGATGGAGCACCACAGGCTTGGGGATTTGCTTGGGATAAACACCACAAAAAATTTGGCTGCTCCTCCAACTATCCATATTAATTGGCAAATGTGGAGGGAATATCAGGGGGATTGAGTCTCCCAGGAAATCCCCAGCAATGACTACATATGCCTGAGTGAGGGGAGCCATCAGAATGTTGGCAGTGGTATTTGTCAGAACCTGGAAGAAAGGATGTCATGCAAATATTTATTTCAGGAGGAAAATATTGAGGGCACATTTGAAAGGCCAACGTTAATCTGTGTATCCAGTTGGGGCTTTTCAGCCTGCAGAAGAGAAGGCTTCCAAGAGACCTTGGAGTGGCCTTCCAGCATCTGAGGGTGCTACAGGAGGGCTGGGGAGGGACGATTGACAAGGTCTTGTAAAGACAGGATGAGGGGTAACAGGTTTAAACTGGCAGAGGGGAGATGGAGAATGGGTGTTAGGAGGAAGTTTTTTGCAGTGAGGGTGGTGAGACACTGGCACAGGTTGCCCAGGGTGGTTGTGGCTGCTCCCTGCCTGGAGGTGTTCAAGGCCAGGCTGGATGAGGCCTTTGTTTGACCTGTTCTAGTAGGAGCTGTCCCTGCCTATGGCACAGGGGGTTTGGAACTGGCTGAGCTTTGAGGACTCTTCCAACCTAAAACGTTCCATGATTCTATAAATTGTTAACTAATAATTGGAGGATAATAAGGAATAAGGGATAAAAACAGAAACACTTTGACTTTTCAGAAGAGTAGCCTGGATATGCACATTCCATCTTCATTATCAACTCCAGTGATTCATTTCTGCATTAAGAGGAACCAAATGGGGTTTAATGAGGACAAGTGCAGAGTCCTACACCTGGGGAGGAAGAATAAACTACAGCAGTGCAGGCTGGGAGGTGACTGCTGGAGAGGAACTTGGAAGTGCTGGTGGAGAAAATCCATGGCACAGCAATGTGCCCCTGTGGATAAGAGGCTGCAGTGTGAGTGCAGCCCAGACAGCAACTGTGTGCTGGGCTGCAGCAAGAGCAGCTGTGGGCAGCAGGGCAAGGGAGGGGATTGTGCCCCTTGGCTCTGCTCTCCTCACACCCCACCTGCAGCACTGTCTGCAGCTNGGATAAAAACAGAAACACTTTGACTTTTCAGAAGAGTAGCCTGGATATGCACATTCCATCTTCATTATCAACTCCAGTGATTCATTTCTGCATTAAGAGGAACCAAATGGGGTTTAATGAGGACAAGTGCAGAGTCCTACACCTGGGGAGGAAGAATAAACTACAGCAGTGCAGGCTGGGAGGTGACTGCTGGAGAGGAACTTGGAAGTGCTGGTGGAGAAAATCCATGGCACAGCAATGTGCCCCTGTGGATAAGAGGCTGCAGTGTGAGTGCAGCCCAGACAGCAACTGTGTGCTGGGCTGCAGCAAGAGCAGCTGTGGGCAGCAGGGCAAGGGAGGGGATTGTGCCCCTTGGCTCTGCTCTCCTCACACCCCACCTGCAGCACTGTCTGCAGCTCTGCAGCCCCCAGCACAAGCAGCACATGCAAGGGTTGGAGCCAGTGCAGAGGAGGCCACCAAGATGCAGCTGAGAGGGCTGCAGCAGCTCTGCTCTGAGCACAGGCACAGAGAGTTGGGGCTCTGCAGCCTGGAGAAGAGAAGGCTGCCAGGAGACCTTGGAGTGGCCTTGCAGGGTCTGAAAAGGGCTCCAGAAAGGCTGGGGAGGGACTATTGAGAAGGTCTTGTAATGAGAGGATGAGGAAGAATGGGTTTAAAGTGGCAGAGGGGAGATGGAAACAATGTTAGGAATTGTTTGCAGTGAAGATGATGAGACACTGGCACAGGTTGCCCAGGGAGGTTATGGCTCCTCCCTCCCTGGATGTGTTCAAGGCCAAGCTAGATGAGGCCTTGAGTGACCTGTTCCAGAGGGAAGTGTCCCTGCCTATGGCACAGGGGGCTTGGAACTGGATGATGTTTAATGTCCCTTCCAACATAAACCATTCTGTGATTCTATGTCTACATCTATCTCTACCTCTACCTCTATCTCCATCTCTATCTCTGTCTCTATCTCTACATATATATCTGTCTCTCTGTCTCTATCTCTACCTCTACCTCTACATCTGTCTCTCTGTCTCTGTCTCTATCTCTACCTCTACCTCTACCTCTACCTCCATCTCTATCTCTGTCTCTATCTCTACATATATATCTGTCTCTCTGTCTCTATCTCTATCTCTATCTCTACCTCCATCTCTATCTCTATCTCTGTCTCTATCTCTACATAGATATCTGTCTCTCTGTCTCTATCTCTATCTCTATCTCCATCTCCATCTCCATCCCCATCTCTATTTTTATATCTCTATCTCTATCTATCTCTATGCGTATATGTATTAACAAGCAACTCTTTATTTTTTCATCAGTCCCCTCTCAAAAAAACCCCCAAAAAACTAGGGTATCTTTTACACCACTAGCAGAACTAATCTGAACAGTGATAAAGACAAAAACTTTTGATCCTGTGCTTACACCACCAGTGTCAATTACTTCTGAAATCTGATTCCATAAATTCAGTTACTTTGCTGCTGATAGAGTAAATATTCTGTGACAAAGAAGTGGGATACCTTTATCAATTGGATTTGGAAGGATTAACATCGTTGAGAGGTTTTGATTATCCAATTTCTAGTCATGCAAGGCCTGAAAGCCTGGAAATGTAAATTAAATAAGAGAAAGGGATAACTAAATATCCATTGTTATTAGGAATGTGTGGCTGTATTCTCAAGTGACGATGAATTAGATATAAATCAGAATAAATTATGTTATCTTGCACTTAAGCAACTCATTTGTTATGGAATCTGAGATTAGAAAAAAAAATTAATAAATGGTAAGCTTTTAGAAAAGATTTATAGAGTTTACACAAGGGAAGTCCTACTCTAAATTAAATTGAAATTAAACTTTCCCAGAATCACAGAATCTTACTGGTTGGAAGGTACCTTGGAAGCTCATCCAGTCCAACCCCCTTGCCACAGCAAGATCACCTAGAGCAGGTCACACAGGAATGCATCCAGGTGGGTTTTGAATGTAAGCAAAGAAGAAGACTCCACAACCTCCCTGGACAGCCTATTCCACGGTTCTGTTGTCCCCACAGTAAAAAAAAGATTTTATGTTCAGTTGGAACCTCCTTTTCTCTTCCACACCTGGAATACTGAACACAGTTTTGAGCTCCCCCATTCAAGGGAGACAGGGATTTCATGGGGAGGGATCAAAGAAGAGCTATGAGGGTGATCAAGGGACTTGAACTTCTCTGCTGCTGTGAAGAAAGGCTGAGAGCCCTGAGGCTGTTTAGTCTGGAGAGGAGAAGCCTGAGAGGGAATCTGAGCAACATCTCTACATACCTGAGGGGTGGGTGTGAAGAGGAAGGGCTCAGGCAGCTGTCACAGGCTGGATATTAGGAAGAAGTTCTTCACAGAGAGAGTGATTGGCATTGGAATGGGCTGCCCAGGGAGGTGGTGGAGTCTGGCAGGAGTTGTGTCTGCCCACATCCTCCCTGGGCAACCTGTGTCAGTGTCTCACCATCCTCACTACAAACAACTTTTCCAATCCCCCCTCTGCTACTTTAAACAGCCTGGAGGTGTTCAAGCAAAGCCTGGAATAATTTGAAGTGCAAGGCAAATGATGCAGTAAGTGTGATTGAATGGGCAAGCCTGCAGTAGGAAAATACACCTCTGTGGTTTGTAGACAGTGTCATGTCAGGGCTATGCAGGGGCTGGTGGGTCCCTGGGGCTGGGTTGCTGGCACTGCTGGGGGCTCCCTGGGTGTCCTGACCCAGCATCCCAGCCAGGGACAGGCCAGCCTGGGGCAGCTCAAGCTCTGGGGTTGTTTAGCCTGGAGAAGAGGAGGCTCTAAAGGAGGTCTAATAACTGCCTTCCAGTACCTGAAGGTGTACTACAAGACATCTGGAGAGAGATGTTTGCAAAGGCCTTCAGGTACAGGACGAGGGTGATGGCTTCAAACTAGAGCAGAGCAGATTGAGACTGGATGTTAGGAAGAAGTTCTTTACTATGGGGGTAGTGGAGCACTGGAACACACAGGTTGCCCAGGGAGCCATTCCCTGCAGATATTCAAGGTGAGGCTGGAGAGGGCTGTGGGCAACCTGATCTAGTTGAGGATGTCCTTGCTGACTACAGAGGGAGTTGGACTCCATGGCCTCTTTGGGTCCTTTCCAACCTCTGACATCCTGTGATATTGTGATCCTGTGACTGGATGAGCTTTGGAGTTCCCTTCCATCCTGGACCATTCCATGAATTTATGATTCTATGATTGTATTCCCACACACATCCTATGCATAAAAAAATTAATTAGACACACATATTGTACAGGGAAGACTGCCAGTTGAAGTCAGGGAAGTAGACCCAACTGATACCAAGTGGGGAATCTGCCTCAGCAGGTTTCAGCATCGCACAGCAAAAGCAGCAGTTAGAAGTGCAAGAGGTTTTAACTCCTCAGATATTTACATTGGGGGCAATTGCATTAATTGCCTGGAAAAGCCCACTCTCAAAACACTCACAGCAGGAGCTTCCTCAACACAGTTTACATTAATTGCTTTCTCTTCCCCTTCAAGAGTCAGCAGCACACAGTATTTCACTATTAACCTGTCTTGTCACAACAGTTACTAAGTGAATCTTGGGGTTTTTTTGTTTTTTTTTTTTTCCAGGATGCCAGTGACTGCTCACAGAACCTCAGAATTGTCAAGGCTGGAAGTGACCTCAAGCATCACCCAGTTCCAGCCTACCCTGCAATGCCCAGGGAGACCTCACACGGTTGCTCAGAGCCACATCGAGCCTGGATGCTCAGGTGACCGAATACAGTGGCAGATAGAAGTACTGGATGGCAGAGAATCATCTGCAAGGTGAAATATTCACCAGTTTACGGCAGCTCACTGCCAGCACTATGTCCAGCTGTGCCAGTGAATTTCATAGAATCACAGAATTGTCAGGGCTAGAAAGGACCTCAAGGATCATTCAGTTCCAATCCCCTGCCATGGGACTAGATCAGGTTGCTCAGAGCCACATCCAGCCTGGCCTTATAAGCCCCCAGGGATGAGGCTTCCACTACCTCTATGGGAAAACCTGTACCAGTCTCTCACCACCCTCATGCCGCACAACTTCTTCCTAACATCCAGTCTGAATCTCCATTTGGCTCCATTCCCCCCAATCCTATCACTACCTGACACCCTAAAACGTCTCTCCTCAGATTTCCTGCTGCCCCCTTCAGATACTGGAAGGCCACAATAAGTTCTCCTTGGAGCCTTCTCCCCTCCAAACTGGACAACCCCAACACTCTCAACCTGTCCTCATATAGGAGAGGTGCTCCAGCCCTTTATCATCCTCATGGCCCTCAGGAACTTGCTTTCAGTGCTAAGGGCCAGATACACTTTCTGATTCAGATCCCATCCTGAAAAAAACAGCCACATTGACTGACCAGGCAAAGGTACAAAGAAGTTTGTAAATTAGGGTGAATTAGAGTGCAAATGACCAGGTTCAATTAAAAAGATCAGATGTCCATTGATTCAGCTGCAGCCAGTCCATTTAGCTGTGGCTCTGAAGACAGCACAGATGTAATTAAACCAGCTAGAATATATTTTGCCAGTGGTATGAGCCTTACAGATACCTACTTGAGAGGATAGATACAAAATGATTGCTAGTCTGCAGTTTCCACAATGCAAACAAAGTGCCTGGATTCTGTGTATTTGGCTTTGTTGTTTGGCTTGGATGTTTTTTTTTTTCCCCCAGATGATGAGAAGGTGCTGCAAATTTGACTCCTCCCATGCTCACTGGCTGAGCAATATCACAGAATCACAGAATACATCCAGCTGGAAGATCACAGAAATATTCAGGTTGGGAAAGCCCCTCAGGATCACTAAGCCCAGCTGAAATCCTTACTCTGCAAGGTACACACTAAACCATCTCCCCCAAGCACCACATCCAAACAACATTTAAACACATCCAGGATTGGTGACTTCACCACCTCCCTGGGCAACTCATTCCAGTGCTTGACCACTCTGTGAAAAACCTTTTCCTAATGTCCAGTCTAAACCTTCCCAGCCTCAGTTTGAGGCCATTCTCCCTTGTTCTGGCTCCAATTACCTGTGAGCAGAGCCCAGCAGCAGCCTCTCCACAATATCCTTTCAGGTAGCTGTAGACAGCAATGAGGTCTCACCTCAGCCTCCTCTTTTTCACGCTATGCATCCCCAGCTCCTTCAGTTGCTCTTCCTAAGATTTATTCTCCAAGCCCTTCCTCAGCTTCGTTGTCCTCCTCTGCACTGGCTCCAGCACCCCCACATCCCTCTTTTTTTGAGATGCCCAAAACTGGACACAATGGTCAAGGTTTGGCTTCAACACTGGGTGTTGGAAATAAATAACCCTTAAGGTTCCTTCTCATCCAAACCATTCTATGAATCTATGAATTCCTCATTTTGCTTTGCTTCCATGTGCAGCCTTTAGTTGCCCTCTTTGAAACTGCCTTTCTCTCAGCCCACAACTTTTCTCACTTTTAGCCTTCTGATTCTCTACCCTTTCCTGTTGTGGAGGAGTGCGGCTCAACTGCCTACTGAGGTTAACCCAATATAGTGATATATTTTTAGATTGAAAAAAAGGAAAAATCCCCACAACTTTGAAAGAAATCATAGAACCATAGAAAGGGCTGGAAGGGACCTCAGGGATCACCCACCTGGGCTGCAAGTGCTGGCTTATGTTGAGCTTCTCATCCACCAGCACCCCCAGTAAAACCTTCTCTTTATGATTCTAGACCTTGAGTCATAACAAAGTCCTGTTGTTGGTTGATTCCAGTATAACTTTCTCTTGGTGATTCTAGTATTTGAGCCATAACAAAGTTGTGTTGCTGGTTGATTCCAGTATATCTTTCTCTTTGTGATTCTAGAAGTTGAGCCATGACAAAGTTATGGTGCTCATTGAGTCCAGTGTTAGTTTTCCTTTATGATTCTAGTACTTGAGTCATAACAAAGTCCTGTTGTTGGTTGATTCCAGTATAACTTTCTCTTGGTGATTCTAGTATTTGAGCCATAACAAAGTTGTGTTGCTGGTTGATTCCAGTATATCTTTCTCTTCATGATTCCAGTAGTTTAATTATTCTAAAGCACTTCTGGAAATAGAGCAAATGGTAGCTTAAGTTCTCTTTGCAGGTTGAGCTGGCACTGCTGGAAGCTGTTGCAATTAGCAAACCTGCAAAAGCATTGTGGAAGATGTTTTCCTCTGCTTCCGCGTGCTGCAGTTTATTAGTGAGCCTATTATTTATGCACTCCCTTGAGCCATTTAACATTTGCTTCGCTGTAATGAGAATCTTCATCTTAATTAACAATGCTGAAAGACCCTTTCCCTCCCTTCACCCACCCAGCTGAATGAAGTCTGAGAAAAAGTACCCCGGAATAATATCATTTTGGACTTATTGAAGCAAAGGCTTTCCGCTGCAGCATTTTGTATTAGCATCAAAGCTGCTTGGAAGGACATTTGCCGGAATTTCATATATTGTCTGTATCTTAATTTGAAAAAAACAAAAAAAAAAAACACAAAAAAACCCCCCTCAAAACGTGAGTTAATATTAAAGGACACTGAGCAATTCAAAGCACAGTCCACATGAAGGTCTTGCAGGAGTGAAAATGAACTTTTGAGATTTAAAGAAGTTCAGGACTGTGATGGTTTAGGAGTAGTTCCCCCTGCCAGGTTGGAATTCACCCAGACTATACTCAGCCTGCTGGAGGTTAAGGAGTGAAGCTTTACATTCACAGCTTAGAATAGTACAGAATAGTATAGAATAGAATGGAATAGAATAGAATAGAATAGAATAGAATAGAATAGAATAGAATAGAAT
>VWZI01001764.1:3584-17309 GCA_013396835.1 Psilopogon haemacephalus | reverse complement strand
GAGACCTCCAAGCTCATCCAGTCCAACCTATCACTAAGCCCTATCCAATGGCACTAAGTTCCCCATCCAGGCTTTTGTTGAACACCTCCATTCAAGCAGATATTTACAAGATATTACAAATATTTACAGCTATATATATTAAAAATGTACTACAGATACACAATAACCCCTCTCAGGAATCAGAGTCCCCTAGAGGAGTTCCCAGCCACTCTTCAACCTTCCCCTCACCTCTCTGTCTTATCCCAGAATCTACCTTATATGCCAGGTAAACGGGGAAATATCAGCCAGGGGGAGTCAGAAAGAGAAATTGATTAGTTGGGTTACACAGATTCAGCAAGAAGCCAAGGAGAGTGTTGTAGCTTGGCAGGTACCCACCCCCCCACACATTTGAATTCACCCAGGCTAGACTCAGTCAGCTGGAAGTTAATAAATGAAGCTTTATATTTATAGCTTTGCACAGCATACGAGCAGATATTGACAATATATTACAGATATTTACAGATATATACAGTAAAATGGTAATACAGAATCACCACAGCCCTCCCAGAGATCAGAATCCCCAAGAGAGGTTCCCAACCACCCTACCACCTTCCCCCACTACCCAATCTTATCCCACTATCTGTCTTACATGCCAGGTAAGCAAGGAAGATCAGCCAGAGGAGATTAGAAGTAGGAAATTGGTTAGTGGAGTTATACAGACCCAGCTAGAAACCAGGGAGAGAGAGACAGCAGCCAGAGTGAGCTGAAGCAGCTCTTTCTTATCTATGTTTTGGTTCTTACTCTTAATACATCTCAGTCAAACCATGAGTGGAGCAGACACAATTTTGTTTCCCTTTCTCAGCCTATGATCTAATTTCTCATTAAAAACCCTCCAATTAGCCTCAAACTAGCACAGAGAGAAACCAACAGCCAGAGCTCAGACCAGAGGGACTTTGTCTTATCTATGTTTGTGTCCTTGCTTTTGTACCTCTCAGCAAACCTGTGAGCCAAGTAAGACATCACCATTGTTTTCCTTTTCATAGCCTATCATCTAATCTTTCTCGTATTAAAATCTTCCAATTAGCCTCAAACCAGCACAAGGATGCAGGATATGAAGGTCAACATTTCAGAAGGCACAGGTTCAGATCCACCTCTGTGTAGCTAGCAAGGGCCATGCCCATGTTATGCGTGATGCCAACTCTTTAGCTCAGTTCAATCAAACCACCTCCTCTGAACAAGAGTCCTGCTAAGTGAAAACAAGAGTTCAGCTTGCCAGCCAGAGGCACAGGACGACCTTCTGCCCCAGATTGGATCGAGCAGAAATCTATTCAATGTGAAGTGCAATGTTTTTTTTTTTCTTTAGGGAGCAAAATTGCTTTGGCTGTTTTGCGGTGCGGAAGCCTTCCGAAATGAATCAAGTTTGCTGCTTTATCTGATGGAGGAAAAAAAAAAAAACAAACCACCAAAAAACAAAAAGGAGGAAAAGCTTTCTCCTGGAAAATGTTCTGATTTCTACCTACTGAATGAGTATTAGCAGCTTTTGTTCTCCCAACTGTGAGCATAATGATACAAGTACGTTAAAATGCTGAACTCAGGATATTTAAGGCAGAACATCAGGCTTGAGTTACTGTGCAAAAGTCATAACTAAAATGCCCTTTCTCTCCTCTCCCTGTTTTCCTCTCTCCCACTCTATCTCCTCCCTTCCATTCTATATCTTTCCTTCCAGTCTTTCTCCTCCCTTCCTGCCTCCAAATTTTGTAATTTGTGCTCAAATACAAGAAAAAAAAAATCATTATAGTGACTATTTTTTCCCTATCTATCCCTGCCTAAATGCTACAGTGAGAGACAGAAACAGGCAAGATCTGCACAGTGACTTACACTGATACTTATTATTATGTCCATTCCAATGTACATGTCCCTATACAGCACTTCCAAACATTTTGACCACAAGAAGAAGCTGACTTTGGGTTGGGTTGGTTTTTTTCTTCAATTTTCCACTAGTTTTGTATAAACTACAGTGGAGAGACTTTTTAGGGTGTCAGGTAGTGATAGGACTGGGGGGAATGGATCCAAGCTAGAGGAGGGGAGATTCAGATTGGATGTTAGGAAGAAGTTCTTCACCATGAGGGTGGTAAGACACTGGAGCAGGTTTTCCCAGAGAGGTGGTGGAAGCCTCATCCCTGGGGGTTTATAAGGCCAGGCTGGATATGGCTCTGAGCAACCTGATCTAGTGTGAGGTGTACCTGCCCATGGCAGGGGGTTGGAACTGGGTGATCCTTGAGGTCACTTCCAGCCCTGACAATTCTGTGACTCTATGAAATCCACTGGCACAGCTGCTGATAGTGATTTTGGTGTTATGGCAGTGTGCTATTAACTGGTGAACATTTGACCTTGCAGGTGATTTCCTACCTAGATTGGATGTGAGGGAACAGTTCTTCACAATGAATGTGGTTGAGTGGTGGAACAGGTTGCTCATGGAGGTAGCTGGGGCCCCAGCCCTCGAGGTATTCAGGGTGAGGCTGGAGAGGGCTGTGGGCAACCTGATCTAGTTGAGGATGTCCCTGCTTGCTGCAGGGGGGTTGGACTGGATGAGCTTTGGAGGTCTCTTCCAACCCAAGTGATTCTATGACTGGGTATAGAAGTGTGTCTAGAGGTGACTTGCAAGGGGGAAGAGGAGCGAGGCAAAGGGTAAGTTCAGTGCCTCCTGTTGGTGTGTCAGTCACAGCAGATCTGCTGTGTAGCTGTGCCTGAGTCGTGACCTTTCTCTCAGCAAAGCAGCTCCCGAGGAGCCTGTTTTGCCTGGCGGCTGCCGCATCACAGTGCTACACCAAGCAACTTCCCCACCCCGCTTGCAGAGGAGCTGGTGTAGGAGGAACATTCTCTTTCCTTAGGCAATTACAGCACGCAGCTTGAAAACCTGCCCAGCTCCCTTGTATAACCTAAAAGCAGGTAGTGATAAATGCAGGTATTTGCATTTGCTGTTCACAAGCCTCCTGGCTTTTAAAAAGGAAATTATTGATGCGTGCAGGAGGCGGAAAGGAAGAACCTGCTCAAGAATTCCTTCTGCTGGAGAATTCCTCCTTTAGTTTGGCTGCAGCTCTGGAGATTAAGGAGTTTTGCCCACCAGTGATGTGGGCACTAAAGTACATCACAAAGCTCTCCGTGTACATTTTAACAGCATATTATTAGCTTGTCTCAGCTGAGGACGGTGTCCAGGGTGCCTATTCTTTATTTCATACAATAACACCAGCAAGGACTCAGCTTGGATTTGTCTGCGTGCTATAATCTGATACCACAGAACAAAAGAAACCACACCTCTGCCCTATATTTTGCAGACAAAAATTGTCCACAGATTTCTTTTTATATTCACAGGGCATTCTTTGTCATTTCACATATCATCTGGGGAGAAAAGAGGAGGGAAAAGCCACAGGAAATTATAGAAATAATTGTAAGTTTTACCAGTGTTGGAGGGTTTTGTTGTTTGGTTTTTTTTTTTCCCCCTGACTAATTTTGTAGAGATAAAAGCAGAGTTATTCCATAAAATGCAAGCTAAATGGGTGATAGATGATCACAGAATCATAGAGTCATAAAATGCTTTGGGCTGGAAAGGACCTCAAGGTTCAGTAAGAGAGGCTGCATTTGCAGGTGATGCAAAAGTGAATCAGTTCATGTTGCTTAGAGAGTTTGTCACTATACTATGGACCTGGCCATGGAATCGTGGAATCACAGAATCAGAGAATCATAGAATCACAAAATCACAGAATCAATCAGAGAATCATAGAATCACAAAATCACAGAATCAGAGAATCACAGAATCAGAGAATCATAGAATCACAAAATCACAGAACCAGAGAATCATAGAATCACAAAATCACAGAATCAGAGAATCGTAGGATCACAAAATCACAGAATCAGAGAATCAAAGAATCATAGAATAGTAGAATCACAGAGTCACAGACTCATGGAATGGTTTAGGTTGGAAAGAACCTCAAAGCTCAGCCAGTTCCAACCCCGCTGTGCCACAGGCAGGGACAGGTTGCTCAACTCTCATCCAAGCTGGTCCTGAACACCTCCAGGGAAGCAGCAGTCACAACATCCCTGGGCAACCTGTGCCAGTGTCTTAGCACCTTCACTGCAAAGAATCTCTTCCTAATGTCCAGCCTAAGTCTCCCCCTTCCCTTCTCATCCTAGCACTGTTTATGATGATGATAACTGTAATACAATATGCATGTTCTTGTGGTAAGCTCCTTCAGCAGTGAGCTCCAATGTTTTATCACAGCCTTAAAGCTGCTTTGAGAGGAATGAACCTTTTGGTGATAGAGTGTAAGTGACATTGTGTAAATTGGTACATCTCTGAACATTTGCAGTGCTAACTTTGAGGAGGCAGACCATAGCAGTCATAGAATTTGGATTGTTTTGGGCGGGGAAGAATCATCAAACACAAAGTCTGGATGATTCTATGACTCTATGATCTTTCAAAGTCCCTTCCTACCCCTAATGTTCTGTGATTCTGTGACTCTTGAAAACTGAAGCTTTCTGAATGCATTTGCCCCCATCCTTGCTGTGATGACTTTTGAGTACCCTCTGGCCATTTCCATAACAGACTGCTTGGGCTGACTTTTCACTTTCATTTCACGATCTCTTAGCTGCATTAAATTGTATCTTCCTTGAGGCATATGCAGCAAAGCTGGAGAGAGAAAAAGAAAAGGATTCCTTATCAGAACTCTATTACTCATTCCCTGTCTACTAACAGTGGCTCCCTGCATCAAGAGATGTCAGTCTGTAATGCTGAACTTTTACTTTGGTGTGTTGGGCTTCTTCTCGTATCACTGACTTTGGCAGAGCTTTTGTTAGTTGATCTTCTCCTTCTCCTCCCTAAATCTTATCCCCATACTCTAAAATGTCTGTCTGGAAACGAGACAGTTGTGTTAGCAGTGCTGTTCCTGACAGAAAATCAGCGTGGGCAAAGTGCTTAAGTAATGGAGCTGCACAGCCCCCGGGATATGGAGCTTTTTTTTTTTTTTGCCTTTTTTTTTTTTTTTCCCCTGACCTGTTTAGAATCCGTGAAGAAGAGTTTAAGGCAGCCCCCATCAACTCGGGTAGATGTGTTCCTATGGAAATGAGAAGGCTATTTGGTTATCATAGAATCATAGAATCCATCAGGGTTGGAAGCCAGTTCCAACCCCCCTGCCATGCCCAGGGACACCCTACCCTAGAGCAGGCTGCCCACAGCCTCTGCCAGCCTGGCCAAAAACACCTCCAGGGATCTGGCCCCAAACACCTCCCTGCAGGGGCAACCCATTCCAGCCTCTCACCACTCTCAGGCTCAACAACTTCCTCCTCACCTCCAGCCTCAATCTCCCCACCTTCAGCTCTGCTCCCTTCCCCCTAGTCCTGCCACTCCCTGAAAGCCTAAAAAGTCCCTCTCCAGCTTTTTTTAGGCCCCCTTCAGATGCTGGAAGGCCACCAGAAGGTCCCCTGGGAGCCTCCTTTTCTGCAGCCTGCACAGCCCCAACTCTTTCAGGCTGTGCTAATAGCTGCAGCGCTCTGAGCATCCTCGTAGCTCTTCAAGGTGAGCCTTGACAAGACCGTGGGAAGATGATCTAGTTGAAAATGTCCCTGCTGAGTTGCAGAGGGGGTTGGACTGGATGACCCTTGGAGGTTCCTTCCAACCCAGACCATTCTGTGATTCTGAATGCCTCTTTTATTAGCCTTGAAAATGAAGGTCTCCTAGGAGCCTCTTCCTCTCCAGACTGCACAGCCCCAACTCTTTCAGTCTGTCCTCCCAGCAGAGGTGCTTCAGCCCTCTGAGCATCCTTGTGGCCCTTCTCTGGGCGTGCTCCAGCATGTTACCTTTTACCTTGTCTGGGCTTGCAAGATCTATTTTGAAACCTAATGTTGATTTTTTTTTTTTTTAACGTTGTTTGGCCTCAGGATTATTATAGTGGACATGGAATGGTGATGGGAGAAGGGAGTTTGGAGTGCCCTGCTACAATGATCTGCCACAGGTGATCCTGCTCTGTGTAGGGGTTGGACTAGATGAGCTTTGCATGTCCTTTCCAGCCCCTAACATTCTATGATTGTGTGATTTTGTGGTTCTGTGGTTCTGCAATTCCTATGAAAAAGCAATGCAGTTGGGGATGTCATAACTGCATTGCAATCAAGAGAAGCTGATGATAGCTGTGCATGCCAAAAATTACAACAAAAAAATCCCTCACAGATACACACACACACAGAAAGCCAAATTCACAGTTCTTCATGTTGGCAGTTCAGATTTTTAATTACAAGACCAAAAAACTCCACAAAAGATGTAAGCTTGTTGTCCTTGGTTGTGTCATGGGACATAGCCAGAGGAAAGGGAAAGGGAAAGGGAAAGGGGAAGAGAAAGGGAAAGGGAAAGGGAAAGGGAAAGGGAAAGGGAAAGGGAAAGGGAAAGGGAAAGGGAAAGGGACCAGGCTGCCCAAGGGGTTTGTGAAGTCTCCTCTCTGGAGAAATTCAAAGCCCACTTGGATGAATTCCTGTGTGATCTGTTTTGGGTCATCCTACTCTGGCAGGAGGATTGGTCTTGATGAGTTTTTGATGTCCCTTCCAGCTCCTGACATTCTGTGATCCTGTGATTCTGTGAAATCTGAGTACTGCATCTGAGCAAGCTGATCTAGTTGAGGATGTCCCTGCTGACTGCAGGTGGACTGGATGACCTTTGGAGGTCCCTTCCAACTCAGAGCATTCTATGATTCTATGATCAGACTAATGGGAAAGAATAAAATTCTAACAGCATGGGCCTGGCCCAGAAATTGCTTGAGAAAAGAGCACCAGTTTCATTAACACTTAAAAAGAGAAGTTGTTTGATACTTCTTGGACACATTCATCACCTTCCAAGATCAACAATATATAAACAAAGCATGATTAATTCTTCTGTTGACTCTGGATAGCCAGATCTGAAATGTGAAGCATGATGCAAACCTTTTGATGCTTTGAAACAAAATAAAAGGTAAGATTTAAGATCTGAGCTTATTTTGAAAGAGCAAATTAATTGTCCTTGTTCAAGACAGTCTCCAAGAAGCCTCTCTCAATTGCTTTGTCACTTTCCTTAGGGAGTTCTTGCATCTGATCTCAGTTCTGCTCAAAAAAGAGCCTAAATTGAATAACAATGCTAAGCCAAATGAAATATGGTTTCTCTTAAATAATTGAAGTTTACTGCAATTACCCAAAGTTCATAAGCTTAATATATAATACCAGTGGATAAGGTAAGAGAATAGAATTATAGATTAAATGGTTTTAGATCAGAAAATTAACAAGGACTCTTTCCTATTCATATGGTGTAACTTTCCATTTAGATTCTGGTGAGGCTCTATTCTTCTGAGAGGGCAGGCATTAATCAAGATCTATTCTATCTCTGAAGCTAATTAATCATCTTCATTTCTACATTTGTAATCTGAAGTAAGAACTTATTATTTTTACAGTACATTTCAAGAGTAAGTAGCTTTCTGAACTTTAGTATGGAAATATGGACAAGGATATTTTTGCCCAGTTCTATTTTATCCATTCCTTTGTCTTAATTTTGATTTATTGAATTAAATGTTGTATATAACACAATTGTTTTCAATATGATGACAGAGAAAGGAGATCAATGTAATCAGGATTCACTTCTTAGTAGAAGAGTATGGAGAAAGGGTGAGTTGACATCCAAATAGCACACATTGCATGGATGCACAGAATAAATACTTCTAATCTCTACTGCCACCACTATTTTTTTTTCTCAAATAGACTATAATCAAATGGTCTTCATGTATTTTGAGTCATACAGGCCTACCTCATACTGTCAGCAGCAGCAGAAGAAGAAAAAAATAATAAAATGTTATAATAATAGCAATAGCATCAATAACAAAACAATAATGATAGTAATCCTGAAGAAAGAAGGAAAAGAAACAAGAAGAAACACAAAAAGAAGAAGAAACAAGAAAACAAGGAACAAAAAAAAAGAAGAAACATGAAAAGAAAAGCAAGAAACAAGGAAATAAAGAAGAAACAACAAAAGAAGAAAGAAGAAAAAAGCAAGAAACAAGAAAATAAGAAAAATAAGAAAGAAGAAAAGAAGATGAAGACAAAGAAGGCAGAAAAGAGATATGGAGATGAATATGAAGATGTAGAAGAAGAAAAGGAAGAAGACAAAGAAGAAAGAAAAGACAAATATGAAGATGAATATGAAGAAAAGGATGTAGAATAAGAGAAGATTACAAAGAAGAAGAAGAAGAGGAGGAGGAAGAAGAGAAAGAGGACAAAAAAGAAGAAGAAAGAGAAAGAAGAAGAAGACAAGGGAAGAAGAAGATGAAGACAATGAAGATAATAATGAAGATGACATTGAAGAAGACAATGAAGAGAAAGAAGAAGAGAAGAAAGAAGAGAAACAAGGGAAAGAAGAAGACAAAGAGGAAGAAGAAGAAGTCATCAATGAAGAAGAAGATGAAGAAGAAGAGAAAGAAGAAGAAGAAGAGAAAGAAGGGGAACAGGGGAAAAAAGAAGACAGAAAGGAAGAAGGAGACAAAGAAAGGAAGAAAATGAAGAAGTCAATGAAGAAGAAAACGACAGAGAAAGAAGAAGAAGAGAGAGAAGAAAGAAGAAAAAGGGTGAATTACTGTAGGATTAGAAAACTCAGATTGTCTAAATATTGAGTGCATTTTCTAACCAGTCATGCGCTTCCATAGGGTGACATTTATTGCCTTATGCCACAGCATATGCTGTACGTAAAGGGAGTTACTTTCTATCATCTCTCACACTTCAAGTGAAGAAAAGCTCTGTTGAATTAACAGATCCCAGAGCTGCCACAAACCTCCCTGTCTATGTGGGAATGTGTTGGCTGCTCAAATTAATGAGCAGAATTTTAAAGGCATTTTATAACTTCCAAGATAACAAACTTAGAAATCTACGCAGGGTGAGGAATTGTTCCCTTTGTGAGCAGGTCTGTCCTTGACACCTTGGGAAGATGTATTACTCATCCATCACAGACTATTCAAGCACTGATGATGTATTAGTGTAATACATTATCACAACAATATCATGCCTGTGATGCATTGCAAGCTAGCACAGGGCTGGCTCTTAAGACTTGGTTACAAAAGCTTAGTACATTTTAGATGACACTGAAAAAAAACCCCTAAAAATTTAGAACTTCCTTTAAGGAGTTGAGCACTAAAGGGAATCTATGAAAAGGTGGTGGAGCCTGCAGTACCAGAAAGGACATGGTCAGAGAATCACTAAAGCAGCCAGGTTGGAAGAGACCCCCCAAAGACATCCAGTCCAACCTACCACCCAGCTGTAGCCAATCACCATGGCACTAAGAGTCCCATCCAGGCTTTTCTTGAACACCTCCAGGGATGGTGACTCCACCACCTTCCTGGGCAGCCCATTCCAATGCCAATCACTCTCTCTGGCAAGAACTTCCTCCTAATATCCAGCCTTTACCTCTCCTGGCACAATTTGAGAGGTCCTGATGGAGTAGGTCCTGAGAAAGGTCAAGAAAATGATCAAGGGGTTTGTGATGGTTTGGGAGTTACCTGCCTCCCCACACAAAGAATTCACCCAAAGTAGACTCAAACTTCAATAGGAAGCTGATTGGTTTTCAAAAGGGAAGTGTCTAGACAACAAATCTTATGAGGAGCTGCTTGGGATATTAGGACTCTTTAGTCTGGAGGAAAGGAGGCTGAGGGGAGTGTGATGGTTTGGGGGTTACTCACTACACACACACAACACCAATATGGTGCAGGACTGTCAGGATTATTAGGCTCAAGCTGTGCCAGGGGAGGTTCAGGCTGGAGGTTAGGCAGAAGTTCCTGGCAGCAAGAGAGAGATTGGCATTGGAATGGACTGCCCGGGGAGGTGGTGGAGTCCCCATCCCTGGAAGTGTTTAAGAGGAGGAATGAGGCACTTGGTGCCATGGTTTGGCTGATTAGAAGGTGTTAGTTTGGAGTCAGTGATCTCAGAGGTCTTTTCCATCCTGGTTAATTCTGTGAATGCAGATGGACAACTTTTTACTGCATAGAGAAGAGCATCTCTGTTCCAGGGTAAACTTGCCCATAGGTGCACGTCACAATGTATGGAGGAGAGTAAAATGGATGCAAATTTATGCAGGTGAAGAGACAGTGCATTTTGGAGCTGGCACTGCACTCTCTGTCAATGTCACTTTTGTGACAACCTTTGAGGGTGCAGAGGGATTTCTTTAGTCACTTAGGGGTCAAGATAAACTGCTCCTCTCTTTCAGAAAGTACCTTTTGATTGATTGCACTTGAGTAAAAAAAGAGCAGGAAAAAGGCTGAGGCTTATATCCCATTCCTTAGGGGACCAGAGGTTACCCAAGAACCTGATAGACTAAGTGCAGTGGTATTAAAATCAGCAAAGATATTAGTGAGAAAATGAAAGCCTGGTGCCTCAGCACCTGTCTTAATTTCTCATTGATTTCCTAATAACCCTGTCAGCCATTTGTTGGGTGAAAAAAAAATGTCAAATAGCTTTGTAATAGAAACCAGGAATACCAGAAGAAGGTTTGTAGAATGGTTTAGATTGGAAGGGGTCTCAAAGATCATCCAGTTCCAGCCCCACTGTGACATAGGCAGGGACACCTCCTACTAGAACAGGTTGCTCAAGTTTTCATCCAACTTGGCCTTGACCACCTCCAGGGAGGGAGCAGCCACAACCTCCCTGGGCAACCTGTGCCAGTGTCTCACCACCCTGACTGCAAAAAACTTCCTCCTAACATCCAGTTTCAATCTCCCCTCTGCCACTTTAAACCCATTTCTCCTCATCCTCTCATTACCAGACCTCCTGGAGCCCCTTTCAGACCCTGCAAGGCCACTCCAAGGTCTCCTGGCAGCTTTCTCTTCTCCAGGCTGCACAGCCCCAACTCTCAGCCTGTTCTCATAGCAGAGCTGCTGCAGCCCTCTCAGCTGCATCTTGGTGACCTCCTCTGCATTGGCTTCAACATTTCATGTTCTGCTAGTGCTGGGGGCTGCAGAGCTGCAGACAGTGCTGCAGGTGGGGTGTGAGGAGAGCAGAGCCAAGGGGCACAATCCCCTCCCTTGCCCTGCTGCCCACAGCTGCTCTTGCTGCAGCCCAGCACACAGTTGCTGTCTGGGCTGCACTCACACTGCAGCCTCATCTTCAGCTTTGCACCAGCCCAGACCCCCAGGTCCTGTTCCTCAGGGCTGCTCTCAGCCATTCCCCACCCAGCCTGGAGTTGTGCTTGGGATTGCACCTACCTAGGTGCAGGACCTTACACTTGACCTTGTTGAATGCCCTGAAGTTGGCCTGGGCCCATATTCATTCTTGTTTTCAATGGTATTTTCTATCAGCTGCTTGGGGAACTAAAGTATGTGCATAAATACAATAGAAATGATCTCACTGCTGGAGGAGGCTACACATTTCCCTTATTTTCTTGATTACTGTCCTCAGTGCAGGTAGCCAAAAGGCAGGGCTTGCTGAAGTGGTGCACAAGCGTAAGGAGAACACAGACATAATAAGAACTATTTGGTATGATGTTGAGCAATGAGTTCTCAAAATAAGCCAGCAACAAATAGGCCACGTTCTGGAAAACATCTTTTATCAGGGAAGCTCTTCAAGTACCTCTAAAAATCTACATAAAATCATGTTCAAACCTGTGAGTCAGCTTTGGGGTTGTATATATGGAGCAGTTTTAAAGTGCTCCAAAGATAGATGTTGTAGAGCAGCCTGAAACTCCAGTTACTCTGAAAAGTAGTATTAAAGCTAACCCAAATATGTCTACTCGAGCTGCAATTGTAGGTTTGAATTGTGAGCATCAAACTGCAAAATAATGCCTGTTATTTCCTGAACTTCATGGGAATGTTGGTGGCTAAAGATGTAAAGAGGGAGCTGGTAGGTCTCCAAAAGGGAAATGTCAAGAGAACAAATCTTATGAGGAGCAGCTGAGGGAATTGGGACTTGAGTCTGGAGGAGAGGAGGCTGAGGGGAGTGTGATGGTTTGGCAGTGTGGTGCCCCACACACACACAATGAGTTCACCCAGACTAGACTTTGTGACTTCTGTGGCTTTATGATTCTGTGGTTCTATGATTCTATGCTTCTGTGATTCTCTGATTCTCTGATTCTGTGATTCTATGTTTCTATGATTTTATGCTTTTGTGATTCTGTGATTCTATGATTCCATGATTCTGTGATTCTATGCTTCTGTGATTCTATGATTCTACCTTTCTGTTATTCCATGATGCTGTGTTTCTATAGTTCTGTGATTCTGTGATTCTGTGATTCTGTGATTCTATGCTTTTGCTATTCTACGATTCTAAGTTTCTCTGATTCCATGATTCTATGATTTTATGCTGCTGTGATTCTGTGATTCCCTGATTCTATGAGCAGCTCCGTGATGTGGTGACAAGCTCTCTAAGCAACATGAAACGATGCAGTTTTTTCACCCCCTGCAAATGCAGCCTGTCTTAGTGGGATAATTTGCAAGCAGCCATCTCTTGCTTAACATTTCCTTCACTGTCTCTGTTTGTTAATCTGGTTTTAAACTTCATCTGCCAAGCTTTTCCAAGCATTTAAGTATGCCAGCTAAGAGAGTCGATGGAAATCTTAGCACATGGTCAGAGGAGTGCACATACCCATAGAACATCTGAAGGAACCAAATGTTGCATCTCTTCTCAGGAGTGGTGGAGCTGCCCATATCTATTATCATCAATGACAGTCCTGCCAAGACCAGCATTAACCTCCCTTTGTGTTTCATTACTGATTGCAACTCTAATTGAGCAGTTGTGAGAGACATGGTCTGGCTCCCTTCTGCCAATACAAAACTGAAATTAGCTAAAACTAGAAAATACTACTCACAAACTTTGTGTCCATGGGAAAAGGTAAGATCTGATGTCTCTTCTCTTTGCATAACTGTGGTAGTTAATTGATCATAGTGGTGTCTTTGATACGTGAAATGAACTACAGATACAGGAATGTACTTTATAAAAAGTACTCATGAGGAGAAATGGATTTAAACTGGAAGAGGAGGAGAGGCTGAGAGAGTTGGGGCTCTGCAGCCCGGAGAAGAGAAGGCTGCCAGGAGACCTTGGAGTGGCCTTGCAGGATCTGAAGGGGGCTCCAGGAGGGCTGGGGAGGGACTATTGTCAAGGGCTTATAATGAGAGGATGAGAAAGAATGGGCTTAAAGTGGAAGAGAGGAGGTTTTAAACTGAATGTTAGGAGGAAGTTCTTTGCAGTGAGGGTGGTGAGACACTGGCACAGGTTGCCCAGGCAGGCTGTGGCTGCTCCCTCCCTGGAGGTGGTCAAGGCCAGGTTGGGTGAGTCCTTGAGGGACCTGTTCTAGTGGGAGTTGTCCCTGCCTATGGCACAGGGGGGTTGGAACTGGATGAGCTTCGAGGTCCCTGCCTGCCTAAACCTTTCTATCATTCTATGATTCTAAGTGACAGAACTGCAAGCACTTTTCAGCCTTAGTGTGCAGTTGCTCTAAGAAAAGTAAGACTGGTTTCTACCTGTTCTGCCTCTTCTTTTTTTATTTACCTGAAAGAGAAATGGCAACATTTTTTTTTTTTCTTCCTCAATTACTTTAATTAATCTTGCTTTAAATGCCTGCAATCACTTTTCTGTTCTGTGCAGTAGAAGTGACTGGAATGTGTGCATTCATTAGTAGGAGGGTGCTTGCAATGTGGCCATAAGCATTTTGCAGGCAATGGTGTATGAACAAATTCTGGCATTCCCTCTCCCACTTGCCTTTTTTTT
>VWZI01001761.1:95810-106358 GCA_013396835.1 Psilopogon haemacephalus | reverse complement strand
AAATTAAAATGCACTATTGTGAGAGGGTTGAGTCCCTCATGTCTTTGGAGCTGGAGCTTTGTTTCTCGTTAGGAGCATCCCTCCTGTCTTTTCCCTTGATGAGCCTGCTCTTGTTTTCGGTGCCCGGATTGCTTTAAGATGCTTTTGATCCTCTATTCATTAAAAACCTGATCCTGCTGCTTCCCACCAGCCCTAATGGTCTGTGAAATTATTTTCCTCTCTCCGAGATGCTGTTCACTCTGCTGGCACCTGCAGAGCCAGAGGAGCTCAGCACCCTGCCAGAAGTCCACTGATGTACCCCGGACCAGCTTCTCTTCCACAAACAAGAACTTACCCTTCAGTGCTACCACATCAACCTTCCTTAGTGGAGAAGAAGACTGAAGGTGGTTTGGGTTTTTGGTTTTTTTTTTTTTGTTTCCACTCAGCCCTTCTGCAGGTAGGGAGAGATAATTGGACAAAAGACTTGAGAACTGAGGCTGAGATTCACCCTGCACAACAGGGCATGAAACTTTGAGCGAGCATAAGCGGTTCAAAAGGCGGCGAAGGGAAAGGAGAGGAAGGAAGGAAGAAGGCTGTGGGCAGCCTGAGCTAGGGTAAGGTTGTCCCTGCTCATGGCAGGGGGGTTGGGACTGGCTGATCCTTGTGGTCCCTTCCAACCCTGACTGATTCTAGGATTCTTATTCTGTAAGTTCTTTGGATGTCAAGACCAAGGGCAGCCTGCTCTAGGGTAGGGTCATCCCTGGGCATGGCAGGGAGGATGGAACTGGCTGATCCTTGTGGTCCCTTCCAACCCTGACTGGTTCTAGGATTCTTATCCTGTAAGTTCTTTGGATGTCAGGAACAAGTTCTTTGGATGTCAAGACCAAGGGCAGCCTGCTCTAGGGTAGGGTCATCCCTGGGCATGGCAGGGGGGATGGAACTGGATGATCCTTGTGGTCCCTTCCAACCCTGACTGATTCTGTGATAAGCTGGGAAGAGCCAAAAGTGAGGTAGTGAAGGGAGAATGTGGATGGCCACGAGGATGCTGAGAGGGCTGCAGCAGCTCTGCTGTGAGCACAGCCTGAAAGAGTTGGGGCTGTGCAGGCTGCAGAAGAGGAGGCTCCCAGGGGACCTTCTTGTGGCCTTCCAGGATCTGAAGGGGGCTACAAAAAGCTGGGGAGGGACTTTTGAGGCTATCAGGGAGTGACAGAACTAGGGGGGAATGGAGCAAAGCTGGAGGTGGGGAGATTGAGGCTGGAAGTGAGGAGGAAGTTGCTGAGCATGAGAGTGGTGAGAGGCTGGAATGGGTTGCCCCTGCAGGGAGGTGTTTGGGGCCAGATCCCTGGAGGTGTTTTTGGCCAGGCTGGCAGAGGCTGTGGGCAGCCTGCTCTAGGGTAGGGTGTCCCTGGGCATGCCAGGGGGGTTGGAACTGGCTGATCCTTGTGGTCCCTTCCAACCCTGCCTAATTTTATGTATCTGTGATTCCAAGATGTGAATTCGTGGTGGAGACCTTGCAGGGAACACCCAGCTGAGGCTAAGGGCAGGATTTTTAAGGTCTCCATGAGAGCTTTTCCATTAGCATCAGGGTTCATAAAGAGGTGACAGCTCACAGAATTGTCAGGGTTGGAAGGCACCTCAAGGATCATCCAACCCCAACCCCTCTGCATGAGCAGGGACACCTCACACTGGATCAAGTTGCTCAGAGCCACATCCAGCCTGGTCTTAAACACCTCCAGGGATGTGGTCCCAAACACCTCCTTGGGCAACCCCTTTGACTGCCACCCTGGGCAACCTCTTCCAGTCTCTCACCACCCTCATGGTGAAGAACTTCTTCCTAACATCCTGTCTGAATCTCCCACTTGTAGTTTTGCTCCGTTCCCCCTGGCCCTGTTTCACTCTTGCTCTGGTTTTTGGTTTTGTTTTGGTTTTTTTATTCCATTTTTTTATTCAATTTTTTTATTCCATTTTTTTATTCAATTTTTTAATTCCATTTTTTAATTCCATTTTTTTATTCCATTTTTAAATGCTGCTGCAGAGAGGAGCTCTGAATCTCTGCTTCCAGCACGATGCTAAATGTTGGCTGCCAGTGTCCAGCTCATTGCACAGAGTCTAGCAAGGGCTGGGGCTTAAATGGTGCTGCTGCAGAACCTCCTTACACGGAACTGAAGGGCTTCATGTGGAGCTAATCAGCTCTTTTGGCTTTGCCTTCTCATTAGCTGTGGCCTGCAATGACTGTCAGGGCATTAAGTCACTGCAGCCCAAATGGCAGGAATGAGCCTTCAGATGTTCAGTTCATTTGGAGATGCACTCAGCTGCTGCAGAGAGAGAGAGAGAGAGAGAGAGAGAGAGTTGTTTTCCAGAGGAGTCATTTCAAACCCCAGCATTCAGCAGCCATGAAGATCAGCCAGCAGCTGCCCAGGGCAGTGCTTTGCTCCTCTTGTGCAAGACCTGTGCTGGTGTTTTTAATTGCACCATCACATTGTCTCCTGGAACCATGGAAGTGACCTTTCAGATCCTGGAGCTCAGCTGTTAACCCAACCCTGCCAGGGCACCACCAAACCATGGCCCTCAGCACCACATCTTCATGGCTTTGACATGTGTCCAGGGATGGGGACTCCACCACTGCCTTGGGCAGCCTGGGCCAGGGCTGGACAACCCTTTTGGGGAAGAAATTGTTCCTCGTGGCCAACCTAAACCTCCCCTGGTGCAATGTGAGGCCTCTTCCTCTTGTTCTGTCACTCTTATCCTGTCCCTGCAAGGAATTCACATCCACCAAGCCCCACCTGGCTCCAGCTTCCTTCCAGGGAGCTGCAGAGAACCAGGAGGTCTCTGCTCAGCTTCCTTTTCTCCAGGCTGAACACCCTCAGCTCCCCAGCCCTGCTCTCCAGACCCTTCCCCAGCTTTGTTGCCCTTGCCTGGCTTTGCTCCAGCCCTTCAATCTCCTCCATGGAGCAAGTGGCCCAGAACCCAACCCAGTACTCAAGCTGTGTCCTCACCTGTGCTGAGTCCAGGAGGGCAACCACTGCTGTTTCTTCATCCTGAGACAGGGATTTTTTGTGCTTTTCCTGCCAGGCTGACTGCAGAACTAATTAACAAAAGCTCTCCTGCCACCTTCACTGGCTGAGGTCCTCCTGAGACCTCGGGAGAAAAGTTGACACCAGGGTTCTGAGAATTCAGCCACATCAGGGCAAGGCTGCAGATGTGTCTGGAAAGCAGGAGAAGCTCCTCGGAGCCGAGGAGGCAGCAGGAGAAGCTCCTCGGAGCCGAGGAGGCAGCAGGAGCAGCTTCTGCCTGGCACACAGCTTGGTGCTGCTCTGAGGAGCTCAGCTAGTGGCAGGCAGGCAGGCAGCAGCCCCTGCTGCTGGAGGACACCAGCCCAGCTGCTTGCTTCTGCCCCTGCACAGGAGCTGGGGACAATGACCCCTGCTGTTTGAGGGTGCTTGAGGTGGGGGGAGTGGGGGAGTTGGGGGTTTTTGGTTGTCTCAACGTTCAAATTTTAGGTGGGCAACGGACCTTTGGAGGACAGCTTGCTGCTGTGGATGGGGAAAGGCCATCACAGATGGACCTAGTGTGCCCTCTATTCCTGTTCCAGGGCCACTGCAAGACTCCTCACTGTCCTTAAATGCTGCCTGCCATCCCAGAGTCCCAGCCTGCTGGGGCTTGGAAGGGACCTCTGCAGGTCATCCAGTCCAGCCCTCAGCTAAAGCAAGAGGAACCCACAGCAGCTCGCCCAGCATCATAGGATGTCAGGGGTTGGAAGGGACCCAAAGAGCTCATCCAGTCCTACCCCCTCCTTTGCCAGAGCAGGAGCATCCAAGCTAGCTCAGGGCACACAGGACAGGCCTGCACTAAGGTGTCCCTGGAGCTTTCCCTTCTCCAGCCCTCTGATCATCTTTGTGACCTCCTCTGGACCCACTCCAGCAGGTCCATGTCCTTCTTATGCCCCAGAGCTGGGCACAGCAGTGCAGGGTGAGAGCAGGGCAGAGGGGCAGAATCCTCTCTCTCTCTCTCCCCACCTGCAGGACCCTGCTGCTTTTGATGCAGCCCAGGATGCATCCAGCCTCCTGTGCTGCAAGTGCCCACTGCTGGCTCAGTGCTTCACTTCCTGCCCATTTCCAAGCTGCAGCCAAGCCAAAGCCTTAGTCCTGGCTCCAAGTGCTGGAAGATTTCCATCACTGACCTGGCTGGGCTCAGACTTGCTGTGGATCCTTCAGCATCTGCTGCGTGCTGATGGATCTGCTCCTGGGAACGCCTAAGGCTGTGCATTTGTGCTGCTCCTGGAGCGACTGAAGCCCCAACAAAGGACCTGAACTTACTTCCAGGAACAAACACAGCCACCTCCCGTGGCTGCAGTGCTCTCCTTTTGCATTCTCCTGGCCAAACACCTCCACAGAGTGACTCACTCTTTCAACAACCACTGTCTGGCCACACCATCCTCTCTCCCCGACCATTTTCTTTGTCCAAAGAGGTTAAGAAGCTCATAAAAACTTTTTTTGGGGGAAAAAAAAAAAACCAACCCAGGCTGTGAAACAAGAAGCAACCAACCCCAGCTTCCATGGAATCTAACCCTACTGTGATGGTGAAGAGGAGGAATTAACAGCAGGAGCCTCTGCCTGCAGAAATACACAAACCCAAGAATGCAAACAACACTGCAGGCACTGCAGAGCATGGAGAAAGGAGAGGCAGAGCCATTTGAGCAGCTTTGCTGCTTGGCTTCTGCTGCTTTCCATGCACTTCTCATCCCCTGCCCCTTTGCCCTGCTCTTCTCAGACCCCACCTGGAGTCCTGTGTGCAGCTCTGCAGCCCCCAGCACAAGCAGCACATGCAAGGGTTGGAAGCCAGTCCAGAGGAGGCCACCAAGATGCAGCTGAGAGGGCTGCAGCAGCTCTGCTCTGAGGACAGGCACAGAGAGTTGGGGCTCTGCAGCCTGGAGAGGAGAAGGCTGCCAGGAGACCCTGGAGTGTCCTTCCAGGATCTGAAAGGGGCTACAGGAAGGCTGGGGAGGAACTATTGACAAGGGCTGGTGATGAGAGGAGGAGGAGGAGGAATGGTTTTGAGCTGGCAGAGGGGAGATTGAAACTGGATGCTAGGAGGAAGTTGTTTGTAGTGAGGGTGGTGAGAGACTGGCACAGGTTGAGGGTGGGGAGAGACTGGCACAGGTTGAGGGTGGAGAAGAGACTGGCACAGGTTGCCCAGGGAGGTCAAGGTCTCATCCAGCCTGGCCTTGAACACCTCCAGGCAGGGAGCATCCACACCCTCCCTGGGCAACCTGTGCCAGTCTCTCCCCACCCTCACTGTCAACCATTTCCTCCTGATCTCCAGCCTCAATCTCTCCTCTTCCAGCTCAGAGCCACCCCCCCTGATCCTGCCACTCCAAGCCCTCGCCCTAGGTCCTTCCCCAGCTCTCCTGCAGCCCCCTCAGGTGCTGCTCCAGTGTCAGACAGCCCTGCCCACCTCCACCAAACACACACAGCCCCTTTCAGCCTCCAAACATTTGGGGGCTGCCTAACCATCTGCTGCTGGAGCTGCAGGAGGAGCTGATGAACCCAAGGAAGATGAAAGGAAGAAGAGCCCAGCTGCCAGCATCCTCCCCCCATCACTGCAGATGCTGCATCTCAGTTAGCTGGGAAGTAAAAACTTCACCTTTCTTAGCCTGATCCCTCACCACACTGCTCCTGGAGGGGACGAGAGGCACAGGAGCTGGCAGCAGCCTGCTCTGCTGTAGTCTCGGTGCCTTCCTGCCTGCCTCTTCTCATCAGCCTGGAGCCACCCAGAACTGACAAGGTGGCTCCTAGGGGAGCTGTGGCAGAGCTGCTTGCGGAGACGCCGCTGGCTGCCAGCTGCTGGTGTGAGATGGGGACAAGGGGACATGGCCATGTGCCTGGCTCAGCTCTGGCTTGAGCCCTTGAGCCCTTCCCTGCTGCTGGCCAGGAAGGGATGGAGCAGGCTGGAGGTGGAGGAAGCTCTTCACCACCACCGCTGGGTTTTGCTGGGAGGCTCTGGGGGGGTGTGTGCAGGCACAGCCTAATTAAGGAGGAGCTGTTTTGCTGCTCTGCTTCTCCCTGGATTTCCTGGGAATGACTGAAAGCAGAGTTCCCCCTGCTGGATAAGTGGCCACCAGCCACCAGCACGCTCGGGGCTTGGCGCTCCAGAGCCACCAGGAATATCTTTGCAGCTTCTTCAGGTCTTGGTCTTTGAGGTCCTTTCCAACCTAACCCAAGAATCTCTTCACAACTTCTTGAGGTCCTGATCTTTGAGGTCCCTCCCAACCTAACACCCAAGAATCTCTTCACAACTTCTTGAGGTCCTGATCTTTGAGGTCTCTTCCAACCTAACACCCAAGAATCTCTTCAGAACTTCTTGAGGCCTTGATCTTTGAGATCACTTTCAACTTAAACCAAGAATCTCTTCACAACTTCTTCAGGTCTTGATCTTTGAGGTCATTTTCAACTTAAACCAAGAATCTCTTCACAACTTCTTCAGGTCTTGATCTTTGAGATCCCTCCCAACCTAACCCAAGAATCTCTTCACAACTTCTCGAGGTCTTGATCTTGGAGGTCCCTTTCAACCTAAACCATTCTATGATTCTATGATTCTTGGTCTGCACTCGCAGGGCTTTTGCCTAAGGCACTCAAATTCCTCTCCTGCTCAGCCCAAGTCCAGGAAGGAGCAAACCACAACCCTTCAGCAAGCCCTTGGCTCAGGAATAGAACAGAACAGAACAGAGCAGAGTAGAACAGAACAGAGCAGAGTAGAATAGAACAGAACAGAACAGAGTAGAACAGAACAGAACAGAGTAGAACAGAACAGAGCAGAGTAGAATAGAACAGAACAGAGTAGAACAGAACAGAGCAGAGTAGAATAGAACAGAACAGAGTAGAATAGAACAGAACAGAGTAGAATAGAACAGAACAGAGTAGAATAGAACAGAACAGAGTAGAATAGAACAGAGCAGAGAAGAATAGAACAGAACAGAGTAGAATAGAACAGAGCAGAGTAGAATCAGATGTTCCAGCCCCCTCAAGACCTTTGTAGCCCTGCTGGGGACAGAGAGCCAGAGGAAGCACAGAGGAAGGCACACAGGAGCAGGAAGAACAAGGCAGTCTCTTTTCTTTAGTATTAACTGATAAGCTGGAGAATGTCTCTTAAAAAGCAGAGACAAACTGAGTCACAGCAGAGCTGGTGGAACCCAGAGAGAAACTGAGTCACAGCAGAGCTGGTGGAACCCAGAGAGAAACTGAGTCACAGCAGAGCTGGTGGAACCCAGAGACAAACTGAGTCACAGCAGAGCTGGTGGAACCCAGAGACAAACTGAGTCACAGCAGAGCTGGTGGAACCCAGAGAGAAACTGAGTCACAGCAGAGCTGGTGGAACCCAGGTGGTGGTGGAGCACCTGGGCACTGTGCTCCAAACTCCTCAACTTCACCTCAGGATGCTTCCTTCTAGCAAACACGAACTTGCCAGCAGCTAAAGATTCCTCTGCGTGGCCCTGCCCTGGGGGTTAGGCAGTGTCTGGATTAACTCTTGCCCCTCTGTGCATCACTCAGCTCTTCAATGAAGCCTCCCCTCACATCCCCACCAGAAATCCAAGGGTTGCCTCTGAAGACACTTGGGCTGCTTGTGAAATAAAACCCACAAAGCTCCCAAAAAAAAAAAAAAGATCAAACTTAATGATCCCCTCAGCAGAAAAGAGCCTGGGAGAGGAGCCACAAAGAGGAGAAGCCAACACAAAGGAGGAAAACTTCACTGGATCCTCCTACCCCCAGTTCCTTTGGAGCTTTACCTGTCTTGATCTAAAGAGACAGCTGAAGCCAAGCAAGAAGAAGAGACCAAAAGCCAAGCAGGCAGCTTCTCAAAGTGGTGGCAAGCAGCTGGTGGCCAGGGAGGAGACCTTAAGAGCAAGCCCTCCCCCTGCAGCCCACAGCTGGGGACCTGCCTTGTGGCAGGCACCGTTAAAGCTGTCCAAGGAAAGGCAGAGCTGGTTTGAAGAGAGCTCTGGAAGCCTCCTCTGGGATCTGGCAGGACGTGAGGTCTGGAGAGCAGACAGCAAGCTGGCCCAGGAGATGCAGGGGATTCAGGCTGAAGGTAAGGTGCAGGAGCTGCTGGCTTTGAAGACCTTTCTTAGTCAATAAGAGTCAGAAGGGCAGCAAGAACCCAGCTGGAGCAACACCAGGAACAGGCTTTAGAGCTTAAAAGTGGGTCAAGGCAGCCTGCAGCAATCAGGAGAGAGAGAGAGAGAAGGGAGGAGGGGGGGAAAAAAAAAAAATCTCCTTTTCTTTTCTTTCTCCTTGGCAGAGTGATCTTTAAATCTGTGCTCTGAATGCAGAGGAGTTGAAGGTATTGGTGAAGACAGAGCTTGGCTGAAGGAAAGCAAAGCCCAGGGAGCTCCCAGCCTCATGCTTTCTGCAGGGTGGGGAAGGGCACAGATTGGTCACTTTGGGCCAAAATGCTGCCTGGGAACTTTGGGGGCTTCTTTATTATTTTCTTTTTTTGAGTGGTTTAGGAAAAAAAAAAAAAAAAAAAAGAGCCAAGTTGGGATCTTTTGTTGGGTTCTGGCTTGGTTTGGGTTGGGGGTTTTGTTTGTTTGGTTTTTTTTTTTAAGACACTGCCCTAAAGCTGCACCTAGAGAGGACAAAGGGTATTGGGTCTAGATTGGCAGAGAGGAGATTTAAATTAGGTGTTAGGAAGAAGTTCTTTAGAGGGAGGGTGGTGAAAGACTGGCACAGGTTGCCCAGGGAGGTTGTGGCTGCTCCCTCTTTAGAGGTGTTCAAAGCTTGGGTTGGATGAGGTCTTGAGCAACCTGTCCTAGTGGGAGGTGTCCCTGCCTGTGGCACAGGGGGGTTGGGACTGGTTGATCTTGGAGGTCCCTTCCAACTTAAACCATTCTGTCATTCTAGAGCTGGGGTGAAGGGGAGAGAAAGGCTCAGGAAGAGCATTTTCTGCACACACCAAGGGAGAATGTGGCTGGAAATGCCACAACTAAACCAAAATCCCTGCTGCTGCCACCTTGCTCCCCTCAATCCCTGCTCAGAAACCCTCTCAGGAGCTTCAGCCAGCATGGAATGGTTGCTGTGGGACCTCTGTGGAGACCAAAACAGAGACATCTAGGCAGAGCTGGTGACTGCCTGTGCCCATTTGAACAGGGGAGGCCTGGAGGAGCCTGAGACTGGTTTGAATCTGGGTTCCACGTGAATGCAAGGATAAAATTCCTCACTGTGAGGGCGATGGAGCCCTGGAGCAGGCTGCCCAGAGAGGTTGTGGAGTCTCCTTCTCTGGAGGCTTTCAAAACTCACCTGGGGATGTGTTCCTGTGTGACCCTGTCCTGGCAAGGGGCAGGGTTGGACTGGATGATCTCTTGAGGTCCCTTCCAACCCCTGATTGTTCTGTGATTAAGGACTGATGGCAGTGAGAAGCTATCCCCTGGCCCTTGAGAGCAAAGGGGAAGGCAGCAGAGAGGCGAAGGAAAGAGAGGGGGGAGGGAAAAAAAAACCCCACACCAACAGCCTCATCTTTCATTCTGCAAGGATTTGGGCAGATAATGAGCTGGACCCAGTGAAAACCAAATCTGAGAGCAAAAAAATAAAACCCCAAAATGGGTGGTGAGAAACACCCGAGGGGGGTGGGAGAGAGAGGGGGAAGCAGGGGACAGGAGAAAGAGACTTTGACAGCCACTCAGGAGAGAGATCAAGATCCCATCTGGAGGGGCAAAAGGCCAAAGCCACTGAGCAGATGGGAGAGCAAGTGACAGCTGGTAGGAACATGCTTTCATGTGTAAAGTTTGCTCTTTGGAGGATTCTGCTCTCCAGCTCTGAAGGCATCATTATGGTCACAGCTCCTCCCCCGTGCGGCGCCGGAGGGGCTGGGGGCAGGCGCTGGGGAGCTGGCTGCAGAAGCTGCTTAATTAAACCAAGGGCCCCTCTGCAGCACTTGGAACCTGCTGTCAACACAACCCCGGGCAGGGAGATAGCAGCAGAGGGCTCCTGGATCCTTCCTCGGCACCAGGGAGGAGGAGGAGGAGGAGGATGGGGAAAGAGTCGAATCTGGGCCCCACTGGATTAAAGCAGAGTGCCTGGGAAACTTCTACAGATGCAGAAGCAGGGCAAGGGAGGGGATCCTGCCCCTCTGCATTGCTCTCCTCACACCACACCTGCAGCACTGTCTGCAGCTCTGCAGCCCCCAGCACAAGCAGGACATGGAAGTGTTGGAGCCAGTGCAGAGGAGGCCACCAAGGTGCTGAGAGGGCTGCAGCAGCTCTGCTATGAGCACAGGCTGAGAGAGTTGGGGTTCTGCAGCCTGGAGAGGAGAAGGCTGCCAGGAGACCTTGGAGTGGCCTTGCAGGAGCTGAAGGGGGATCCAGGAAGGCTAAGGAGGGACTATTGACAAGGGCTGGGGATGAGAGGAGGAGGAGAAATAGGTTTGAAGTGGCAGAGGAGAGATTGAAACTGGATGTGAGGAGGAAGTGCTGAGACACTGGCACAGGTTGCCCAGGGAGGTTGTGGAGCACAGATCAAAGATCCCATTCTGTGCTCCACAACCTCCCTGGGGGTGTTCAGGACCAGGCTGGATGAG
>VWZI01001761.1:63843-87603 GCA_013396835.1 Psilopogon haemacephalus | reverse complement strand
AGCCGCCAGAAGCGCCACGGAGAGACCTTCCGTGGCTAATTCAGGGCATTCTTCCCTGCCGCGGCTCCGGGGGGGCTCGGGCGGTGGGGCACTGGCGGTACAGGCAGCGCTTGGGGCAGCCCCAAATTCGGGTCCTTGAGGGAACGCGGCGCTCGCGGTGACCCGCCCAGATGTGGAGAGCGGCGATTGGCTGCGCTCCGGGGGCGGGGCTAAAGGGCCGGCTCGTGATTGGCTTTGGCGGCGCCGCCGCCGGAGCGACTCGGGCCGGCCGCGCGCATGCGCAGGGCTTCACCTCCCTCCAGGGGCGTCGCGCAGGTCCTAGCGCCCGCCCGCTCCCGTCCCCGTCCTCCACCCCGGGGCTGCTTTCCGCTCTTCCCAGCCCCGCAGCATCGCCCCGGGAGCCGCCGAAGCCCGCGGGGCTGGAGGAAAGGGCAGCTCACAGCCGGCGGCGCTTCCTTTCCACGGCTCGACGAAGCAGCTGCGCTTACAACGTTGCTAAAACAGGCGCAGCTTCCCCCGCCGCGGGCAACAGCGCGGCCGCTGCCGGGCTCCAGCTGAGCAACCTGCGGAGCGTCCACCCCCAGCACCCTGCGCCAGGGTCTCAGCACCATCCCTGTAAGAGATTTCTTCTCTCTAGTCGCTCTCTTTTAAAGCCATCAGACCTGGCGCCTCACAACAGCCTCTGCTGGGAGTGTTCTGGGTGAGAGAGACCTTTCAGATCCAGTCCAGCCACGAACCCAGCACGGCCAAGGGCTCAGCACCACCGCTGTGGGACCCCTCCAGGAGCGAGGACCTGTCGTGGTTTGAGGGGTTCCAGGTTATGCCTATGGTTTTGTTTAAAGGGCACCTGAGACCTTTCAAACTACCACAGGACCCCACCCCTGCCCTGGGCTGGACAACCCTTTTGGGGAAGAAGTTCTACCTCATGGCCAGCCCAAACCTCCCCCTGGGAGGTTGTGTGCAGACACATTTGAGGCCCTTTTTATTACTCGTTCCTTGGGAGAAGAGCCCAACCCCACCTGCCTCCAGCTTCAGGGAGCTGTAGAGAGCAACGAGGTCTCCTTTCAGCCTCCTTTTCTGCAGGCTCAACACTCCCAGCTGCTCCTCTCCAGCCCTGTTTGCTTCTCCAGACCCTCCACCAGCTTCATCATCCTTCCCTAGACACCCTCCCCAACCTTTCTTTAAGTCCTGGGAGGCTTCACACAGCTGCTAACCTCCTGCAGGACCCTGGTCTCACTCTCCATGAAATCCCAAAGAACTATTTTGAAGAATGCCTGAAAATATTTATTTTTCTTTCCTTCTGTCAAAAACGACCCCCCCCACCCCTCCCCAAAACCCTCTGGAACACAAGAGCTCCAAAGCTGAACATCTCTGCTCTACCAGACATAAAATACAAACCTCAAACAGCTGCAAAAATAGTGTCTTTGGAAGAAAATAGAGATTCTACATCAGGTACAGGAAAACAGACCTCAGAACCAGCCAGAGCCTTGGCCACACAACACAGAACCAGACCCCTGCTTTGCAATGTTCCCATGTGCTTGCTTCCCCCTCTAAGGCACAGTGTTGAGGCAGCACTGATGGATCTCACAGCACTTCACAGCTCCACAAGCAGAGTCCACTCTTGTCCCCCATCCCCTTCTCCCTGCCACCCTCAGGCCACTCAGGCTCACAGCTGGAAGCTGCAGAGAGTTTCCCTCCAGCAGCAGCAGCAGCAGCAACCCCCCCTGGAGCAGGGACCTTTGTGCTGTGCCACTTCTTGCTTCCATCCCCTCTCCCTGCAGCATGGACAAGGCACCTGGAAAAAACCTCTGGGAGGCCTGGCAGGTAGCTCATGGCTCAAGATGCCACCTTCAGCCTCAAGCTTGCTAAGAGCTGGTCTGTGGATTCTCACATTTAGGCACCTGCACTCCCCTTTCCACACACATTTCTTGACTGAGGGGTGAAGGTGCCCAGAGGATGCTTGGTCAGGGACACACCAACCCTGCTCTGTGCCCTGAGGGAGATGAGGAGTTGTCTGAATAGTGCAGACACACAACATCTTCTGCCCCAACAACCCCCCCCCAAGAGCAGTTGTCCTACAGGCCCCCTTCTCCCCAGAGTTCCACCATCCCTATCAGCCACAGTGCTCAAGGGTGCTGAGGAAGCTCCACCTGAATTCTCCCAGTTCAACCAGTTCCCGGAGCCACAGAGCAGGAGTTTGCTCCCCTTCAACCAAACAATCACGCAGGAAAACAAAGACAACTTGACAGAGGAAAGTGCTTGGAGCAGGGAAGGGCTCCCTGGGCAGGGAACTGTCCCACAGCACTCTCTGTGCTTCACAGTTTCTCATCCTCGGAGGAAGCCTCCTGCGGTTCTCAAGTCCCGGTGCTGCCTCTTGGCTTCTCAGGTTCCCTCACATCTCCAAAGCTCTGCTCTCCCCAGGCTGGCAGAGATGCCCCTGAGGAGCCAGAGCTGCTGGCTGAGCTTTGCCCAAGGCTTCAGACCACCAGAGAGCTGTGGAAGACGACGCTGTCCTCAGGCTGGCCCCGCTTCCAGTGCTCGTAGCTGAGAGAAGGAGGTTTGGAGCCCTCGCTCAAGTTCTCCACCACTGCCTCCTTTCGTGTCCCCAGGAAGGGGCTGGGGGCAGGAGGCTGGCAGGAGGCAAAAGTGCCCGTGCCAGGGCTGCCAGAAGCTGGGAAGCCCCTGAAGAGGAAGCCCACGTTTGGGAAGAGAGGCTTGACCAGGCTGACGGGGCAGAAGGCGGAGCCGGTGGGGTTGAAGTGCACTTTGTTCTTGTCAGGGCAGGAGGGCTGGAAAGGTTGGTCAGGGCTGGGCGAGCTGCAGGAGACACAGGGGACACCATTAGGGACACTCCCAACGACACTGAGCACCCAGCAGCTGCAGATGAGCACTCTCTGAGGAGCCTGACTGAAACAAGTGCCCAAGTGGGACAACTCCTGAGGTCCAGAGCAGCAGGAGAAGCCTGATCTGGCAGCAGGCTGAGCCACAGCAGAGTCCCAGCGTGGTGGGTGGGGGCTGGAAGGGATCTCTGGAGATCCTCCAATCCCTCTGCCAGAGCAGGTGGCACAGGATGGCATCCAGGTTTTGGATGATTTTAGACTCCACCACCTCTCTTGAGCAGGCTGCTCCAGGGCTCCAGCAGCCTTCAACTACAGCAGCTCCTCCTTGTGTTTAGATGGAACTTCTCATGCCCAAGTTTGTGCCCATTACCTCAACCTGTCGCTGGGCACCACTGAACAAAGCCTGGTCCCATCCTCCTGCCCCCTCCCACTCTTGGAAGTGTTTGCTCCTGGGATGCCCCCCGAGTGGCTCAGCTGCCCAAGAAATGCCCACTGCAGGGTCCACCCATGCCTGAGGGTCTGCACTGCAGCTCTCAGCTCCTCACCAGGCTGCAAGCAGCCAGAGTTAGGTGCAGTTTTCTCACAGAGGCTGCACCCTGCTCTCAGAACAGGGTCAGGGTGGAAACTGCAGCAGCAACAGCCCCCCCCCAGCACCCTCCCAAGGCCCAGCCCTCCTGTGGGCTCTCCTCACACTCACTGAGCTTCCTCGAAGGCCAGGACCCTCTCGCAGCCCTCGGGAGGCTCCCTCTTGAACACGTAGCTGTGGTTGGGCCGGGGAGAAGAAGCAAAGGCCAGGACTGGGGAAGGGCTGCCCTCACCTGCTGGAAGCAAGGAGAGACTGAGAAGGCTTCCCAAGGACCCAGCAGTGCTTTCACTCAACATGGACACAACCCTGGGGGCTGCAGGACCCCAAAGCCACACAACTTCCGCTGTGGAGTTCCCAGCTCACATCCCCCATCCAGTAACTGGAAGCCACTCACCTGGAAGGGAGCTCCAGGAGGACAAAGAGTTCAGCCAGGCTGGCTGAGAGCCTCTCCCTCACTCTAGCTGCAGCTTCTAACCAACCCAACACAGGGCAGGGAGGTGCCACTGCCCAGAGGTTTCCACAGCCCTGACCCCCTTTTGCCTCCCCTGCCCCTCTGCTTCCAGCCTTTACCTTTCTCCTTTGGATCTGGCTGCATCTCGTCCACCACTTCTGCTGCTGCCAGCCTCCCTGGGGTGTGTGGAGAGAGCTGGAGAGGCACAGAAGGGGAAGGAGAGAGAGAAAGGCTGCTGCAGCTGCCACTGCTGGGCTCCAGGCTCAGGGACACATCTGCAGAGCCTCTCTGGGCAGGTGCTGGAGCCCTGTGGCCATCTGGGACATCCAGGATCTAGGGAGGAAGCAGAGTCTTAGAAGAACAAAGGAGCTCTGCCAGCAGTGAAGAGGTTTAGCACCTACAGAGGTGCAGGACCCAGACCCGAGGGGCAGAGCCCCCAGGAGGAGCTCAGCAGGAGGCAGCTGAGTGCAGCCAGCAGGACACCAACACTGCTGTACCCTGCCAGGCAGCTCCTGAGCTGCCTGGGGACACTTCTCCCACAGCTGCCCAGCACAAAGCAGCCTCCAGATCCCAGCCCAGGGCAGCCTGAAAGCTGTCAGTGTGGCACCAGCCAGCCCAGGCCCACAACAGCAGTGAGTGCTGAGGGAAGGCAGCAGCCACTGGACTCCATTTAAAGCTCTGTGTCTCAAACTAGAGCCAGAGCAAGCCCCACAGGCAGGCTCCTCAGAGCAGAGGACTTTGAAGACCACCCAGCAGGTTCCTCAGGGCCATCTTGTGAGCTCCACTTACCCGCAGCAGCTCTTCATCTCCCTGCCCCTTCACAAATGCTTCCTCCAGCTCCTGGTTTAGCCCCTCCAAGCTCCTGTGCAAGCAGGGACTGAGCCTCCAGATGGGAGATGGAGAAGGGAAGCCTGAAGGACAGTCCTGGAACAGCCCAGAACCAAAGAAGTCAGGGTTCTAACTGCACCAAGTCAGCACTTCCACCCTGCTCCCACAGCTCTCCAGGGCTTGGCCAGAGCCTTCCAAGAAGCCAAGGTGGGAGACTGAGAGCAGAGTTGTGTAAACAGAGTGCAGGGCAGAGCACAAGGACATAACTGTGGAATGGGATGGGTTGGAAGTGACCCCAAAGATCAGCCAGTTCCAACCCTCTGCCATGGGCAGGGACACCTCCCACCAGCCCAGGCTGCTCAAGGCCTCATCCAACCTGCCCCAAGTTTCCTCCCCAGGTCTCCTGCTGCTTTCACACATTAATATTTCCCCCCTCTTTTACTACTTGTTCTCCAACCACAAGCAGATGCTGAATTCTCATGTTCGAGGGGTGGGAGAAGAAAAATTCTCCCTTCTCAGGCTTGAGAGCAGAAGGCTGAGGAGGGGCTGGAGCTGTGCCCCAAGGAGTTTGCTCTCCACCTCACTGGGACAGGGGCTGAAAGCAGAGGAGGGGCAGAGGTGGACGTACCCTGAGTGGTGCCAGCACTGCATGGTCACCCTGCAGCGGGGAGCTCCTCTGGGCTCTGCCACTTCTGCCACTCAGCTTCGTTCTCTGCAGCTGCTGCTTCAGTTTGGCAATCTGGCAAAGAAAGGTCCAGCTCCAGAACCAGGCAAGCCAACACATCACCACCACCACAATGGGTCCTGCCATCTCTTTCCTTCCCCTTTCTTCCAACCCACAGGGGAAGAGCCAACACAGAGAGAGTTTCAGAGTCACACAAGCTGCAGCCACCTCTCAAAGGATGGTGCAGAGGCACCCCCAAGGCCTCACCACGAAATGCCCCTTTGGAAGGTGGCCAGTGCCCAGCCTGAGCAGCAGCTGGCTTATCTCCTGCCTACAGAGCACTACAAACCAGGGCCTGCCTGCAACCAGATACATCACAGAACCACCCAGCAATGCGCTGGGTCTCACTGCAGCTACTTCACCACAGCTGCCTGCTAGAGGAAGCCAAGATCAGCCTCTAGCTGAGTCACAGAGCACTGGAGATGAGACCCAAGAAGGCCTTTGGTCTCCTCTTCAGTAACATCCTGACCTCCCAACTCCCCTCCCATGCAAGCAAGAGCCTCTTCCTGTCCATCAGCAGCTGCCCCAGAGCCTGCTCTCTGTGTATGGGGCTGCTTTACCTCTCTGCAGTGGTCTGTGCTACCCCAGGAGGCAGAATGTTTGTGAGCACCCCAGAGCCTGCTGAAGCAGTGAGGGGGTGGCTGTGCTGCTTTACCTCTCTGTGGTGGTCTGTGCTACCCTAGGAGGCAGAATGTTTGTGAGCACCCCAGAGCCTGCTGAAGCAGTGAGGAGGGGGCTGTGCTGCTTTACCTCTCTGTGGTGGTCTGTGCTACCCTAGGAGGCAGAACATTTGTGAGCACCCCAGAGCCTGCTGAAGCAGTGGGGGGGATGAGGCTGCTTTACCTCTCCGTGGTTTATCTGTGCTTCTCTAGGAGGCAGAACATTTGTGAGCACCCCAGAGCCTGCTGCAGTAGTGAGGGGTGGCTGTGCTGCTTTACCTCTCTGTGGTGGTCTGTGCTACCCCAGGAGGCAGAACATTTGTGAGCACCCCAGAGCCTGCTGAAGCAGTGAGGGGGAGCTGTGCTGCTTTACCTCTCTGTGGTGGTCTGTGCTACCCCAGGAGGCACAACATTTGTGAGCACCCCAGAGCCTGCTGAAGCAGTGAGGGGGTGATGAGGCTGCTTTACCTCTCTGTGGTGGTCTGTGCTACCCCAGGAGGCAGAACGTTTGTGAGCACTGCCGCTGGCTCGCCCCATGTCCGCCTGCCGCCAGGACACCGGAGTCTGGAGTGAGGAGAACAAGCACAGCTTTACTGCTTTGCACTGCTGGCACAGCCCCAGCAGGAGCTGCTCACCTGCTGCCCCTTCAGCCCTGCTCCACTCTTCCCCCTCCCCACACACACCTAATGCCACACTCAGTGATGTGCACCGAGAGGGACAACAAATCTAGGCCAGATTTGGGTCTATCAGGGAAGCGACCTCCATAGAATGATTTAGGTAGGAAGGGATCTGAAAGCTCATCCAGTTCCAACCCCACCTGCCATGGGCAGGGACATCTTCCTCTAGCCCAGGTTGCTCAAGGCCTCATCCAGTTTGGTTCCAGCTTCTCTGGGCAACCTGTTCCAGTGCCTCAACCACCCTCCTGGGGAAGAATTTCCTCCTAACATCCAATCTCAAATCCAGTTACTTCCAGCTGGAAGCCATCACCTCTCAGCCTGTCACTCCAGGCCTTGGTCAAAAGTCCCCCTCCTGCCATCTGGGCACAGTAAGAGACCTGCCCAGAAGTCAGTGGCTTCATCAGCAGGAGGAGTTGGGGAGAGAAAAGAAACCAAACCCCTGCTGTGGAGAAGCAGAGCCACAGCCACCCTGCAGGCTGCCGCAGGCACTCGCTGTGCCCAGCAGCACCGAGGGGAGGGAGGGAAAAGCCTCACCCAGCTGTGAGAACACAGCCTGCTGCTGACAGCTCAGCTCCCAGGCTGCACATCAGAGGTGTAACCACCACCACTGTTTGTCCTGCAGACCGACTGGGAGAGCCCAGAGGCTGCTGCTCCAGCCCACGTCCCTCCTCCTCTGCAGGGCTGCCAGGTCTCAGCCCCAGCTCCACAGCTGCTCTCCAAGCAGTGCCTATCAAAGGGGATCAGAAAGGGCTGCTAATCTGATCAGCAGAGGGTGTGAACTTCCTTCCACTGAACTCAGCCCTCTCACACGGGCTCTGGGATCTCAACATTCCCAGGGCACATCGTTTCCCCGCCCCCCCCACCACCCCCAACAGCACATTTCAGTGCTTCTCAAAACGTTTCCACCCCCCTGCCGTGTTGGTGCTCGCTGCCATTTCTGTGGGAGGCTCTGGATGAAGCTTCCCTCCTCCATCCTCAGCCAGGAGGTGCAAGGGCCTGAGAACAGTTCCTCTCCTGATCTCCCCAGAGGTTACTGCAAGAACAGCAGCTGCTTCCAGCTCCCTTCTTGAGCCACAGGGATGACAGAAGCCTCCTCACTCAAAACAGGTTGGGAAAGCCTTTAAAACCACAGGAAGGGGCAGGTTACCCAGAGAGGTGCCAGGCTTCCCTCCTGCAAAGGGTCCCCGGTGATTTCCAGGCAGAATTCCAAGCCTCTCCTGACTTAGCAGACTCTGCATGAAGCCCTTCCTCACACAGTGTTCCCCACAGCTAAAGCCTCCACTGGGCAGGGCCTGTCAGCAGCAGGCAGCACAGAACTTGTCCTGTTCCACTCACAGCCTTTGGTGGGATGTGAGAGAAGAAATCCACCTGGGGAGGTGCTGCTGAGCTCCAGAGCAGTCGATTGCAGCCATCTCTAAGCTATCCCTGAACCATTCCAGAGCTGAGGAACCGATCAACATGGGGAGAAAAGGTCCCATGGCAAAGCCCAGCCCTGCAGCTTCAGCACATGGCACAGCTGAGCTCACTTCCTACCTCAAACTGAACAGCCCAGACATCATTAGCTGGCCCTTGTCCCAAAGCCCTGTGTCATCTGCTGTCCCAGAAGGAAGCTCAGGAGCAGAGACAAAGCTCTAAGAGAGGAGACCACAGCCCTGTGAGATGCAAGCCTGTGGGAAGCTGAACTCCAGCTGCTCCAACAATTTCTCCTCAGCTCACTGGAAGCCCTGCTTGAGAAGCTGCTTATTGCAGCCTGCTGGGAGCCTCACAGCACTGCACAGAACCTCAGGGGCTTAAAAAGGGAAGAGAAGATACAATTTGCAATAGGAAGACCTGAAAAACCCCAAGAGCATAACCCTGTCCCACACCTCTGGCAGGCAGGAGGAAATTACAGAACCTTTTGTACTAACTGTGGCCAAACCACTTCCTCAGAGCAAGGAGAGAGCAGAGCCCAGCCCTGCTTTGCACGGCAAGATAAAGCCCCAAGGCTCCAATCCTGTCTGGTGCTGCCACCCTCACACCCCCCCACGCTGAGCACCTGCAAGTTCCAGCTCTCAATTTTAACCACCTCCTGATAGCAAATCTACAGAGCTCTGCAAAGCAGCTGAATGAGGAGGGGAAGGGAACAAGTGGTGGCTAGCAAAGCCCCAGGTTTAGTAAGCAGGAAGCCTGACAAGATGGGAGGAGGGCCAAAGTCCTGGAGGTTCTGAGGAGGGAGGTTTGGGTCTGGGAAGTGAGCATTTCCCATCCCCAGCTTTTCAGCAGCCAAGTGGCTGGAGCCACGGAGAGGTTGGTGTGTGTGGAGAGGAGGAGACCACTCACTGCCTCCTTCCAGGGGCATGGTGCAATGTGAAATGAGCATTTGCAAGGCAACTGCAGATAACTGAGCTAAAGCCTCTGGCACACCTGCAGGGCTGTGATCAGCTCCAGCTCAGCAGGGGCTGAACTCCCATATCCTGCTGCCTTCCACGGTGGGAAGCAGGAGGTGCTCCTCTCCTCCAACCCTTCCCCCAGATGCAAGAATCACAGAATCAGTCAGAGTTGGAAGGGACCACAAGGTCCAGCCAGTTCCAACCCCTCTGCATGGGCAGGAACACCTTACCCTAGATCAAGCTGGCCAGAGCCTCATCCAGCCTGGCTGCAAACACCTCAATCACCTCCCTGGGCAACCCATTCCAGGCTCTCCCCACTCTCATGGTGAAGAACTTCCTCCTCACCTCCAGTCTGAATTTACTGCTCAGCCCCTAACCAGCAGGGTTAAGAGTTCCCACCCCTTGCTGCTGAAGACAGAAAGGAAGAGTGTGCTTCCCTGCCTCAGAAATCATGGCAAATTCTTTCCCTTCCTTTCCAGCACGCCCTCTGCCCTCGGCAGTGCTCCTGGGCACTGGAACCCAAACAAAAGCAGGCAAGAATAGTTTGGGAAAGGACAATGGAAGCTGGAATCCAATTGAGAATTTCCTGCAAACAGCCCAGCAATAAATTTGCTGAGCAGCAAGGATCAAACACCAAGTTGCCACGGGATTGAATGTGCTAAATAAATGACTGGAGCAAACGGATGCTCTTCTCCTCCTCAGCTCTCCCCACCTCTGCAGACAGGCCACTGCTGTTTGCTGTCACACAGCAATATTTACAGGTTGCTAAGAGTTCCTCGAGGTCTGGAGCTCTTCCATCCTACAGACTGTTCCTGCTAGCAAACCCTTGTGCAGAGAGCACCCCTGAACTTCTCCCAGCCCGTGGCATGCAGCCCGTCTGTGTTATATAAGGACTTGGCCCAGAGCTACAAGCCAGGACAGGGGGGGAAAAAAAAAGAAGTAAAAAATCAAGAAGCATGGAGCCAGAGCATGGAGAAGAGAGCCAGAGGCCATCTGCCTCCAAACAAGGCCAGGGAAACTTTAACACTGCCCCAGAGTGGAATTGACTGAAGCTGAGAAGCAAAAAAAAAAAAAGGGGGGGGGGGGGGAAAAATCTCTTCCTAGAAAGTTGCAGCTGGGCAGATGGAAACTGAACCCTCCCTGTTCAAGCCCAGTTCACAGAGCTTGGGCCACTTCTGCACCCCTCTCCTAGCCCAGAAACCTGCAGGGCGATCTGGAGGGGGTTTGTACCTGGGTGGCTTTGTCATTCATGCAGGAAGTGGCAGCTCCTTCAGCAGCATCCTTTGGCCACTGGCCCAAGAGGTAGGAGCCCAGGATGGTGTCGAGCGAGGAGGTGCGGCGCACGCGGGGCTGCCGGGGACAGGAGCTCTTCTCCAGGGCAGCAGCACAGGGAACGCTGGCTGGAGAAGGGGACAGAGAAGAACATCAGACCTCCAGAGCCAGCAACAGCCTCCACACTCAATGAGCCAACACTCACTGCAAAGATGACAAGGAGGGAACATGTCTCCTTCCTGGAGGTATTCAAGGCTGGGTTGGATGAAGCCTTGAGCATGCAGGGCTCATGGGAGGTGTCCCTGCCCATGGCCTGGATGATCTTGAAGGTCCCTTCCAACCTGATCTGGAGAAGTCCATTTGCTTTAGAGAATCATCGAATGGGTTGGGTTGGAAGGGACCTCAAAGATCATCCAGTTCCAACCCCCACTGTGCCATAGGCAGGGACACCTCCCATCAGATCAGGTCGCTGAAGGCCTCATCCAGCCTGGCCTTGAACACCTCCAGGGAGGGAGCAGCCACAACCTCCCTGGACAACCTGTGCCAGTGTCTCACCACCCTCACTGTGAAGAGCTTCCTCCTAACATCCTGTTTAAATCTCCCCTCTGCCAATTTGAACCCATTCCCCCTCATCCTGTCATTACAAGACCTTGTGAATAGTCCCTCCCCAGCCTTCCTGTGGCCAACCAGAGGCTTCCAACAAGCCCAGTGAGCTCCCACCCTGGCCAGGGCAGCAGCTCCTCCCTGCCTAGCCCCAGCCCAGGCAGCTCTGCTGCTCCAACAAACACCACTTGAGTGGGGTGGGCCAGCCAGGGCTGGTGGAACAAGTGCCCAACCTGCCCTGCTACTCACTGCACTCTGTGGCAGAGCCTTGCTGAGTTACCACCAATGAGACTTCTCCTCCAGAAGCAGAGATTCCACTGCAGCCCTCAAGTGGCTGCTTGAAGGACCTCGATTAGATGTTGCAGCTGAAGCTGAGGGAGCTGCTACACAACCACTCAGCAGGTCCACACAGCTCTGGCAGCAGCACTGCAGAACATGACCCTGCTAGACTGTGTGCAAGGTTCACCAGCTGCAGCAGAGCAGAAGAGAGCCTGCAAGCCTCAGCAATGCTTTGGGGTTGCAAGGGAGCTCCAGAGCTCACCAAGTCCACCCCTGCTGCAATCAGCAGAGACACCCCCCAAAGGTGTCTCAGCATCCCATCAAGCCTGACTTTATCTCCACCACCTCCCTGGGCACCTTGTTCCAGCATCTCACCACCTTCACCATAAGGAATTTCTTCCTGCCACCACCCTCACACTCTCCCCCACGGAAGCACAGAGCTGCTGCTCACTTCCACTTGAAAGAAGACAAAAAGAACAAGTTATGGATCCTCCAGCAGGGCTGGGTGAGCACTTGGTGGCACTGCCAGGTGCCTGCACTCACTCAAAGACCAGAAGGGGAGGTGAGTGCCTTGCTCCCTGTCAAAACTCACTGCTGGCAATGCCCAGAGCTCCAAGCCAGCAGCTCTGGGTCTGCCCAGGCTGAGGGTCCAGACACTGTTCTGGCAGAAGCACTCTGTTAAGTGAGGCTGGTTTAAGTTTGTTTCAGCCATGACAGACACCAGCACAACCCCACCAGAGAGTCAAAGCCCTCTCCTGGCAGGCTGGCAGCAAGGGGGGGACACACACAGCACGTGCTGGGCTGCAGCTTCTCCACCTCCTCCAGCACACCCTGGACGTGAGCAGCCTGTGGCCCTCTCCTGCAGCTCCCTCCTCATCCTCACAGCTGAAAGGAACAAAAAAAAGAAACAAAAAAAAACCCAGGAGGGGGTTTAAAGCCCAAACCAAAAAAGGCAAGTTGGAACCAGCAGCAGAGGCTGTTTGCATTTCGATTTGATTAGACATGCAAATTAGCACCCATTAACAAACCAGCCCCGTGGCCTCCTGGCATGGAATGAAGGCTAAGCACAGCTTTGCTCCAGGTGCTCTGTGGACAGATACTCACACAAGCATGGCATGGGGTGGGTTGGAAGGGGCCTCCAAAGGTCACCCAGTCCCTGCACTCAGCAGGGATGTTCTCCACTAGATCAGGTTGCTCAGAGCCTTCTCAAGCCTGACCTGGAGCTTCAACTTCCTCTCTGTTGCAGTGTTCCAGCAGCCTCATGGTGCAGAACTGGTTTCTCACATCCAATCCAAATTTGCTCTGCTCTCATTTCAAACCGTTGCCTCTCGTCCTGTCCCTGCAGGCCTTTGCCAAGAGTCCCTCTGCAGCCACCTTGCAGCCCCTTCAGGTACTGGAAGGTTGCTCCAAGGTTTCCCTGGGGTCTTCTCCAGGCTGAACAAGCTTTGTCGAGCCTGACCTTGGATATCTCCAGGGATAGGGCCTCAGCCACCTCCCTGGGCAACCTGTTGCAGTGTCCTGGTGCAGAACTTGGTCCTAACATCCAACCTCAACCTGCTCAGCTCTCATTTCAAACCATTGCCCTTGTCCTGTCCCTGCAGACCTTTGCAATCAGTTCCTCTGCAGCCTTCTTGTAGCCCTTTCAGCTACTGGAAGGTTGCTCTAAGGTCTCCCTGGAGCCTTCCCTTCTCCAGGCTGAACACCACCAGCTCCTTCAGCCCGCAGCAGAGGTTCTCCAGCTCTCTGAACACCTTCACAGCTTCCTCCAGACCCACTCCTTCAGGTCCAGGTCCTCCCTGTGCTGATGGCTCCAGAGCTGGAGCAGTGCTCCACCCCTCCCCAGTACGAGGGCACAGCAGGCAGGGAACCAACCCCAGCAAACTCCTCCTGCAAACTGTTCAACACCAACCCTGGCTCTGCCAAATCCCTCTGCACACAGAGGTGCTGAGCAGCCAGCTGCAGGGACTGGGGTGGGTTAGTTTCTTTCAGTCAGCTGAAAGCCCACTCGGAGGGGCAGGGAACTGCAGCCCAGCTGGAGGTGAGGAAAGGATAAGGAACAAAAAGCCACGGGGGAGGGGGAGCGAAGCTTCAGGCCCTGCCTGACAGCCACACCTGGTAAGGTCCACACTGGATTAAAGGCTGATTGTGCTGGGTCCAGCTGGCAGCTGCAGGCATGGTCCCAGCAGGGCAGGGTGAGCCAGATACCAACTCATTTAGCAACTCCTCAGCACTCTGAGCTTCCTCCTTGCCCCCACGGGCTGTGGTGCTTGCATCTCCACTAGGTATGACTTCATCCCTCTCTTCCTCTCACGTTGCTCTCCACGACTCAGCTGCTGGCAGAAGAACTGACTGACTGCTACTGCACAGGGCAGCTCCTCCCCCAGCACCCCTCTGACAGTGCCTGTCCTGCCTAGAAGCTCTCCAAGAGGCCTCCTTCGACATAACCAGGACACCCTGAGTGCTTGGGGTCACCTCTGTACCACACCAGACACCACCAGCCTGCGAGGACCTCGAGGACAGACATGCCTGAGGCATGCAGACAACCACTGTGGGCAGAAGAGACCTTGCAGCTGTCAACCCAGCACTGCCATGGCCCTCAGCACATCATTTCCATGGCTTTTGGAGCCTCTCCATGGATGAGGACTTCACCACTGGGCAGCCTGGGCCAGGGCAGGACAACCCTTTTGAGGAAGAAATTGTTCCTCGTGTCCAACCTAGAACTGTCCTGGTACAACTTGAAGCCATCTCCTCTTGCCTTATGACTTGTTCCTTGGGAGAAGAGCCCAACCCTCACCTCACTCCAGCCTCCTTTCAGGGAGCTGTAGAGAGCAATGAGGTCTGCCCTCAGCCTCCTTTCCTCCAGGCTGAACACCCCCAGCTCCCTCACCTGCTCCTCCCCAGCCCTGTTCTCCAGATCATTTATGAGTTTTGCTGCCTTTCTCTGGACCTGCTCCAACATCTCAACGTCCTTCTTGGAGAGAGAGGCCAAAAACTGAACCCAGGATTTGAGTTGTGGCTTCATCAGTGCCAAGCACAGGGGCATGGATCCTTGCTGGCACAAGCAGAGTTGTGGCTTCCTCTGGTGACATCAGCTGTGCACCATGCCTGACAAACCCCTGAAGCTACTGATGTAGGAACTGCAGCACTCTTGGACCTCTTCATGAAGCACAACTCTGCCTGGAACAATTTCATAGAATCAGGCAGGGTTGGAAGGCACCACAAGGATCAGCCAGCTCCAACCCTCCTGCCATGCCCAGGGACACACTAGAGCAGGCTGCCCACAGCCTCTGCCAGCCTGGCCACAAACACCTCCAGGGATCTGGCCCCAAACACCTCCCTGCAGGGGCAACCCATTCCAGCCTCTCACCACTCTCATGCTCAACAACTTCCTCCTCACCTCCACTCTCAATCTCCCCACCTCCAGCTTTGCTCCATTGCCCCCAGTCCTGTCACTCCTTGATATCCTAAAAAGTACCTCCCCAACTTTTTTGTAGTCCCCTTCAGATCCTGGAAGGCCACCAGAAGGTCACCTGGGAACCTCCTCTTCTCCAGCCTGCACAGCCCCAACTCTGTACAAGTTGGTTTGGTTTCAAGCAGCATCAAGAAGCCCCAAGGCTGGGGGCAGCTGGGGGTGCAGGGTGTGCCCTGTGTGAGGGTACAGAGGCTGCTGCTCAGCCCCAGTGTCTCGGGCCCTAGGAGGAGGAGGAGCAGGAGGAGGAGGGTGTCTGAGAGGCAGCAGGGCAGGGTGGAGTGTCCTGTTTACAGCTCAGTGCTATTATCATCCCTTCACACAGAGCTAGCACAGCTGCCACCTGGCCACCAGCACTGGAGCTGCTCCAAGGCAGCTTCCCAGCTGACAAAGTGTCAGGTTGTGTCCCTTTTTACTTTCCATGTGCTGCTGGAGCTGGTGCAGATAACAAAGGCATTGCTCTATCTGCAGCAGCCACTCAGCTCCCTGCAATTCCTGCAGCTGCAAGGCAGAGCCTGCTGCAATGGATGACTTCAAAAGCAGAAAGTCCCCAACCTGGAGAAGAGAAGGCTCCAGAGGGACCTTAGAGCTGCCTTAGGTTAGAAGGGACCTCAGAGATCATCTACTCCAACCTCCCTGCCATGGGCAAGGACACCTCTCAACTAGGCTTGGCTGCCCAAAGCCTCATCCAAGCTGGCCTTGAGCAGCTCCAGGGAAGGAGCAGCCACAACCTCCCTGGGCAACCTGTGCCAGTGTCTCCCCACCCTCACTGTCAAGCATTTCATCCTAATTTCCATTCTTACTGTCCCAGCCTCGAGCTTCAATCCATTCCCTCTCATCCTGTCACTATAAGTCCTTACAAGAAGTCCCTTCCTGGCTTTCTTGTAGGCTCCTTTCAGGTGTTGGAATCATCCACTCCAAGCTTCTGGGCCAGAGCAGGTTGCAGAGGAAGGCATCCAGGAGGGCTTTGAGTAACTACAGAGAATGAGACCCCCACCACCTCTCTGGGCAGCCTGCTCCTGTGCTCCACCACCCTCAAAGCTCATCCTCATGCTTAGATGGAACTTTCTGTGTTCAAATTCATGCCCATTACCTCTTGCCCTGTCCCTGGGCACCACTGACACAAGACACCAACCCCAGCCTCCTACCACCCACCTGGGCAAAACCTCACCAGAAAACAAAGCCAAGAGAGGATGCAGAGAAGAGCTCCAGCAGAAGACAGGCAGCAGGATGTCTACCAGCAAGCTCTGAAAGCTGGACACAGTTTGCATTTTCTCTAGGAAAATGCAAAAAAAAAAAAAAAAGGTCACTTTTAACCCAAAACCAAGCAAGGAAAGGTTTGTTCAGCAGAAGAATGTGGGGAGACCACACTTGGTGTGGATGGGTTGAGGAAAAGAACAACTGGAATGTGAAAGGGCTTCCAAAGAGAGGAGAAGCAACCTGGAATTTAGAGGTGGATTAAAGGATAGAACCTTCATCTGCTCCTGCAGCAGCCAACTTCTGCCACCAAGCCTTGCCACCTCAGGTCTCTGCAAAGGAAGTGGTTCCACAGCTCTCAGGATCTAAAATTGCAACCCCTCTTGCCTTTAAAAGCAGCTTCACAGCCGAAGGGAAGCTCCCACCCAGGCCAGGATGGGATTTCACAGGCTCTGTGCTCATTTCAGTCAAGAGCAACACAGAAACAAACCCCTCAGAGCACTGCAATCCACTGCACCTTCCGGTGGAGAGGCAGAAGCTGTGGTTAAACCACACTGCCCCTCATGACTCTTGCTCAAACCCTACCCACAGCCTAAGCCACCCAGGCAGGTACTGACTGTTCCCAAAGCACAGCCCCACAAGAATCACTGAATTGTCAGGGCTGGAAGGGACCTCAAAGATTATCTAGTTCCAACCCCCCCACCCTGCCATGGGCAGGGACATCTCACACTAGGTCAGCTTGCTCAGACCTCACCTGCAGTGCTGTGTCCAGCTCTGGTCTTCTGAGACCCCACCTGGGGTACTGTTTGCAGGTCTGGAGGCCCCAGCACAAGTTGGACATCGAGCTGCTGGAGCAGGGCCAGAGGAGGCCACAAAGATGATCAGAGCCTGCAGCACCTCTGCTATGAAGTTGGGCTGAGAGAGTTGGGGTTGTTCAGCCTAGAGGCTCCAAGGGAGAGCTCAGAGCAGCATTTCAGTATCTGAAGGGGACCTAGAGGGAGGCTGGGGAAGGACTGTTCAGAAGGGACTGGGGGGACAGGATGAGAGGCAATGGTTTGAAAGTGGAGCAGGAGATACTTAGGTTGGATATCAGGAGGAAGTTCTGCACAATGAGAGTGGAGAAAGACTGGAACAGGCTGCTCAGGGATGTAGTTTGAGGGGTAATGGTTTGAAAGTGGAGCAGGAGAGGTTTAGGCTGGGCATGAGGAGGAAATTCTGCACAATGAGAGTGGAGAAATGCTGAAAGAGGCTGCCCAAGAACATAGTTTGAGGGGCAATAGTTTGAAAGTGGAACAGGAGAGATTTAGGCTGGGCATGAGGAGGAAATTCTGCACAATGAGAGTGGAGAAAGACTGGAACAGGCTGCCCAGGAATGCAGTTTGAGGGGCAATGGTTTGAAAGTGGAGCAGGAGAGATTTAGGCTGGGCATGAGGAGGAAGTTCTGCACAATGAGAGTGGTGAAATGCTGAAACAGGCTGCCCAGGGATGTGGTTGAGGCTCTGTTCATCCCTAGAGCCATTTAAGATCAGCTTCGACGTGGCCCTGAGCAGCCTGATGTAGTTGGAGCTGTCTGTGCTGCCTGCAGGAGGGTTGGACAAGATGACTTTTGGGGGTCCCTTCCAACCCCATGCAATCTGTGAACCTCTAAAGAAATTTTCTCTGCCTGACACAGAAAAGAGGAAACCACTGAGGGGGGAGGGGTGGAAAAAAAAAGCCAAGGAGAAAGAGCAGGCTGGGGAGTTGCATTCCCAGCTGATACAAGCCAGCCCCAAGGGCTCCCCAACTGGCCTAGGAGCACAAGGGGAAGAAATTCCAGGCTTTGTAATCACTCCCCTGGTTACAAACTGTTCAGAGCACAGCTGGAGAGAGCTGCCCAAAGGACACAGCATCTGCAGATATCATTGAAGGAAACTGCCAGAGGACACCAACAGTTCAAGCTGTCCTTTGCTTTTTTGGATGCAGGCACTGTTAAACAGCAACTCCTCCAACAAGGCTCAAGGCCTGAAGCCCAACACTCAGCTGATGGAGGGGAAAAAGAGCTGAACTCTTCACCCTTCATCATCTGGAAGTTTGCTTTTGAGCTGATAAAACAAGCCTGAAGAATTCCCAACGTCCTCCAAGCCTTTGGCCCTCAGTGCACATCACCCAACAAAGGCACCACTCTGGTGGCACCTTCAAGCAGATCCATCCCTGCCCACTGAGCCAGGCTGGGAGCGTTTCTGGACTGGCTCCACCGTCTGAGATTTAAGTAAGAGCCCAGGGAAGGGGGGAAAAAAAAACACCCAACAACCCAGATGGGCAGGCAGCCTCTGCTGAACACTCCAGAGTGCTTTAGAAACAGGCAAAAACTTGTTCAAACATCCCATCTTTAGGGCTTGTACACTCTGCTCCCCTTGCAGAACAGAGATGAGTAAGGAGCTGCCAGGATCAGCCATGTCACCCCCCTAACAGAGGAGTGAAACCCAAACAGAGCTGTGGCTTTGGGGGTTTTACTCCTCTTTTTTTTGCCAGCCTTACGTAAATCAGCTCCTGATATGCATCTCAGGCTCAAGATGACTTGGAGAGGCAGGGCTCTCACTCTCTGAGGTGAGAAACTTTTGATTCTCAAAGCCTTTGGAAGTTTTCCAATGCAGATAAAGTGAAGCAGAACCAAACCAGGGCGTTCTTGATATTATTGCAGCTCCAGACAAGGTGGAAAAGAAGAAGAAAAAAAAAGGAAGATTTCCTGTGCTTTAAATAGAGAACTACACAAATCATGGAGTCAGTCAGGGTTGGAAAGGACCACAAGGATCAGCCAGTTCCAACCCTCCCCTGCCATGCCCAGGGACACCTCACACTAAATCAGGCTGCCCACAGCCTCATCCAGCCTGGCTGCAAACACCTCCCTGGGCAACCCATTCCAGGCTCTCACCACTCTCCTGCATTGAATGCATCAGGTTGGAAGGGGACCCTCCAACAGGCACACCTCCAGCATCTCCAACTAAATCAGGTTGCTCAGGACCCCATCCCAGTCCAACCCTGAGGGCAGGGAGTTTGGTGGCTTCTTTAAGTAGCTCTCTTCTTCTCCTTACATTTTCCCAAGCATTCCATGAGCAGAAGGATGAGGGGAAAAGAGTCCCCTCTGGACAGCAAAGAGATTCCCAGTGTGACCCCTGTGACCCTCCCTGCCTCCACTCTCATGTTTAACAACTTCCTTCTCACCTCCAGGCTGAATCTCACCTCCTCCAGCTTTGCTCCATTCCCTCTAGTCCTGTCCCTCCCTGATAGCCTCAAAAGTCCCTTCCCAGCTTTTTTGTAGCCCACTTCACATCCTGGAAGGCCACAAGAAGGTCACCTGGGAGCCTCCTCTTCTGCAGCCTGCACAGCCCCAACTCTTTCAGGCTGTGCTCACAGCAGAGGTGCTGCAGCCCTCTGAGCATCCTCATGGCCTCACATCGACACTTGCTGGCAACTCTTCTCCCACAGTCATCTCTAAGGTTAGTTGCAGGAGGTGTTCAAGGCCAGCCTGGATGAGGCCTTGAGCAACCTGCTCTAGGGGGAGGTGTCCTTGCCCATAGCGCGGGGGGGGTTGGAACTGGATGGGCTTTAAGGTCCTTTCCAACTCAACCCATTCTGTGAATCAACGAATCACTCTGGAGGGCCCAACACAAAGCTACTGAAAGAACTTTTCAGCAAGCAAAAAGAGAGAAAAAAAAAAAAAAATCAATCCCAACATCTAACAACCCTCCTGATTCCCTTCCTAGGGCCTCTTCCAGCTGGGAAGCAGGATATGAAAGCTGCTATCAGCTCTGGGTTACAGCTAAGCCTAAGCAGTGTAAGCACAACAGCACTCTGCATCCAGCAGTGGCACACAGCAGCCTCAGGCTCCAGCATGCCAAGAACTGAGCAAACTCTGCAATTCCCATGCCTGAACTCCTCCAGCCTGAAAAGGATGGCATAAAGCAGGAGAAACTGAGGCAGGGGGAGGAGAAGCAGCTCCCCCGGGGAGGGGCAAGCAAAATTCACACAGGCAGCTCGAGTCCAGGCTGCCATTTCAACACCTGAGCTTTGCATGAAGAGGACTCAGTTGCACTTTGTGCTCCAAGTTATTGCTCTGGCAGGGTTAGGCCAAGTATTTGGGGTTTATTTTGCAGTCAAGACAGTAAAATGATTACCACACCCAGAACAGAGCTGCTTGCTTCCCTGCACAAATAGGTGCTCGTGTTCCTTCAGCTCTCTCCTCACCCAACCCATGGGGAAAGCTTTGGCATGGTCCATTCAAGCATCTGAGATAAGCCCCCAGGCTGAAAGAAAAGATTCACAAAGTAAAACTCACCCAGGGTAAAGTTTCCCAGTTCCTTTGGAGCATTCTGCTGTAGGAGGAACTGGGCACAGCAAAAACAACAAAAAAATCATCCCAGCCTGGTGAGGGTGGAAAGGACCTCTGGAGATCATCCAGTCCAAGGGCAGTGAAATTCCCTATACCCAAATCAGCCTCTTGGCAGGGCTCAAAGAACCATGCAGTAGAAGGAGGTTGGGGAGAGCAGGGCTGGCAGCCTCCAGATCCCAGAATCCCACCAAGGTGGAGGTCACAACCTCTGGTGAACAGCCAGTCCAACCCCTCTGCTAAAGCAGTGGCACCCACAGCAGCTTGCCCAGGAGCACAGTGGCCAGTTGGAAGCTCTCCAGAGCAGGAGACTCCACAACCTCTCTCAGCAGCCTGCTCCAGGCCTCCAGCACCCTCACACCAAACAAGTTTCCCCCTCCTGCTCAGATGGAACCTTCTGGATTCCAGTTTGTGCACCACTGAGGAGGAGTCTGGCCCCAATCCTCTTGCCCCCCACCCTTCAGCTCTTGCTAAGCACCGAGCAGATCCCTTCTGCCTGCCTCTCTCCAGTCCCTCTGGAGCACCCTGCTGCAGAAAAGGGACAAAATCAAACTGACTGCACAGTCCCATCCCTTCCCCCCTGCAAATCTCTTTTGAAATGTCATCTCCCAGCATTTCCAAGCAGGGGAAAAACTTGTTTCACCCACAGAATGTCAACACAAGTCGAGATTAGTTATAGATGTGTCCTTTGTTTCCCCTTTCCCACACCCGTATCCAGAGGCTAACAAACTGGGAGCAGCAAGTTTGGGCTGCAGGTATGATCTCTATCAGCTGAGGGCTGCAATGCCCTGAATGGGCTCCAATTACCGGGCCAAAAACTTGTTCTATGTCAAACAAAGCCACCTGCGAAGCTCTGCCTCCAAACCTCAGCCACCCATTGTGCTCTGCACAAAGACCCACATGACAGAGGCAGGATTCTTCCTGACTAGTGCAGCAGCAGGACATCTTCCAAGGTTTTTCCATCCTTCCACTAGCCTTTCCGTGGTTGTTTCCCCCCTCCATTACAGCTCCCTACCTGTGTTTAACTCTTTCCTTTCCTCTCAGCTTGCTCACATGCTGCAGAAGCTTAAGGCAAAGGCAGAATTGATGATGGTGAATCCTCAAAGCTGGGCAAAAGCCATTTGCAGGGTGCAGCAGCACCATTTGCCATTCTGCAGCCCTCCTGAAGGGTTTTGTTTTCCTCTTGGAAGAGTCAACACCCACTGAGCTGCTAAGCAGATGCTCCTTCTCCAGGATGGACTTTTTCTCACTAACAACCTCTGTGTCCCCCGTTCGTTTGCTTCAGCACCCCCTGAAAAAGTGCAGATGTCAAACAGCACAGAAGAGACCTCAGGAGCAGACACCAGGAACACCTGGATCGTGATTTCACTAGCAAAAGCTTTCATGTCCACCCCTCAGGACACAAACCCCCATTAGATATCCACTGCTAGAGCTGAGAGAGCCCTGAAGATGTTCAGCTAAGATGGAGGGGGTAGGAGATTCCCACACCCATGCCTGCAGTAAAGGGAAGTGTAACAGAATGCTTTTGGGTTGGAAGGAACTTTAAAAATCATCTAATTCCCACCCCTTTGCCATGGGCAGGGGCACCTCCTACTACACCAGGTTGCTCCAACCTGGCCTTGAACACCTCCTTTGCAAGGAGCTCTGTGACAGCTCTGCTCTAGCACTGCCACTTAGGCAGCAAACCTCACAGCACTTCCAGGAGCAGACTTTTTTCATTCCTAAAGGCCTATTCTCATTTTGCTCAAGACACTCCCAAAGTGCTGCCTACGAAGAGAGTCCACTCCTCTCCCTCACCACCAGGCACAAGTCTCACTGAGATACCAAGTAAAGATATTTGGCAGCCTGCTCACTTGGTTTCTCCAGCAGGAGCCACACAGCCAAACCAAGTGGACATCTCAGAACCAGGTCAACAAAATCCCACCTGGATGAGTCAGCTGGGCCAAAAGTAACTTCCTGAACAGCTAAAATGCACCACAGAGTTGTGGAGTGATGGATGGGGAAACTGAGGAACTTCTTTAGTTCTGCTGAAGAGAGACTATCAAGGAAGCTCTGTTTGCACAGAGTGAAACCCATGAAATGCAAGGCAAGTCCAAGCCATTCTTGAACGCCCAAACTGACCACACAAGCTCACAGCTGAAGGCTTCCTGGCCTGCACCTCCTCACTGCTGTTCCTCTCCTGTGCCACATCACCAACCAGGTAGTGTTTGGAAGGCAAACAGACAGTTGCCCTTCCTCCTCCCAAGGAATCTCTTCCAACACTCTTCAGGAAGCAGCTGGTAGGTGGCTCCTGGGGTGGCTCTTCATCCCATCTTAACCCACATCACATTTAGATCTTCACCTACATCACATTTAGTAAGGACTGAAGAGGAGGAGGTGGCTCAACTAAGTATGGCACATCTTGGCTTGGCCACCAGATTCTAGCTTCTCCCTCCCTGTGCATAAATCACCAAGACTTAGAGAATCAGAGAATCATTAAGGTTGGAAAAGACGTCCAAGGTGGAGGTCAACTGTTAAACCAACACTGGCAAATCATCACTAAACCATGTCCCTCAGCACCACATTACACAGCTTTTAAATCACTTTTAAAGTGATGGGGACTCCACCACTGCCCTGGGCAGCCTGGGCCACACCTTGACAACCTATTTTGTAGAATAAATTGTTTCTTGATTTCCCATTGGAATGGGCTGCCCAGGGAAGTGGTGGAGTCCCCATCCCTGGAGGTGTTCAAGCAAAGCCTGGTGGGGGCACTTAGTGCCACTGGATAGGGCTGGGGGATAGGTTGGACTGGATGAACTTGGAGGTTTCTTCCAACCTGGCTTATTCTACTCTGATACCCACCCTCCCCCTGGTGCAACTTGAGGCCATGTCCTACAGTCCTACCATTTGTTCCTTTCAGGAGACCAAGCCTCACCTGACTCCAACCTCCCTTCAAGGATGAGGTCTCCTCTTAGCCTCCTTTCCTCCAGACTAACCAACCCCAGCACGGAAGCTCTCTGCCCCACACGTGCTGCTCTGTGGCTTAAGAGGAAACAACCAAGGCCACCAGCAGTACGAGTGTTGCAGTTAACCCACTTAAACTTCAAAGCCACCACACAGCTCATCCCACCCCAGAGGACACAAACCCTGCCAAGCATCACAGCACCACCTGCACGCCTCTGACCAACCCCCCCAGGCAGCTGCCTCCAACCCACCTAACCTGACACAAACAGATGTGACAGGAGTGGGCTCAGCCTGCACCTGAAGGGGATCAAACATCACCACTGTAACTGCTTCAGCCCCCACAGCCACATCACTGAAGAGACAAGGAACTAAAAGACCCCAATGCCACACAGCAGGCATCTTGGGAGCTCTGAACAGCAACTCAAGCCCTTTCCAAACATCCTCAGACCTCCTTCCTGGCACCCCCCTCCCGGCTCCAGCTCTTCTCTTTTTTTTTT
>VWZI01001761.1:44677-63807 GCA_013396835.1 Psilopogon haemacephalus | reverse complement strand
AACCCCAGAGCCACAGCAACCCCCCCAGCAACCAAGCAGCTCAGAGGCAGCAGAGCCAGCTAAGAAAAGCTGTGCTAAAGCAACGGATTTCCACTCTGAGCTCCCCCCAAGGTAGGAAGCCAGAAGTGCTAGCTGATGAATCACCGGGATGCCAATTTTCAGTTAAACCCTGCCAGTTTGCTGCTGCAGCTCCCACACACGCAGGGAGCAAATTTGAGGGCTCGCAAAGAGCAGCGAAACAGACAGCGGTGGAAATTTCAACGCTTCCCAAAGCCTCGACGCAAATTACTACGAGCAAGAGGAAAAATCCAAGCTCCTTAGAGCTGCCTGAGCAGCGGGGCACAGAGCCAGGAAGAAATGAAGACCAGCAATTCTGGTTCATCTCAGCGGAGCTCCAACCCTTCTGCCTTCAGAAAGCTGCGTGGTGTTCACCGGGCTCTGGAGTAGGTAGAGCTCGGAGGTCTCAGGCAGCCCTGGCAGCCAGGCTCTCTTTTTTCTTTGAGGGCTTCATTTTCTGACATCTGAAGCTACTGAGTAATTGCCCTATTAAGAGCAACTTCACCTCAATTTGGGCTTACCGCTGAGAGGCAAGCGGAGAGAGCAGCACTCGAAAGAGTTTTTCATTCGCTTGTTTCAAGTGCAAATTGAGCAAAAGAGCTTTTTTAACAGCTTCTCTGATCAATACCGACCCTGCCGGTGGCAGGAATGGCTGCAAGGCTCGAGCAGCGAAGTGCAGGATGCTTCGGGAAGGGTCATTAATCCTCACTGCAGGATGGGCTGCAGCACTGTACCCTGCAAAGTGAATTAAGGGGCTGCTGCCTTTCACCAGAGCCACCGACGGCTGGCCCAAAGCTTGTCAAGTGTCCCTCTCTGTTCCAAAAGTCTGGCTGAGCTTCCATTTAAGCCCCCAAAACGTTTCACTGCTATTTTAATGCTTCTTGTGATAACAAAGAGCCAAGCAAGGACCTGACATCCAAAAGCAGCCCCACGAAGAGCCAAAGGCAAGAAGTACCTAAAGAAAACCCAAAAAACTGTTATTGGCTCGCCAAAAAGTTGTACTTAAAGAAACATTCCTTAAGTGGTCAGGAAAAAAACCAAACAACTCGCTAGTGTGATTAGAGACCAATTACAATTAGCAGAAATCAAATTATTGCTTCCTTATGGAGCCAGATCAGCTGCAGACAACACAGGGCTCAGGTTTTCCTGTGAAATCACCTTTAAAGGGACAACTCCTTGCCAGGGGAAGCCCCAAACAGCGGCGTGTAGGGAGGCCAGACCAGCCCGAGGGGTGGACCTGGAACCCCACAAACCGGAGATTAAAGCTCCCATCCCTGCGTGGGTCACCGCAGCCCACTGGCAGCATTTTGTGTAGCTCAGCTGTTCCAGGACCGCGGCCCAAGGTGCGAAGTTTCCCTTCGCTCATTCGTTCCCTCCCGGGCTTCTTCTCTCCCTCTCCCTTACCCTCGGTGCTCTCATTTCTCTTTCACTTCTACCCACGTTAACACCAACGAGGAGAAGCCTCCGGGGCACACGATGGTTTTCGCTAAGGACGGCACTGCCTCCACAGCCCCAAACGGGACGGAGGTGGTGTCGGTATGCACAGCACAGAGGCACTTCCCGGCGGAGGAAGCGCATCGCGCCAGCACCGGTTCATAGTAACCGGCGAGGTGACTCTGGGTACCGACTCGGAACCCCATCCATCGATACGGGGTGCAGTGAACACGCGTGTTCCCCGTGGACCCGGCTACGCACCGGCGCTGCCTGCTTCCTCCCATCGTTACCTGCCCGGCTCCCGTCTCCACGACGCTGCTGGAGCTGGAAGGGGATGGTAGCACGCAGCGGCTGGGGCCCTCCCGTCCCGCCGCGACAGCAGGAGCCGCCGCCTGCCCCCGCCATAGCCTCCCCTGCCCGACTCGACTCCGCCGTACTGACCCCCCAGCCCCGCCGCGCCGCTTATCAGCGCTCCGGGGGCGGGGCGCCAAGAGGAGCGCAGCGCTCATTGGATGTCCGCGGCCGATCGACCCTCCCCCGTTAAAGACTGCCAATCAGAGCGCCTCGCAAGCACCTCCCCCGCACGCGCTGCTACGACAGCCAATGACAAAGGCGTTAATAACTAACAGGCTCCACCCTTCGCGCCGCAGCCAATCACAGGGGAAAACACTGCCTAAGCCTCGCCCTCTCTCCCTCCCCCCGTGGAGGCGGCGAAACCAATCAGAAGAGAGGAAAGCCGAACTCTACTGCGGGGAACCAATCGCAGGCCTCCTTTACATCCCGCCCCTTCACCGCCAGCACCAATCAGGGGCGCCGCACAGGGTTTGCGGACAGGTTTCTCTTTCACCTTGGAGGGGCGGGGGGAACAGGACACGGGCCCGGTAAAGCTCGGCCCGGTGCTGCTGGGCCCGATGACGTCGCCGCTCTCCCGGTCGCGGCCTCACTCCTCCCTACGGCAGAGCAGCGGCGGCAGCACAAAGCACAAGGCGCAGGCCTTTGCAAATCCCCGGGACAGGCAGCGTGGCCGCGTTCTGCCCTCCGCCGCTTTCTAGAGATTGAAGGAAAAGGGCAGGAAGAAGCAAAAAGGCTTCAAAAGAGTCGAGGTGAAGGCGAAGGTTTGCAGTCCTGAGCTCTCGGTGTCCCCTCTGGATGATCCTTGTGGTCTCTTCCAACCCTGACTGATTCTATGATTCTAAACTGTAACTATTTTCATGGTTTTGGTTTTTTTTTTTTAATTTCCCCAAGGTCTGCTCTAAGCCAAGTGAACATTGCAGCTATTTGCCTTCGAAAGCAAAATAAATAAATAAGTCCTGTTCTGGAAAGTTCTGATGTAGGCTTTACTGAGCAAGCTTCCAATTTCTGTGTCGCTCAGACAGCCAAAATTAAACCTTCTCTGGCCACAAATCCTTCCTGGGCTGAGTTTGGGGTAAAAAAATAGCTGGGATCAGGAGAAAGAGATGCTTGGGATCAGGAGAAAGGGAGATGCTTGGGATCAGGAGAAAGGGAGATGCTGAGGTTGGCTTTGGTGCTGGTCACAGCTCTGTCAGACACAGACAGGGGCTGCCAGATGTGGTTCCCTGGGGTGGCTGCAGTCCCTCTGAAGTTGGGCAGGTGCAGGATCTCCATTCCCACCAGCCTCAACAGGACACAGCTGAAGACTCTTTCTTTGGTTCCCTCTTTGCCCACCTCACCCTGTGCTTTGAACTCAAGTGAGCTTTGCTGAGCTCCTGTTTCCAGAAAGTTCCACTGACTGCACCATCTTGGAGAGAGACTTTTGACAGGATGAGAGGTGATGGCTTCAGACTGGAAGAAGCTGGATTGTGACTGCATATGAAGAAGAAATTCTTCCCCACGAGGGTGGTGAGGCACTGAAACAGGCTGCCCAGAGAAGCTGTGGGAGCTCCAAGCCTGGAAAGTGCTTAAAGCCAGGTTGGATGGGACCTTGAGGAAAGTGGTTGAGTAGGAGGTGTCCCTGCCCAGATGATCTTGAAGGTCCCTTCCAACCCAAGCCATTTTGTGGTGATGTCAACCTGCAGGATTCCCCTGCTGGTAACAGAGGAACAAAAAACCTGAGAACACAGGCACAAGCCTGTTTCTGGGTCCAGAGAGGAGGTTGCAGAGGAAGAGGGCCTCAGGAATGATGGTGTCAAGGCTCTGGAGAGGTCCATGGGACAAATGGAACATACAAGATATGTGGTCACCACCAAACCATGGCCTTCAGCACCACATCTACATGTCTGTTAAATCCCTCCAGGGATGGAGACTCCACCACTGCCCTGAACAGGGCTTAACAACCCTTTTGGAGAAAAAATTGTTCCTAATATCCAACCTAAAACTGTCCTGATACAACATGAAACCATTTCCTCTTGTCCTGTCTCTTGTTCCTTGGAAGAAGAGCCCAATCCTCACCACACTCCAACCTCTTTTAGGAAGCTGCAGTTAGCTGGGAGGTCTCCCCCCAGCCTCCTTTTCTCCAGGCTGAACAACCTCAGTTCCTTCAGCTGCTGCTCCCCAGCCCTATTCTCCAGACCCTTCACCAGCTTCACTGCCCTTCACTCCAGCTCCTCAATGTCCTTGGAGTGAGGACCCCAAAACTGAACCCAGTATTCAAGCTGTGGCCTCCTCACCAGTGCTGATGTTCTGCCTGCAGACGTGGTGGTTCTGCGGGGCTTGGGAAAGGAAGCATCTGCCCAATTGCAGAGGGTGGGGCTGATCTATCTAACCCAGGAGCCTGGGAAGCTGTGGCACAGGAGATAAGAAGAAGGGGAAAGGCATGAGGTGGCAAAGCAGCCTGGGCCTCACGCCAGGCCGTGTGGAGAGGAGGTGACAGCAGCAGACAGTTGGTGTCCCCCAGCAGCTATCGCGGTGGAGCAGAGCTCCTCCATCCTCTTCCTGTATCGCCTGCGCCCCAGGCTGGCTGCTGCTGCTGCTGCCCACGCACTCAGGCACCAGATGGGAACCCAGACAGGGCCATCTTCTGCTTCTAGAGACAGCCTGGGGGCAGAGCTGCTGGTGGTGTGGGCTGCAGTCCGTGGAGGAAGAGACAGAACGTTCCTCCTGATGGAAGCAGAGATGAGAGACAGACCACAGCTTTGGCTATTAGATCTTAGTAAACAAACAAAATGCCACCCGTGGGACTCCAGCAGCCTTATCTCTCCCAGCAAGGAGTGCTGCCAGATCTCTGATAAGGGGCAAACCCAGTCACGAAGGGAGCCACCAGCAGCTCTGCTCTCACTGTCCCTCGGGGTAGAACCTGCCAGAGCAGCAGGAGTGTTGGGGGCACCTCTGAGCGCTACCAGCAGTCCCCAGAGGACAGCTCAGGGATTTCCCTCTTCAATCTTATAAATCAAAAAGGGAAATTTTAGACCAGGTCCATTCTTCCTGGGTGAAGGGATCGAGTGGATCTCAGCCAGCTTGCTGATCAGACCAAACTGGGAGGAGTGGCTGATGTCCCACCAGGCTGTGCTGCCATTCAGTGAGACCTGGACAGGTGGAATGTTGGGCAGAGGGCAACGTTGTGAAGTTCAACCAGGGCAAGTGTAGGGTCATGCCCCTGGGGAGGAACAACCTCCTGCACCAGGACAGGTGAGAGGTGACTTGCTGGGAAGCAGCTCTGTGGAGGACCTGGGAGTGCTGGGGGACAAATTCACCACTGTGCCCTTGTGGCCAAGAAGGACAACGGTGTCCTGAGCTGCATTCAGAAGAATGTAGTCAGCAGGCCAATGGAGGTTCTCCTTCCCCTCTACTTTGCCCTGGTGAGGCCACATCTGGAGTCCCATGCCCAGTTCTGGGCTTCTCATCTCAATGGAGACAGGGAACTACTACAGAGAGTCCCGAAGAGGCTCCAAAGATGCTGAGAGGTCTGGAACATCACTGAGGAGGAAAGGCTGAGGGCCCTGAAGCTGAGAGCCTGGAGAAGAGCAGCACCAGAGGGGATCTGAGCAACGCACAGCAAGAGCTAAAGGGGGCCAGACTCTGCTCAGTGGTGCCCAGGGACAGGACAAGGAGCAACAGGCACAAAATGGAACCCAGAAGGTTCCATCTGAGCAGGAGAAGAAACTTGTTTGGTGTGAGGGTGCTGAAGCCCTGGAGCAGGCTGCCCAGAAAGGTTGTGCAGAGCTTCCCACACCCCCTGGCCTTTGTGCTGCTGGGCAAGCTGCTGTGGGTGCCCTGCTTTAGCAGAGGGCTTGGACTGGATGACTTCCAGAGGTCCTTTTCACCCCACAGCCCATGCCAGGATTCTGTGAATGGTCCTCCACTCTCTGTTCTAACAATTCTGACTTTCCCAGCTCCTACTGCAGCAACAGGGTGAAACCAAGCCCAAGCTGATCTTTGAATCCTCTCTGCCCCTCTTGCACTCAGACATTTCTCCACGCCAAAGGCTCTTCCTGAAAACATTTCCTTCCCAAGGTCCAGAGCAGCCATCAGCAAAGAACCAGGAAATTAAAAGGAAGGAAAAAAAATAAATAAAGCAATAGAGAGGGAACTACCAAAGCACAGGTGCTGCTGAGAACAGAAACCTGCCCTGAAAACCAGAGAGGAGTTCTGTCTGCATTCTTTTTTTTCAGTCTCCTGACGCAGGTCAGCTCTTCTAGGAACCCTTCAGTTCAGTCCTTCCAAAATTCAAATTCACCTCTCAGTTTCTCTTCCACACTGTGATCTGAATCCAATACTCACAGCTGGAACACACTAAAATTATTCCTTCCCCTGCACTGCTCTGTTTCAGTGTGCTGGAGGGTCACACAGCTGTGCCTCTGCCCCTTCTCACTACATCTCCTGCTTTAAATACAGCCAGAAATACTGAAAAGAAACCCCCAAAGTGGCTCAGCACCACGAAGCTAAGCACCAGCTCTGTCTCAAGTCCAAGTTTTGCTCACACCAACTGCTTCCCCCAAGGTTTAAAACCCCACATTTTGCTGTAGTATGTAGGAAGAGACAAGAAAGCAGCAGCTGCTACCTATCAAGTGGGCTACAGCCATTCTGGCACAGCTGAGCTGCACATTATCAGCCAGCCAAGTCTATCTGCACCCAGAACAGGCCCTTCCTGGGTCCTTCCCCACCAAAAACACACAGCACAGAGGGAGCACTGGAAAATGAAAGCTCCCCCCAATCCTGCAGACACATCTCCAGCCCAGTCTGTGCAGTCACCTCCCCAGGATTAGGATTCTTAATCATCTGCTGCATAGTAGCAGTCACAGAACCTTTTGCAACCACTGAAGGGCTGCAGGTCAAGGATCCAACTTCTTATCATGCTCTGCCTGCTCATTTCCATCACTTCTGCAGCAGCTTCTGTAGCCTTCTCACCCTGCACAGGAGGATTCCTGACCTGCCAGAGCGTTCAGAGGCTCAGCAAGCCAGTCATGTCATCCCTGCTGGCAAACATCACAGAGCTGCACACTGATCTGATGTCTCTCCTCTCCTGCAAGGGCAGGCTAAAAGAGCTGGGGTTGTTCAGCCTGGAGAAAAGAAAGCTCCAGGGAGACCTTCTGGTGGCCTTTCAGTACTTAAAAGGGGCTGATCAAAAACATAGGGCCAGACTTTTGAGCAGGACCTGTTAGGACAGGACAAGAGGTGATGGCTTTAAACTAAAAGAGGGAGGTTCAGACTGGAGGGAAGGAAGAAATGGTTGACACTGAAGGTGGTGAGAGCCTGGCCCAGGCTGCCCAGAGTGGTGGGAGGAACCACTGCAGGTCAGGTTGTCTGGGGCTCTGAGCAACCTGCTCTAGTTGGGGCTATCCCTGCTGACTGCAAGGGGTTTTGATTAGGTGACCTTTAAAAGGTCCTTTCCAACTGATTCTCTGATGATTCCATGGCTAAGGACCAAGCAATTCCCTGTGTTTCATTAAAGTCACCCTTTCACACTGTCCCACTCTTCCCATTTACAGGCAGAGAGGAGAAGGTTTTTGTGTACCAAGCTGCCCCTTCCCCACTCAGACCCCTCTGAGCCCACCCTAAGCACACTCCCCAGAACTGCCACCCACCACGCTTTAGCTTTATGTCAGTGTCACTTGAGGAAGTGACAGGCAAAGAGGAAACATGTAAGGCTGAAGAGTTGCCACTGTCATTCTGGTCCAGTGCTCAAGTCCTAAATGAGATTACATTTCTGGCTGTTTGCTACGGGTAGGAGGGAGACAGAGCTCAGATTTAAAGTCCTGATCAGCTGAGCATGAACGTGGAAGATCAAAGGGTCATTCAGCAACACAAGCTAAGCTTTCCCTCATTGTCCTTGAACAAAAATTCCTCTCCCTCTAAGCTGTGGAGTAAAATGCCTGCCTGTCTGCCTGCCTCCCACTCCATCCCCAAGAGAAGTGGCTGCGTTTCACTGCTGGACAGTTTCTGCACTCCAATGTTTGGAGATGAAAAGCTCTAAAGAGCAGCAAGATAAATAACAAAANNAAAAAAAAAAAAAAAAAAAAAAAAAAAAAAAAGTGCAGTTTATTAAAAGAGACTAACAGATTATTCAGCAGAGCAGCCAAGCTATTTCCACAGTCTGGTCATGCTCACAGTGAAAACAGTGGGAGTTTTGGGAACAGAGCACAAGCTCTGCTAAGAGTCTAAGGGAGACATTATCAAATAGATCATTTTCCCTAAGTCATGGAGGGGCAGGAAGCCTCTAACAGTGTGAATCATCCATACAGCAAAACAAAAAGAAAACCAACCAGAAGAGAGTGCACTTCAAAGTGATCCCTGATGTCCAGCACTGCCACATCAGAGCATCCTAACAGAGCATGTAAATGAGTGCAAGGAGAGCAAAGGCAGCTGAGGACTGACAAATCAATTTGCACCAGGCAAGAAGGGACTCAAAAGCACAGCTCTAACTAAGTGTGTTTCATACCTGCTGCTGCTGCAACGTCCTCTGCTGCTGGGTTTCCATCTCCCCACTACACCAGCCAGCTGATCACCTCACTGCTGTGGCCCCGTGGCTTCTCCTGCTGGGAAAGACACAGCAAGGATGAAGTTTGGCATCTGCTCTGGGATCCTTTCCTTGTACACTCGCAGAAGTGTATGAGGATGAGATCTCCAAGTTTCATTTTAGAGCAGGCCTCCAACACCCACACATCAAAGAAGTTCCTCCTCCTACTCAGATGGAACCTCCTGGGTTCCAGTCTGTACCAGCTGTACCCTTATCCTCTTGCTGGGCACCACTGAGCAGAGTCTGGCCCCATCTTCTTGCTCCCTGCAGGTCCTTTAGCTCTTGCTGAGCTGCTCTGCTCCAGGCCTCTCAGCTTTTGCTCCTCAAAGAGATGCTCCAGAAGAACATCAGCAGTCAGAGCTCTGATACCTCACCAGGCTGGACCTGATGGGTGTCTCCCCACTGCCTGCACCCAGATTGATTAGGAAGCATTACAAATGTGGCAGAGGTACAAAAGTTTAAATTGAGGCCTATATTTGGTCCAAGAATATTATCCCCCTAGAAAGAAACCTCCAAAATGAGCTCCTGAAGAAATACTGCTGGACTTTTCCAGAAGGTGGAACTTGGGAATTTGGAAGGACAGGTAAATAAAGCTGTGTGGTAACAACTGGCACAATGTCATTAGGAAAAAATGCAGACACTGAAGAAAATAACCTACTTGGCTCAACCCTGAGCTCAGCAAGCCAGGGCTTCATATGGGAAGAACCTTCTTTTCCCCCCCCGGCTCTCTTTTCTGTGGATAATTGCAAACCCAGGAGTTTCAAAGGAAATCAGCAGTTCCAGCTGGCACCTCACCCTAGGAACAGCCATCTTGCAGCAGCAGCACATTCTAAGGGGGGACAACCCCCTCAAAAAAAGCAGTAACTCTGCTCAGCCCAAGCCCTGACAAACTCCTCCAAGTAAGGCAACATGGTCTAAAGAATGATCATAGCACAAACTGCTGTTAAAGTCACTGCTCCCATCCTCTGATGGGCTTCTTTCAGATGCATCCTCCTGTCCCCCATCCACCCTCAGATGCATCCTCCCGTCCTCCATCCACCCCCAGATGCACCCTCCCGTCCTCCATCCACTCTGCATTGGTAATTTGCCCTCAGTTTGGCATTTCTTTGGCTCTTTCAGTGTTGAGGCACAGAGCTGATCAGTCTCCTAGGAAACCAAGGGAAAGATAAACCTCCCTAACAGAGAAGAAGCCAAATTGATGCATATTTGATCTCCATCAGATGATCCCAGCAATGCTGTTGCTCAAGGTACCAAACTGGTGGTTTGATCTTCCCCAAAATTCTTTTTGCCCAGCTCTGGTTTTCCCTTCTACTTTGCCTTACTCCAATTCTTACTCCTTATCTTAAGGCTGCTTCTTTTGTTGGCCTTTGGCTGAGCTCCCAAGCATGTTTCACCCTTTAGTTTTGGGTGACATTTGGGTTGCTACCTACTTCCTATTTTCACTGTGGACCTCAATATCCTGGAGATACTTAAAAGTGAGGCTTGAGAGGGCTCTGGGCAACCTGATCTATTTGAGGATGCCCCTGCTGACTGCAGAGAGGCTTGGACTAGATGATCTTTGGAGGTCCCTTTCAACCCAGCCTGTTCTATGACCCTAAATTCCCCCTCTGCTGCAGGTAACTGCCTGAGGCACAGCATAAGGTGATCAGAGACCACTCATTAATCAGTGGAACAAGCAAAGACAAATTCTCTCCCTACTATCCTCACACATAACCTGTTCTTAACACCCCTGAAGTTTCCTACAACCAAGAGATTCCTGTCAGCTGGAAACTGAGCTGCAAAGCCTGTGGCTGGCTGCCCACAGTCAGCTTTCTGACAGAACTACCCACAGGATGGGCTCAGAAATGCCAAAGGGGATCGAGTTTCACCTTCACTTCCCACCCCAGTGTCATCTGTGGTGACAGATGTTTCTCACACCTGTGAAAGTCTGTGTCATGGGGGCTGGACAACGTGAAGAGTTCTCCTTTAAGGAAGCATGCAGTGGCCTTGATTGATTAGGAAGGGGAGGCATTAAGAGCAGTGCCAGGCAGTTGGAGAGCACTGCCTAGACTGGAAGGAATGCATTAAAGGAGCAGATCCCAAATCCAAAGAAGCAGACAAGACAACCCAATCTCCTCCACCCCAAAAAAAAATCCCCAAAAAACTGTTTTATCAGGAACAGGATGATGCTGGCAGAAAAATATCAGGGCCTATCAACAGGCTTCAGCCCTGCCAGGATAAAATACACTTTTACTGCAACTATTTAATAATTAGATTAGAGCATGAGACCCAGGGGAGGGAGGGAGTCAACCAGGAAGTGTGGCTATATTCGGCTGTAGCTATGTGAAAAAAACTTCTGCTTTCAGCAAAGAAAGCTCAGATTGGATCTTTTCTTCCATTACAATTTCAAAAAGAACCAGGGGAAAAGGAAAAAAAAACAAAAAGAAAAAAAAGAAAGACATAGGCCAAACTGGCTTGACCTTGGTCCTGATGCCAGGAAACACAGACTCCACTCAGATGTCTGCCTGCCAGAGCCCTGGGGAAAGAGTGAGCACATGGATTGGGTTCAAGTTTACTGAAACACCCCTGTCCATCTCCAGCTGGTGATGGTTCTGGGAGATTTTCAGCTCAGAGCACAGGACCTGGCCACAATTCTCCACACAGGGCCTTAATGTGGCTGCATTTATGCTACATGTCAGCACCCTTCAAAGGTAAACCAGCTAAGGGTTTAAAAAAAAAACCCCAAACACACACACACAGCCCTCCCCAACCCTCCCCCAGCTATTTGCTGAACTGCCTGCAAACACATCCCCTCAAAACTGAACTCCTGATCTGCAACAGCTGCTGAAGACTTTGATTTTAATGCAAAATTACAAAATACTGCATCAAGCTACACATAAATCCCACAGGCCACAACAGTCTGCATTAAAACAGTCTCACTGCTGCTGGGTTTGATTGTGAAGTCCATCAAGGCCCACCAGAGAGCTGGAAATAGAAGTAAGGACTCAAGAATACACAGGGCCAAGCTTGCTGCCAGCCTCAAGCTCCACAGCAGAGTTTCTGCCACGATGAATTCTGTGCCTTGCACCTTCCACCACTTGTCCACATCCATCTGCACTGAAGCTCTTTGCACATTAGGGACCAGACCATGTCAAGAACCAAATCTGAGCTTCTCAGCTAGTGACAGCCAAAATAATTTAGGCTCCAATCCCCACGCAGAGCCAGGCCAACACATATCAGGTTGCCCCAGGACCTGTCCAAAAATACAGCCAGCAAACAGCAGTGAGGCCTCAGTTACCAAGAGTGCCCTTGGGAGAGACAATGACCTCCTGCCACCTGGGGCACACCAAGCTGGGTCAAGAATTTCTCAAGCTTCACACAGAATGGTTTGGGTTGGAAGGCATCTCCAAAAGTCATCCAGTCCAACCCCCTTGCAGTCAGCAGGCACATTCTCCATTAGATCAGGTTGTTCAGAGCCTTCTAAAGCCTGACCTTGGATATTTCCAGGGATGGCTGAGGGCCTCAACCACCTCCCTGGGCAACCTGCTGCAGTGCTCCACCATCCTCATGGTGCAGATTGGATGTTCCTCACATTCAATCTGCTCAGCTCTCATTTCAAACCATTGTCCTCATCCTGTCCCTGCAGGCCTTTGCAAAGAATCCCTCTGCAGCCTTCTCATAGTTCCCTTCAGGTACTGGAAGGCTGCTCTAAGGTCTTCCTGGAGCCTTCTCTTCTCCAGGATGAACAATCTTTGTCCAACCTGACCTTACCTTGAACATCTCCAGGGATTGAGCTCCAACCACTTTCCTGGGCAGTTGGGTTGCAGTGCTCCACCATCCTCATGGTGCAGAACTTGTTCCTCACAACCAATCTCAATCTGCTCTGCTCTCACTTCAAACCATTGCCCTCGTCCTGTCCCTCTGCAGCCTTCTCATAGCTTCCTTCAGGCCTGGGGCAAGAAGATCTCTCATGTCCCCCAGAGCTGCCACGCCTAACCCCCCTCAAACACTTAAAAACACAAAGCTGTGACCCAAACTAGAAGTGAGCCACCTCTACTCACCCTCTGGTGACACAGAAAGGAAAGCAGCAGCAGCCACTTTGGATCTTCATGCCTGTGGAACCCTGCTCTGGCTATCTGCAGCACTTCATCATCATCATCATCATCCTGGTCTCTCTTGTAACTTCAGCCACCCCCAGAGCTGGGCTGAGGTGATACCTACAAGCAAGAAAAGATTTATTGAGGCAGAGCACTTGAGAGTTTTATGGTGGATTTTCATTATAGAGTGGAGTTGTTTTCACTTGCTTTAAAACACACTTCAGCAGCTAAAGTAGCCCTGCAGGAATGCATCCCAGGGAGTAACACAGGAGGCAATTCAAGGGAATGCTTTTAGTGTTTATAAAGCTCTTAGCAACCAAAAAAAAAAACCCTGAAGGACTTTAGCAGCATTTACCCTGCTTTGTAGCAACTCCTACACCAGCAAGGCTGCTTTGCCATTCTCATTAATACAAGTCAAGACAGTGTTAAGGTCCTGCAGGCAGCTCCCTCCATGCTGCATCTCCAGAGATGAGAGTTTAAAAGCTCATTTTAACCTATTGATGTTTGTAGCTGGTTACAGTGATTGGTTTGGGTGAAAAGTCTCTTTTCATTGCCTGCATTTTCTAAGGTTCAACAGAATGTCAGGAGTTGGAAGAGAACCTCCAGAGATCATCCAGTCCAACCACCTGCCAGGGCAGGATCATTCAGGGCAGGTCACACAGGAATGCATCCTGGTGGGTTTTGAATGTTTCTAGAGACAGAGATTCCACAGTCTCTCTGGGCAGCCTGCTCCAGAGCTCCAGCACCCTCACAGTGACAAAGCTTCTCCTTCTGGAACCTCCTCTGCTCCAGCTTGACCCCACTGCCCCACGTCCTATCATTGGACATCCCTGAGCAGAGCCTGGCTCTGTCCTTTCCACACTGCCCTGCACATCTTTATCAACAGGAGTGAAGTCACCCCTCAGGCTGCTCTGCTCCAGCCTGTCCCCACTGCCCCACGTCCTATCATTGGACATCCCTGAGCAGAGCCTGGCTCTGTCCTTTCCACACTGCCCTGCACATCTTTATCAACAGGAATGAGGTCACCCCTCAGGCTGCTCTGCTCCAAGCCCCAGCTCCTTCAGCCTGTCCTCACAGGAGATGTTCCACTGCCTGCAGCAGCTTTGTGGCTCTGGGCTGGACTCTCTCAAGCAATTCCCTGAGATCCTTCTTGAAGTGAGGGGCCCAGAACTGGAAGCAATACCCCAGATGTGGCCATAGCAGAGAGGGAAGAGAACCTCTCTCACTTCACCACACCCTTTCTAAACCACCGCAGGATGCCATTGGCCTTCTTGGCCACAAGGGCACATAGCTGGCTCATGGGGATCCTGCTGTCCACCAGGATTCCCAGGTCCTTTTCCCCCAGAGCTGCTCTCCCAACAGTTCAGCCCCCAGTCTGTGCTGGCACATTCAGCAAGGGCTACTTTTACAAATACAACAGATTCAGCAAGAGCTACTTTTACAAATGCAACAGTGAATGTCCCTAAGCCTGGGCTCCAAAGAGCTTTAGTGAGAAAGGCCTAGAGAGATTCCAGCAGATTCAGGGAGATCTTCAGTGCCAAGAGCTGTCAGGTAGCAAACTGCTGACACCAGTGGCAACCTAGCACCTACACACACTCAGTAACCAAGAATCTGAGCCCTCACTGCAGGGAGGCTGGACCAGATGACCTTTAAGAGGTCTCTTCCAACCTGGTTGCACCTACACACACTCAGTAACCAAAGATCTGATCCCTCACTGCAGGTAGGTTGGACCAGATGACCTTTATGAGGTCCCTTCCAACCTGGCTGATCTATGATCTGTTCACCTTTGCGATTTGCCACAGACTTCAACTCATCAAGCACTTGCTGAGCTTTCCTCTGGTGCAGCATCAAGAAATTCCTTACTGCCCACTAGGAAAACTCTGACAAGAGTTAAAAAACTGCAAAGCCTGCTGGCAGAACCTCACTAAAGGGAGCTTAACCTCTTGCAAGCAGAACTCACAGCAGCTCTGCAGCCTGCAGAAATCTCCCTTCCCGAGCCGATTCCCCACTCCAGCAGCTTGCAGAGGGTGAAGAAGCATTTCAGGCACTGACATCTAGCGGCGGTGCCAACAGGCTGACACTCGCCAGCCTCTCAGGTTTCACATCCCTGTCTTCCCCTAGAACAGATCAGCAGTTTGACCTCCCAGAAGTGCCAGGACTGCAGGTTCTCCACTGCTGAGCCTTGGCTCACGGCCAAGGGCTGCACACACGAACTGATGGATAAAGAAGAGTTGCATTTTCTGCCTAACTCCTGGGCTGGGTTTCGGACTGAAGCGTTACCAGCAGCAAATGAAATCTTTGCTTCCTGTTCTTTTGCTGGGTGCACACATCCAAGAGCTCTCACAAGCTTTGCTGTGCTAAATAACATGAAAAAAAAAAACCTTTGTCAGTGGGAGGCTGCTGGAGCAGGCTGCCCAGAGAGGTTGTGGAGCCTCCTTCTCTGAAGACATTCAAAACCTGCCCAGCTGAGGTCTTGGGGGACCTGCTCTAGGTGATAAAATCACAGAATGGTTTAGGTTGGAAGAGACTTCAGAGATCATCCAGTTTCAACCCCCCTGTGCCATAGGCAGGGACACCTCCCACCAGATCAGGTCACTCAAGGCCTCACCCAGCCTGGCTTTGCTCCAGGGAGGGAGCAGCCACAATCTCCCTGGGTAACCCATTCCAGTGTCTCACCACCCTCACTGTGAAGAACTTCCTCCTAACATCCCATTTAAATCTCCCCTCTGCCACTTTAAACCCATTCCCCCTCGTCCTGTCATTACAAGACCTTGTGAATAGTCCCTCCCCAGCCCTCCTGTAGCCCCCTTCAGATACTGGAAGGTTGCTATAAGGTCTCCTCGAAGCCTTCTCTTCTCCAGGCTGAAAAGCCCCAACTCTCTCAGCCTGTCCTCACAGCAGAGCTGCTGCAGCCCTCTGACCATCTTCATGGCCCTCCTCTGGACTCTCTCCAACACTTCTACATCCTTCTTGTGCTGGGGGCTTCAGAACTGCATACAGTACTCTGGGTGGGGTCTGACAAGAGCAGAGTAAAGGGGCAGAATCCCCTCCCTTGCCCTGCTGGCAACACTTCTCTTGCTGCAGCCCAGCACACAGTTGCTGTCTGGGCTGCACTCACACTGCAGGCTCATGTTGAGCTTTTCATCAACCCAGACTCCAGGTCCTTTTCCTCAGGGCTGCACTCCAGCCACTCATCACCCAGCCTGGAGTTGTGCTTGGGATTGCACCGACCCAGGTGCAGGACCTTACGCTTGGCCTGATCCTGAATGATCCTTTGAGGTCCCTTCCTAGCCCTAACGTGCTGTGATTCTGACTGTCGCTCTTCCAAGAGCACAAGAGAGCTTAACAAAACATGCACAACCATCTCCCCTCCTCCTTCCCCCTTCCTCTGCATGCTGGGTGCTCCAGAGTGGTGTCAATTCACTTTCAGAGCACACAGAGGACTCCCTTTGCATTAACATTTTAATTATCAGGAGATAAGCCAGCAGGAGGAACTGGATTCTTGGCTCCTATTCAAGCACTGCCACCTCTAGGAAAAGTTATTCACCACCACCACCCACTTGTGCTTGCTTTGTTTTCCCAATAACATCCCGTTGGTGGTAAATCCTGCTAATGGGAATCAACACAAACAGTTTAATTCACTGCTTCAATAAACACTTAGGAGCTCTAATTAGTATTTCATTTCTTCATCTAAGCACTCTCCCCCTCACATAATGCAGTTTTGGAAAGAGGAATCCTTTAGCTCTCATCACCAGGCAGCTATTTTCAGTGAGATGTGGTAAACAGCAAAATTTCCACATCATATTATTTAGTCTTTTTTTTTCTTTCAAGCCAATCTGCAACTGAATTTGGGTTGCCCAGGGGTGGGTGGTTGGGGCCAGATCCCTGGAGGTGTTTGCAGCCAGGCTGGGTGAAGCTCTGTCCAGCCTGATCTAGGGTAGAGTGTCCCTGCCCATGGCAGGGGGGTTGGAACTAGATGATCCTTGTGGATCCCTTCCAACCCTGACTGATTCTAGGATTCTACTTGCAAGGTCCAAATGTGCTCTGTCAGAACCAAGCTCAAAGCCAAATGGCCTTTCTCTACCCCAGGCAGATTCCATTTCATGCAAGAAGACATAAAAGATGAAGAATTTGCAATCCACAAGCTCTTAGAACTCTTTATGGCTCCTGACTGCCCCACACATGCATTAGGACCCTTCAGCAGTCTGCAAAATTATGGAGATTCTTTTCTGTGAGACCTGAGCTTTGCCTCATAGAAACTACAGGAGAGTTGAGCTCAGAGCAACTCCTTTTTTTTCCCCCACTCTTCTTTGTTCCAGTGCTGTGTTCCCATTCCTCTTGCCCTTCCAGGTGATGCTCCCTCCCTGGAGGTGTTCAAGGCCAGGCTGGATGAGGCCATGAGCAAGCAGCTCTAGTGGGAGGTGTCCCTACCCATGGCAGGGCAGCTGGAACGAGATAATCTCTGAGGTCCCTTCCAACCCAAACCATTCTGTGCTTTAGCTCATCCCAAAATTGATCTGAAACACTTCGAGTCACTCCAATAACTTGGAGTTCATCAGCCTGGCATTAGATTTTGGCTCAACTGTCACTTGGAATTCATAAACTCCAGGCAGCCTTTACCTTCAGGAAGAGTTCAGGCATTTGTGCAGCAGTGGTTTCTGCTGGAATCACTTTTCAGCAGGTCTGCAAAGTGGTTTGCTCAAGGAGCCTTTCAAGGCCTGTCTGGATGCGTTCCTCTGTGATCTGTGCTAGATTGTCTGGTCCTGCTCTGGCAGGGGGGAAGGGGGTTTGGACTCTATAAGCTCCTTGGGTCCCTTCCAACCCTTCACATCCTGTGAGCCTGTCAACTAACCAGGCTGACTAACAAATTGTTCACCCACCCCATGTTTCCCTGGGCTTAACCTGCAAAATTTAGATCAAACATCTGCTTATTTGCAGCCAATATGCCACTCCCACTCCACATACCACATGTATTGCTCCCCACTCTTCTCTGCTTGGGCAAAAGCAAAGGTATTTCATCTTGACTTCTTCAGAAGGTTTGCCTTTCAACATTTCCCAGCAGATTGGATATACCTAGGAGCAAGAACAATTTGGAAGGAGAAAAAAAAATGGCATTACTGGCATGACTAAGGCTGACATGCACTCACGAGGATTATAGGATTAGGCCCTGAGAATTTCATAATCCCTGAAGACAACCAGTTGGAAAGAAACCATGTGTTCAACTCAACACCCTTGTTTTCACCCAGCTTAGAGTCAGAGAATGGTTTAGGTTGGAAGGGAGCTCAAAGCTCAGCCACTTCCAACCCCCTGCCATAGGCAGGGAAACCTCCCAATAGAGCTGGGTGCTCATGCCCTCATCCAACCTGGTCCTGAACACCTCCAGGGAGGTTGTGGAGCACAGAAGCACAGAATGTGATCAAAGATTCACATTCTGTGTTCCACAATCTTCCTGGGCAACCTGTGCCAGTCTCTTCCCTACCCTCAACCTGTGCCAGTCTCTCGCCACCCTCAACCTGTGCCAGTCTCTCGCCACCCTCAACCTGTGCCAGTCTCTTCCCTACCCTAAACCTGTGCCAGTCTCTTCCCTACTCTCAACCCTCAGTCTCTCACCACCCTCACTGCAAAGAGCTTCCTCCTTACATCCAGTTTCAATCTTCCCTCTGCCACTTTAAACCCATTCCTCCTCCTCCTCCTCTCATCACAAGGCCTTGTCAATAGTCCCTCCCCACCCTTCCTGTAGGCTACTTCCAGATACTGGAAGGCTACTCTAAGGTCTCCTTGAAGCCTTCTCTTCTCCAGGCTGAGCAGCCCCCAGCTCTGGAAGATAAAGTAACATACCGAGGAATACACTTCTTAGATAAAGTAATATACTGAGGCTCACAGGTGGCGATAACACTTTAAGATTATCAATATATTACGTTTAACCAGCGATTAGGCTAATCACAACCAAATAAACAGCTCCAGCGGAGTTCGGCCTGCGCCTGGTCCACGCAGGGGTCAATTTGTTGCCTCCCTGCTCCAGGCCGGCCTGAGGCCCAAGCAGCAAGAGCCACCCTGGGTACTACCGAGCGCCTCCTCAGCTCAGGGGCAAGCTACGCGACCAGCAAAGGGGGGCTCAGCAAAAAAAAAAAAAAAATCCCCCGCAAGCGGTATTTTGAGAGCGGAAAGATTAGGTAATGCCAACAGCCCTCGGCCAAAGCAGCGCAGTCCTGTCAGGCCCGCCCAGGCCCGCCCCAGCGCGGAGCCAAGGCCCGGGGAAGGCCTCTCCTCCCTCCAGCAGGGCAGGCGGCGGCATCCCCCCCGCTTCCCCATCAGCAGAAGGGGGGTCCGGGAGCCGGAGGCGCGGCAGCGCTTCCCGCCTCCGCCTCAAGAGCAACGGGGACTAAGCGCCTTACCTCCGCCCAATCACTCGGTGGACCCGGCGACGCGCCTCTCTGCCCGGCCCCAAGATGGCCCCCACGGGAGGGCTCAGGATGCCCGAATCCAATATGGCTCCCGGGCGGAGGGTTAAACCCTGCCCACCCCACCGGGATCCGCTCCCCAGGTGTCACCGAGAGCCCTGCTGGCTTCACACCCGCACCCAAGATGGCCGCCGCGTTCTCAACTCCCGCCAAGAGCTCCCCCAGCCCGAATCCAAGATGGCCGCCGGC
>VWZI01001761.1:18692-40031 GCA_013396835.1 Psilopogon haemacephalus | reverse complement strand
CTCCAAATAGCTCAAACCAACACAGTAATTTTACTCTGAATTAGCTAGACAAAGAGACAAAAGAGAAGCAGCCACAGAACAGAAGCCGTCTGCTCATCTGGTTGTTTTGAGAACAGTTCTTAAAAACAATTTTTTTTTTTCTTCTTTCTCAGCAAAACTGGGTGAAGTGCCACACTGCTGTTATCTCTCTCAGCCAGTAGTCTAATTTAGAATCATAGAATGGTTTAGGTTGGAAGAGACCTCAAAGATCACCCAGTTCCAACCCCCCCGCCAATTTCTCACTCAAATCCTCCAATTAGCTCAAACCAACACAGGAGTTGCTTTTATTTTTGTGATTTTTATATATATATATATATGAATGATTTTTTTTTTGGCAAGCTTCCTTTCAGACCACTTTGGTAACCATCTCCATCCCCTTATCCCAGACACTAAAAATGCGGCGGATCACGACGAGTCTCCACCTCGGACCCCCACTGGGAATGCTCCTTCCTCCGAGTCTGACATTGATATCTCCAGCCCGAATGTATCCCACGATGAGAGCATTGCCAAGGACATGTCCATGAAGGATTCTGGGAGTGACCTCTCTCACCGCCCCAAGCGTCGCCGCTTCCACGAAAGCTACAACTTCAACATGAAATGTCCCACTCCTGGTTGCAACTCTTTAGGTAATTCCGGCTCCAGGATTTAGCCGTTGGGGGTTTGGCCTTCCTTGCTGACGTAGGATCATGTCAGGGTTGGAAGGGACCACAGGGATCAGCCAGTTCCAACCCCCCTGCCATGCCCAGGGACACCCTACCCTAGAGCAGGCTGCCCACAGCCTCTGCCAGCCTGGCCAAAAACACCTTCAGGGATCTGGGCCCAAACACCTCTCCTGGGCAACCCATTCCAGCCTCTCACCACTCTCGTGCTCAACAACTTCCTCCTCACCTGCAGCCTCAATCTCCCCACTTCCAGCTTTGCTCCATTCCCCCCAGTCCTGTCACTCCCTGACCGTCTCAAAAGTCCCTCCCCAGCTTTTTTGTAGCCCCCTTCAGATCCTGGAAGGCCACAAGAAGGTCCTTTGGGAGCCTCCTCTTCTGCAGCCTGCACAGCTCCAACTCTTTCAGGCTGTGCTTGCAGCAGAGGTGCTGCAGCCCTCTGAGCATCCTTTGCACACCTCCAGCATCTCCTCATCCCTCTTGTCCCAGGCACCAGGGGGGATTAGAATCAGAATTGATTAGTTGGGTTCCACAGATCCAGCTGGAAGCCAAGGATAGGGAGAGAGACCAACAGGCAGAACTTAGACCAGAGCAGCTCTGTCTTATCTATGTTTATGTCCTTGCTTTAGTAAATCTTAGTAAACCTGTGAGTAAAGTAGACATCAGCAGGGTTTTCTTTTTTTCACAGCCTATAATCTAATTTCTCTTATTAAAATAGTCCAATTAGCCTCAAACCAGCACAGCGCAGAGAAGGGATAAAAGAGAATATCTGCAGGAGTGTTCCTCCTGGAGGTGTTTTCTGGCTGGGAGTGTTTGGCTGATAGGGTGAAGAAGTCAGGAGGGTGAGCACAGGCGTGGGAGGAGACTGCAGAGCCTTGCAGGTGGGGCACTGACCTCTGCCAGAAGCAGGTTTTCAGAAACAAAATGACTGCAGCCCTCTGCTCTCCCTTGGCTGCTTGCAGGCAGTGCAGCTTTCGAGTTAGCCTGAACAAGATCTTCCTTCTTTGTTCTCAAAGCTGCTGCTGTGAGCCCTGCTCCTTCTGTCACGTTGGTGACAGACTGAGTGTGCTCCTCGAGAAGCTCCTGTGAGGGATCTGCCCACCTGCCAGATTTGTTTTAAACCTCTTTATGGTCAGGAGTTAAAAGCCAGGGGGTTTGTTTCTGATCCTTTGCAGGTCACCTGACTGGGAAACACGAGAGACACTTCTCCATCTCAGGATGTCCACTCTACCACAACCTCTCAGCAGATGAGTGCAAGGTACAGGAGTCTTCTGCTTTATCTGCTCTGTGGGGCTTTTTGGAGCAACTTGCCAAGGCAGAATCCTAGACTGGCACAAATTGGAAGGGATCTTAAAAATCAGCTAGTCCCAATCACCCTACCGTGGGTAGGGACATCTTCCCTTAGCAGCTCAAAGCTTCATGCAGTCTAATCTTCAACACTTCCAAGGAGGGGACAGCCACAACCTCCCTGGACAATCTATTCTAGTGTCTCATCAACCTCACAGTAAAGGACTTCTTGATCATAGAGTCATAGAATGGTTTGGGTTGGAAGCTCTGAAGGTCATCCAGTCCAACCTCCCCTGCAGTCAGCAGGGACATCCTCAACTAGAGCAGGCCACCAAGAGCCCTGTTGAGCCTCACTTTGAATATCTTCAGTGATGAGGCTCCAATTACCTCCCTGAGCAACCTGTTCCAGGGTTTCACCACCCTCATAGCACAGAATCTGTTCCTAACATCCAATGTAGATCTTCCCTGCTCTAGTTTCAAAACCATTGTCCCTTATCCTGTCACCACAGGTCCTTAGACAGTAGAGTTCAGCCAGGGTTGGAAAGGACCACAAAGATCATCTAGTTCCAACCTCTTTGCCATGGGCAGGGACATCTTACCCAGCTGATTTCTTTAGCTAGAAGACAGCAGCATTTGTGTGGCAACCCATCTGTGAATTCCATGTAGCTCAGAAGAGGCCCCCAGAGAAGAAGAGGCCAAGGTGGGAAGGTTTGCTGGCAGTTGGCTGCAGCACTGACAGGTGAGGTTTGGCTTGCAGGTGCGAGCACAGAGCCGGGACAAGCAGATTGAGGAGAGGATGTTGGCACATCGACAGGATGACAACAACAGGCATGCCACCAGGCACCAGGTAGGCAACCTGGTGCTCAGGTCAACGTGGAAAAAACCTCAGCTGGTGGTTTCCAGCTGTTGGCTTTCACTTGATCTCCTTTCTTCACCTATCAGATGAGCTCTTGTGCCCAGTCCTGATGCTGCCATTTGTCATCCCCAGTTTGTTTCAGCAAGGGCAGTTTGTTGTGTCACATAAATGGGAGGCTGGAGCAGCTTGTGAGAGCAGGGAGGTGGCTTTGGCCAGTGATACTGCAAAGGAGGCTGGAGCTGCTCTCAGGATGAGCTTTGCCTTCTGCTTTGATGTGTGGGACAAGAGAATTCCTGCAGAATTGCAAACTACAATTTCGCTCTGACTAAACAGGAAAGGATAAAACCAGGGGGATTACATTTTTTAGGTTCACAAGTCTTGAGCTTGAGTCAAGATGCTTTCCTGAGTCAGCCTTGGAGCTTCTCCATATGAGGCAGCAGTGCATGAGGAGCCCTTGTCTTGTGGACCTGAGCCTCAACAAAGCCAAGCTGTGGTCAGAAGGAAAATTTCCTGGTTGCATACCTGTGTGGTACCTGCAGTGCCCTCTCATTAGAACAGAGTTTGTTTCAGACCCAACAAACCTCACCTGCAAGCCAAGGACAAAGCTCCTTTAGGGTGGGAAGGTGAAGAACAATGTTTCAAACAGATGATGGCTTCCACTCCTGGTTTCTTTCAGGCACCAACAGAGAGACAGCTACGATACAAAGAGAAAGTGGCTGAGCTCAGGAAGAAAAGAAACTCAGGACTAAGCAAGGAGCAAAAGGAAAAGTACATGGTAAAGGCACCAATTCCCTGTTGTGATTCCCTCCTCTCTGGAATGAGGCCACTGAGCAGGAGTTTGGCTTTCCTGCAGCGTTCTCAGCTGAAAAGCTGCAAGATGTAGCAGCACAGCAGCAAATCCTCCTGTCAATGTCTTCTTGTAGGAGCACAGACAAACCTATGGCAACACCAGGGAACCTCTGCTGGAGAACCTGACCAGTGAGTACGACCTGGAGCTCTTCAGGAGGGCACAAGCACGAGCATCTGAGGACCTGGTGAGAATACTTCAGCACTGCCTTCAGTTTGGGGCTCCCCAGTTTCAGAGGGACAGAGATCTGCTGGAGAGGGTCCAGTGAAGGGCTACAAGGATGCTGAGGGGGCTGCAGCACTGCCTGGGGAGGGAGAGGCTGAGGGACCTGGGGCTGCTTATTCTAGAGAAGAGAAGACTGAGAGGGGATTGAGTCAATGTTGATGAATATCTGAGGGCTGGTCAGAAGCAGGGGGACAGGCTCTGCTCACCTCCTGCCTGTGACAGGCCAAGGAGCAATGGATGGAAGCTGCAGCACAGGAGGTTGCAGCTGAACCCAAGGGGCAGCTTCTTGCCTGTGTGGGTCCCAGAGCACTGACACAGGCTGCCCAGAGAGGTTGTGGAGTCTCCTTCTCTGGAGCCTTTGCAAGCCTGTCTGGATGTGTTGCTGTGTGCCCTGAGCTAGACTGGATGGTCCTGTTCTGGCAGGGGGGTTGGACTCGATCTCTTTGGGTCCCTTCCAAACCCTGACATCCTGTGAGCCTGTGAATGCTGCAGTGCTTGCCAGAGGAGTCATTAGGAGCAGTGTGTAATTAGGTGTCTGCTGTCATTGTATTGCCAGCTTCACCTGCTGAAAGGTTGGCTAAAAAGTGGGTTAGCAAAAGGCAGAAAACCACCCTGGCAGTAGCCAATGGTGGTGGAGTGGAGACCGAAACCTTGTGTTACTTGGGGCTTCTATAGGTGCTTTCCAAACTGCTTTGCAGAGGTGAACCAAAAGACATTTGGATGCTTTCCAGTGACAGTACTTGAGGCAGGGCCTTGGGCTCCTCTCCCTACAGATGAAAAATGAAGTGGCAGGGAGCTGATGTTTTTGTGGCAGAGAGCAGCATCCTGTGTTTGTGTGCTGCTGAGTGCTGATTCACAAGGCACCTGCTGCTGAGAGGAGCTGTCAGTAACTGCCCTGCTTGTGGCCAAGGCTGAGTTTGAGGAGAGATCTGTGGGCTTGGTCATTGCACGTTGGAGTCCCATGGAGAAGACAGGGAGTGATGGGGACAAGTTACACCTGGGGAGAGTCCAACTGCAATCCAGAAGAAAGTTTTTCTCTGTGGGAACAGTTGGACACTGGAATCAGCTCCCTGCACTGGGCAGTTTTAAGGCTCAGCTTGACAGGATGCTGGGCCAGCTCATTTCAGCCACACCATTACCTTGTAAAGTTGAACCAGGTGATGCTTGGGGTCCCTCCCAACCTGCCCTTCTGTGGTCATCACACTGAGAGTGGAATTTAGACAGCTCAAAGTCAATTATTTCCTGGAGGGAAATAACCAAGGCCTCCTTCTTCTTTATTTGCTTATTACTTTCGCTTTTGATTTTCATTTGTTCTTTCCCACTCCCTAGGAGAAGCTGAGGCTCCAGGGGCAGATCACAGAAGGCAGCAATATGATCAAAACCATTGCTTTTGGCCGTTATGAGCTGGACACTTGGTACCACTCTCCCTACCCAGAGGAGTATGCTCGCCTGGGCCGCCTCTACATGTGTGAGTTCTGCCTCAAGTACATGAAGAGCCAGACCATCCTGCGTAGGCACATGGTAAGGGCTGGGGCAGGCCTCCTGCCTGGCCTTTGACTCTCCTCTCTGCAGCTCACAAAGCCAATGGCTTCCTGGGCTGCATCAAAAGAAGTGTGGCCAGCAGCTGGAAATGTTCAAAGCCAGGTTGGGTGAAGCCTTGAGCAACCTGAGCTAGTGGGAGGTGTCTCAGCCCATGGCAGGGGGTTGGGACTGGATGACCTTTAAGGCCTCTTCCAACCCAAGCCATTCTGTGATTCTATGGAGAGAGGGGATTCTGCCCCTCTGCTCTGGTGAGACCTCAGCTGCACTGCTGTGTCCAACTCTGGGGCCCTCGACATAAGACATGGAGATGCTGGAGCAGTCCTGGTGCCTGACCTTTGAGTCTCCTCTCTGCAGCTCACAAGGCCAATGGCATCCTGGGCTGCATCAAAAGAAGTGTGGCCAGCAGCTGAAAATGTTCAAAGCCAGGTTGGGTGAAGCCTTGAGCAACCTGAGCTAGTGGGAGGTGTCTCAGCCCATGGCAGGGGGTTGGGACTGGATGACCTTTAAGGCCTCTTCCAACCCAAGCCATTCTGTGATTCTATGGAGAGAGGGGATTCTGCCCCTCTGCTCTGGTGAGACCTCAGCTGCACTGCTGTGTCCACCTCTGGGGCCCTCGACACAAGAGACATGGACCTGCTGGGGCTGGAGCTGCAGAGGGCTGGAGCACCTCTGCAGTGTGGACAGGCTGGGAGTGCTGAGTCTGTCCAGCCTGGAGAAGAGAAGGTTCCAGGGAAACCTTAGAGCTGAATTTCAATATCTGAAGAGGACCTACAGGAAGGCTGAGGAGAAACTGTTTAGAAGGGCTTGTGGGGATAGGATGAGAGACAGCAGTTTGAAACTGGAGCAGGGGAGATTAAGGCTGGACATTAGAAGGAAGTTTTGCACAATGAGGGTGGTGAGGCACTGAAACAGGCTGCCAAGGGATGTGGTTGAGGTCTCAGCCCTGGGGCCATCCAGGACCGGACTCAATGTGTCCCTGGGCAGCCTGTTGTGGTTAGAGATGTCCCTGCTGAGTGCAGGGGGGGGTTAGCCAAGATGCCTTTAGGGGGAGGGTCTCTTCCTACCTGATGCAATCTGCCAATCTTTAAACATCTCTGTTGTTAGCTCAGCTGCTGACTTTAGGAGGTGAGAAGCCTCCAGTAGCTGTTGGAATCTTTTCCACTCTCTTTATATCATCAATTTCACCCTAACTTTTTCCTGTCCTAGGCAAAATGTGTTTGGAAACATCCACCCGGGGATGAGATCTACCGCAAAGGCTCCATTTCGGTGTTCGAGGTGGATGGCAAAAAGAACAAGGTGAGTCCAGCAGCTCCTCACAGGGAGAGTGGTGGAATACTGCAGCAGCTTGTCCAGGGACGTGGCTGAAACCTCATCCCTGGAGACATTGGAGATCAGACTTGATGTGGCTCTGTGTAGCCTGATCTCATTGGAGGTGTCCCTTTGTCTACCACAAAGGTTCCCCCTCCTTGGAGGAGCTTTAAAGGTCCCTTCCCACCCAGCCCAGTCTGTGTTTCTCTGCTCTAAGGCAGCAGCTCACAGGCTGTTGTCACCACCAGTCTAAATTCTCCATTCTGGCTATAAAATCTTGGCCTTGCCCTGGGCCAAGGAGGTCAACTTGGAAACCTTCCCTGCTGGAAATTTTCCTTCTATGAAAAGAGCAGAGTGCAGGCAAGCAGAGACCCAACCTCCTGCACCCCTTTCACTTAGCATGTGATGTTTTGGGCATTCAGAGACTTGAGGTCCCAAACATCAGTTCCTACCCTCAGCCTTATCAAGTTCCATCACAGGTGGAATCATTTCCCGCCCCAGCTGCTCTCTTGGAAGGGCTGCAGTGGCATTTCTCAGATTGTTTTGGGTTGGTTTGTTTTTTTTTTTTACACTTACCATTTCCCACCTGTGCCTGGTTTTGCCTGCTCTGGGAGTGTTCCACAGCTGCATCATCTTCTCTTTTTGCTTCTAGATCTACTGTCAAAACCTGTGTCTGCTGGCAAAGCTCTTCCTGGACCACAAAACGCTGTATTATGACGTTGAGCCTTTCCTCTTCTATGTTATGACAGAAGCTGACAACACTGGCTGTCACCTGATAGGCTATTTCTCCAAGGTTAGTTGAAAATACAAAGGTGCATAGACCTTACTACCTCACTACAACCAGCTTTAGGAATTCCACTTTGCAGTACTGAATCTCCCCTCCCAGCTTTTGCGCTCTCAGGAATTGTTGCTCCTCTTTCAGGAGCTGCTGAGGGAACTGGAATGCTTCAGCCTGGAGAAAAGGAGGCTGAAGGGAGACCTCGTGGCTCTTTACAGCTTAACTTAAAGGAGGTTGGAGTTATGTGTTGGTCTCTTCTCCCAAAGAAGCCTCCTGTTGCCCCTAGGGAGGTTTAGGTTCTGAAGCCCCCAGCACAACAAGCATGTGGAACTGTTGGGAGAGAGTCCAGACGAGAGCCACGAAGATGCTCAAAGGGCTGCAGCAGCTCTGCTGTGAGGACAGGCTGAGAGAGTTTGGGGCTTTTCAGCCTGGAGAAGAGAAGGCTTTGAGGAGACCTTATAGCAACCTTCCAATATCTGAAGGGGGCGACAGGAGGGCTGGGGAGGGACTATTCACAAGGTCTTGTAGTGACAGGATGAGTGGGAATGGGTTTGAACTGGCAGAGGGGAGATTTGAACAGGATGTTAGGAGGAAGTTCTTGACAGTGAGGGTAGTGAGACACTGGAATGGGTTGCCCAGGGAGGTTGTGGCTGCTCCTTCCCTGGAGGTGTTCAAGGCCAGGCTGGATGAGGCCTTGAGGGACCTGTTCTAGTGGGAGGTGTCCCTGCCTGTGGCACAGGGGGGTTGGAACTGGCTGAGCTTTGAGGTCTCTTCCAACCTAAACCATTCTATGATTCTATTAGGAACAATTTCTTCCCTGGAATGGTTGTCAAGCCTTGGCCCAGGCTTCCCAGGACAGTGATGGAGTCCCCATCCCAGGGGAGTTTCAGAGCCCTGTAGATCACAAACTCACAGAGTGTTAGGGGTTGGAAGGGACCTCCTGGAGATCATTGAGTCCAATCATCCTGCCAGAGTAGGATCAACACAGGGCAGGTCATGCAGGAACACATCCAGGCAGGTTTGGAATGTCTCCAGAGAAGGAGACTCCACAACCTCTCTGGGTAGCCTGCTCCAGTTTGTGGGGCAGTGCAGGGTGCTGGTAGGGACTTCTTAGCTCCTTGGAAACAACTCCTTGGGCAGCCACCCTGGGCTTCAAGCTCTGCTCATGGAGTGACTGCCAAGGGAAGGCACTCAGGCAGGCTGGGAGCTGAGGGCTGATCCCCAACTGCTTGTTGCTGGGCAGGTTTTTCTGCTGTTGCTGCTTTCACCTGGTGCTGTATCAGCTGCACAGGCTTGTTGAGTCTGTTGGGATTAGGCTGTACCTCTGGTGGGGACAGATCTAGACCTGCTCAGCTGTCCTCTCTCTGCTCTTTGTTTTTCAGGAGAAGAATTCTTTCCTCAACTACAACGTTTCTTGTATCCTGACAATGCCTCAGTACATGAGGCAAGGTTATGGCAAGATGCTCATTGACTTCAGTAAGTAGGCAGAGAGCACATTCTGGAAACGTTCTGGCCCAAGGTGACAACTTGACCCCCAAACTGTCACCAGAACTGTAGCACAACCACAGCTGGGGCTGATGCGGGGGCAGCTTTGCCTAGAGATGATTTCTCTATGTGCTGAAGAGGCTGAGAGTCAGCAGAGGGTGGTTCAGGAAGGACAAATAGCTGTTTATTTGGTTATTTTTATTGCTTTTCTTTCTCCTTTCCAGGCTACCTGCTGTCTAAAGTAGAAGAAAAGGTTGGCTCCCCAGAACGCCCACTCTCTGATCTGGGCCTCATCAGCTACCGCAGCTACTGGAAGGAAGTTCTCCTCCGTTACCTGCACAACTTCCAAGGAAAAGAGATCTCTATCAAAGGTCTGTGCTCAAGATCAGTCCCCTCTCGTGCTTAGGAACCTGAACTCTGCTCTGGTGAGGCCTCACCTGCAGTGCGGTGTCCACCTGTGGGAGCCCCAAGCGTTGCCAGCAGGGCAAGGGAGGGATTCTGTCCCTTTACTCTGCTCTTGTCAGACCCCACCTGGAGTACTGTGTGCAGTTCTGGAGCCCCCAGCACAAGAAGGACATGGAACTGTTGCAGAGGTGCTTCTGACCATATTGGTGGCCTCCTCTGGACCCTCTTCATCAGTTCCATGTCCCTCTTATGCTGGGGACCCCAGAGCTGGGCACAGTTCTCCAGGTGTGGTCACATGAGAGTGAAGAGGCAGAATCAGCTCTCTTGTCCTGCTGGTCACATTGCTGCTGTGTGGCATGGACCAGCAAGGTTGTAGGCTGTCACAGAGCAATTTCTTGTTGTTGTAAACACAAAGTGGTGCTGCTTTGCAGAAATCAGCCAGGAGACTGCAGTGAACCCTGTCGACATCGTTAGCACCTTGCAGGCACTTCAGATGCTCAAGTACTGGAAGGGGAAGCACCTGGTCCTGAAAAGACAGGTGAGCTCTCTCTGCTGCTTTTATTTCCTTGCCTTCAGCTGTCACATCCCTAGAAATTCCTTGACATCAGTGTTCCCTTCACATCCTGCTGGCCTGGAGGCTGGGGAGGGACTGTTCAGAAGGACCTGTGGTGACAGGACAAGGGGCAACGGTTTGAAACTGGAGCAGGGGACATGTAGGTTGGACATCAGGAGGGAGTTCTGCACAATGAGGGTGGTGAGACACTGAAACAGACTGCCCAGGGATGTGCTTGAGGCTCCAGCTTTGGAGACATTGAAGACCAAACTCAATGCTCTGGTTAGAGATGTCTGTGCTGCCTGCAGGGGGTTTGGCCAAGATGCCCTTTGGTGATCCTAATGGGATCCTACAACTACCTAAAAGGAGGTTGTAGTGAGGCTGGTGCTGTTGAACCTGTGCTGTGGCTGATGTGCTCCATCCTGGCTCAGTGGCTTCTAACCTTGCCCTTCCCTGCCCTCTCCCCTAGGACCTGATCGACGAATGGATCGCCAAGGAGGCCAAAAGATCCAACAGCAACAAGATCATGGATCCCAGCTGCTTGAAATGGACCCCTCCTAAGGGAACCTAACTGCCCAGCACTCCTGAAGCCAGTGACCCCCAGCAGTAGGAAGTACCCTAGGGATCTCTGTCGTATCTGTTGCTGTTGTGATTGGCTGGTACAGTCCCCTCCCCAAAAGATCAGTTCCCCTTGGTGTACTGTTCTGGCCCAGGTCTTAGTGCACACCACAGACGCTAGTTCTGAGGAACTTTAATGTTCTGGCCTCAATGAGGTTGCAAGGATTGGATCTGTATAGGACCCAAAGGCAGCTCCTACAGCGCTGGCCCAAGGAGTTCTGATATCTGGTACTGTACCTGTCCAGTCACTGGTCTTACCCTCATGTTCTTCTTCTAATGAGGTTGTGTCGTGTCCTTGAATCTGGTTGTTTCCCTCCTCCACGTTCTTTGCCTTCCCTCGGTAACGGAGATGATTTCTGTGGCTTCTGAACCAGGTCTGGCAGCTCTTTGCTTGGGGACACTTTGCTGCACCAACATCAGGCAGTGCCTGCTCCCGTCTGCGTTCCCCACAGCAGCCAGTTGGAGTGTGACAACTTCCCACCTCCCCCAGCAGTGTCTCCACAGAGGTCTCCTGTCCTGTCAGAACCTCGGTGTGGTGTGACCCAGTGGTGTCATTGTCAGTGCTACCCTGAGGGAGTCGAGGCCAAGGCTTGGTCTGAGGTATATCATAGAGTCACTCTTGCTGTCTGCTCCTGTGGCTGTTGCAGAGACCTCTTTGCCCACTACTTGCTGCTTTGTGCTGGTTTAGCTCTTGCAGTTAGTGAGTTCCTTCACACACCAAGCAGCCTGCTCAGTCTCTTTCACCAGAGAGACCTTGACTTGTAGCTCTGCCTGGACTGGAAAAGATTTGTTGTTGGGTGTTTTATTTTCCCTCTAGACTGAAGAACTGAACACTTAGGACAGATTTTTCTGTGCTCCTGAAGCTGCTGTGGCTGTTGCAGAGACCTCTTTGCCCACTACTTGCTGCTTTGTGCTGGTTTAGCTCTTGCAGTTAGTGAGTTCCTTCACACACCAAGCAGCCTGCTCAGTCTCTTTCACCAGAGAGATCTTGAGTTGTAGATCTGTCTCTGGACTGGAAAGGATTTGTTGTTGTGGGGTTTTTTTTTTTTCCCCCTCTAGACTGAAGAACTGAACACTTGGGACAGATTTTTCTGGCCTTGTCCAAAGAGCCACAGGAGGTCTCTGAGGTGTTGGCTTCTTGCCTACAGCAGCTGTTGTGTGCACCAGTGGCAGCTGCAGGTGGCTGTGTGGATTCTTTGCTCCTCTGACAGTGCATCCTTGGCTGTCTTTGCTGAAACAACAACAAACCCACTGGCTGCTTCCTCTCTCCCACCAGCACCACCAGAAGAGACCACCCCACGATGGCTTTCCAGTATAACCACTGTCCTTGTGCCACACATTTCCTTCTGGCTCTGGTGTCATAAAAAAAGGGGGAGAAGAAGCTTTGGGGTAGCCTCGTTTAGTGCTGATTTCATTTGACCCTTCCAATGCTTCCTCCTTGAGTGGTGTTTGAAATTGAAGCACTTGCAGATGTCTTCTGCCAGGTAGGAGCCATAGCCTGTTTAACCACTGACCCACCCTAACCTTGGACAAGTTCTCTGCTGCTCTTCTGATGGTTGTCTGCCTTCCTCTGCCTCCTTAACAAACAACAAAAGAGAAGATCCACCTCTACCTGGTGTGTACCTTGTGGGCATTACTGGATTTGGCTGGCTCGTGCCCCCTCTGCCTCCTGTCTTGTAACTAACTCCAGATACTCATCCAACTATCCAACAAAGTAGAGCTCTTGTGGAGTAGGGAAGAAGGCCATTCTCATGCAGAAGCTCAGCTCTCTTCCCATGATGTGGTAGAATGTGCTACTCTTGTATCTACTTCTCAATAAAGCATGTTCTCTGCTCAGCCTTGTGCTTTGTTTGCAGCCGGCTGCCCTGCTCCAGCTCCAGACCAGGGAAGTTGCTGCTTTGTGTTGCAGGAGGCTGATTTTGAACCTGTCTTTCTGCTTAAGGGAGTCCAATGGAGAGCTTCTGAGGTCATTGAACCCAACCATTAACCCAGCACTGCTAAACCCTGGCACTTAGCACCACAGCTAAGGCAGGGATCTGCTGCAGAGAGTCCAATGGAAGTTGCAAGGATAATCAAAGCACTGGACCACCTCTGCTGTGAAGAAAGGCTGAGAAACCTGAGGCTGGTCCATTCTTCTGAGTCCTGGCACTCCCTGATAGCCTAAAAAGTCCCTCTCCAGCTCTTTTGTAGCTTACTTCAGATCCTGGAAGGCCACCAGAAGGTCCCCTGGGAGCCTCCTCTTCTCCAGCCTGCACAGCCCCAACTCTTTCAGGCTGTGCTCACAGCAAAGCTGCTGCAGCCCTCTGAGCATCCTCAGGGCCCTTCTCTGCACACCTCCAGCATCTCCACATCCCTCTTGTCCCAGGGGCTCCAGCACTGGATGCACTACTCCAGGTGGGCTCTCAGCAGAGCACAGCAGAGGGGCAGAATCCCCTCCCTGGCCCTGCTGCCCACACTGCTCCTGCTGCAGCCCAGCCTCTGCTTGCCTTTCTGCCCTGCCAGTGCACACTGCTGCCTCACCTTGAGCTTCGCCTCCACCAGCACCTCCAAGTCCCTCTCCTCAGGGCTGCTCTCCAGCCAGGCACTGCCCAGCCTGGATTTGTCTTGGGATTGCCTTGACACAGATGCAGGTCGTTGCTCTTGGGTGGATGCAGGAGGTTGCACTTGGATTCTGCACGTTGCATTTGGCTGCAGGACCTTGCACTCTTCCTTCTCTCCAGTCTGAATCTCCTCTTGATTTGAATCCACCCCCCCAAACTTGTCCTGGCACAGCAGAGCCCTGCTCAGAGCTCTCTCCTCAGCTTTCCTACGTGGAGGATGGATCCAGGGATGGATCCATAGCTGCTGCTCCTTCTCCTCCTCCCCAGCTGAGCCTTGGCAGCTCTTTTTCTGCTCTTCCTTTTTTTGAGGTGCTGCAGGATGTGATGCTGCGGTGAGGATCTGCGGGGCTGGGCTGAGTGGTTGATGTTCCTCTGCAGAACACTAGAGGGAAAGAGGCAGCCAGGGAGAGCGGGGAGGGAAGGGCAGCTAAATGCGTGAGATGACTTCAGCTGCTGCTGTCGTGAGGAGTGGGGGGCTCGGAGCTCAGCTTAAACCCCTCCGGCCGAGTCCAGCTGCTCCTAACTCCTCCCTCCTGTTGTTCCTGAAACTACGGAAAGGGCTCGAACGCCTCCTTCTCACACCGGCTCGCAGACGAGGGCAAAAAGCAGCTCTATTTTGGAGAGCATCCTCTGTAATTAACGCTGTTGTCTCCCCCCCTTCTCCTTCCCCTGCCCACGCACCGCCAGAGAGCAGCCAGCCCCGAGCTTGGGCTGACAGCAAATGAGAGCAAACCAGAGGGAAGGAAAAGAAAACATCCCCAGGAAGCAAAACAAAAAAACCCAAACCCAAAACCAGAGCTGGAAGCTCTTGGAGCTTTCTAGAACAGGAGGTCTCCAAGAGAGCTGCTAAGGTGGAGGTGACATCAACCCTCAGCGTCACCTCTAGGGGCAGGGATCTGCTGGAGAGAGGTCAGTGGAGGCTATGAAGGTGATGAAGGGACTTGGACATCTCTGCTGCACCCTCATGCTGAACGACTTCTTCCTACCACCCAGTCTGAATCTCTCCTTTTCCAGCTTGTTTCCATCCCCCCCCCCCCTCGCTCCCTGCTCCCAGCTGGCTGCTGCCACCTCACAGCAAGCAACCCCTTGGGACAGCCCCAGCCAAGCTCCTGTCGCTGGTCCCGGAGCAGCCTGGGCAGGATGCGGCCCGTAGATGGCACTGCCCTTCCACCATCCCTGCTCCTGCGCCTGGCCCTGCCCGGGCATGCCTAACCCGGGTTAACCCCTGCCGTGCCAGCAGCACCTCGGGCGCAGCAGCTCTTGTGCCACCAGCAGCAGCAGCAGCAGCAGTGGGAGGCTGCAGGTGGCAGCAGCAGGCTGCAAGCTGTGATGGATGGATTGATTTTCCTGCTCTGCAGAGCCCTTAGTAAGGGAGAACCTGAATCACCTCGGGTAGTGATAGGGCTGGGAGGAGCAGAGCAGAGCAGCCCTGCAAGTGGGGAGATTCAGATTGGATGCTAGCAAGAGGTTCTTCAGGATGAGGGAGGTGGTGATGGTGGTGATTTGGGGCCAGGCTCTGCTCAGTGATGCCCAGCAACAGGCAACAGCTTTGGTGTGAGGGTGCAGAGCCCTGGAGCAGGCTGCCCTGAGAGGTTGTGGAGTCTTCTTCTCTGGAGAGCTTCCAAACTAGAAGTGAGCAGATTCAGGTTGGATGCTAGGAAGAAGTTCTTCAGCGTGAAGGTGGTGAGACCCTGGAAGAGGCTGCCCAGGGAGGTGGTGGAAGCTCCAGCCCTGGAGGTTTTTAAGGCCAGGCTGGATGAAGCCTTAAGCAACCTGGGCTAGTTGAGAGGTGTCCCTGCCTGTGGCAGGGAGGTTGGAGCAGATCTGTGAGGTCCCTTCCAACCTGAGCCATCCTATGAGCCTATGATGTTAGCACCTTGGCTGCCTCATCAAGACCCAGATTTAATGAGGATGCTGTGGAGGTGCCTGTGCACTGGTGCTGGACCTTCTGCAGGCTCTACCTCCTTCCCTCCTCCCTGAAGGAACTTTTTGGTTGCCTGAAGGCTCCCTGAAGGCTTTTGGTTGCCACCAGCTTCACGCTGATGTGGCTCTGCTGCTGTAAATCTGATCCTGGCTGTGGGCAGCAAAGCCCTGTGGAAAATTTGAGCCTTCCAGCTGGGAGATGACCACTGACAGAGTTCAGAGGACAGCAGCAAGCTGGTTGGGAGCTTGAGGGACTGGTTTGTGACAAGAGGCTGAATCAGCTGCTGGGGAGGGGCTGGACAAAGCTGCCCAAAGAGGGAGGAAGATTTATTGGGGGGAGATGGGAAAGGTAAATAAGTGGAAATAAATCAGGAGAGGTGAATAAAGGGATGGAAGAGAGGAGGGGCAGAGGGTGACTGCCACAGAGCTCTGGGGGCCTTTGGTATGTTGCTCTGGGAGAAATCCCAGCCCCAAGGGCATTAGGAGAAGACCTTCTGCTGACCCTAGAGGGAAGAGCTGGGGAGGGCTCCCTGAATCTTCTCCTCCACTGCCTTTTCTCTCACCCTGGGGGCAGAGCAGGGACTGCTGCTGGCCTGCCCCATCTGAAAAAGGAGTGGGGAGGCTGCTCGGGGGCTGATCCTGTTCTCACCCCTGCCTGCTTTTTGCAGGTCCCACCAGGTGCTCACAGCTGCATGATGTGTGCCCAGGCTGTGCCCTGGGTTGTGCCTGGCCCAGCAGCAGGTCCTCCACCTCCCATGGCTGGGGGAGGCTGCTGCAAGCATCTGGTTGGTGTTGGGCTCTGAGCTCTTCCCTTCTTCCTCCGCCACCTCCTCCCACGCAGGCAGAGCTGCTGCCAGAACGCCAGAGGCAGGGCAGCCAGGAGCCAGCCTTGCCCTCCTGAGCAGGCAGCCAGAGACAGGAGCTGGGAGCAGGCTCAGCACCAAGGCAGGGCCAGGGCCTGCCAGCCAGACACAGACAAGGAGCAGTCCCCAGGCAGAGCTCCTGTCCTGCCCAGACGGACAGACGGAGACTATCAGGCTGAGGAGAGGAGATAACTCAGGCTCCTCGGGCTAAGGGGAAGGCTGTGGCATGGGGAGGAGGGGGGGGGAAAGGCACAGCCTGTCCTGTCTTGTTCCTCCTGTGAAACCACTGCTGGCTTGCAGAGGGAGCAGCACTGCTGCTTGAGGCAGGGATCGGAGCTGCTTGGGTTGGAAGAGACCTCAGGAGATCATCGAGGCCAAGCAGTGACCCAGCACCAGCACGGCCACAGCTCAGCTGGGGGCTGCAATGTCCGTGGGGATGAAGGCTTAGGGGTGGGGGATGTGGGTGATTGTCCAAGCTCAACCTGGGGATGGTGGATGTGGGGAGGTGGTTGAATGTCCAGGCTCAGTCTGGGGATGGTGGATGTGGGGAGGTGGTTGAATGTCCAGGCTCAGTCTGGAGATGGTGGACATGGCGGGTGGTTGCTTGTCCAGGCTCAGTCTGGGGATGGTGGATGTGGGGAGGTGGTTGAATGTCCAGGCTCAACCTGGGGATGGTGGACATGGGGGGTGGTTGCTTGTCCAAGCTCAGCTTGCAGCTGCCTGTGTGACCTTGGTCAGGTCACTTCTGCCCCTGCCTCACTTCACAGAATCCCAGCATGGTTGAGGTTGGAAGAGAACCTCTGGAGATCCTCCAGAAATTCTTGCCAGTGAGGGTGGAGAGACACTGGCACAGGTTGGCCAGGGAGGTTGTGGCTGCTCCCTCTCTGGAGGTGTTCAAGGCCAGGTTGGATGAGGCCCTAAGTGTCCTGTCCTAGTGGGAGGTGTCCCTGCCTATGGCACAGGAGGGTTGAAAGTGGCTGAGCTTTGAGCTCCCTTCCAACCCATTCTGTGGTCCTAGCTCAACCCCTCCAGCTAAATCAAGGTCACCCCCAGCAGGGTCCTCTCCATCTGCTGGGAAGGAGCTGCCTCTGCTGTCCCTTGTCTTTAGGAGTTGGGGGACAGGTTCTGCTCACTGCTCCCTGCCATAGGCCAAGGAGCAATGGGTGGAAGCTGCAGCACAGGAGGTTGCAGCTCAAGACAAGAGGCAACTTCTTGCCTGTGTGGGTCCCAGAGCAGTGGCACAGGCTGCCCAGAGAGGTTGTGGAGTCTCCTTCTGTGGAGCCTTTGCAGGCTCTGTCTAGATGTGTTGCTGTGTGCCCTGAGCTAGCTTGGATGCTCCTGCTCTGGCAAGGGGTTGGACTGGATGAGCTCTTTGTGTCCCTGCCATCCTGGAACCCTCTGATCCTGTGTCTCTGCACAGCAGCCAGCACAGATCCACCTCCCTGACTGCCCTGGGGTCTTTCCCCTGCTTTGCCAGCCACAGCTGGGCCCACCTTAAACCAAGACCCCGCCCTGGGGAAGAAGCAAACCTCTGGGTCAGGAGCACTGCTGAGCAGAGCCACCCAGGACAGGTCCCATCACTTCCTGGCCAGCAGCCCTGCAGCTCCCCACAGGCCAGGCAGTGTTTGGCTTTGGGGGGTTGATTTCTCCAGGGGAGTCCTCCCCAGGGAGCCAGCTCCTGCAGGAAGTTCTGCTGATGATTCAGCAGGTGATGCTCTGCCCTCTGACTCACTGCCAGGCAGGCTTAGGAGGGGAGGGGAGGGGAGGGCAGGGGGAGATGATGCTGCTGGAGATGCTCTCAGCCAGACCAGCTCCAAACTTGATGGCTGAGGTCATTTTCTTGTGCAGCTTAGGACACCTCTCAGGCTGCAGCTGATAAGAGGAATTGCTGCCTGGCTCCTGGCCCCCAGCCAGAGGTGGATCCCTGGCAGTGGCAGGAGGAAGGGATGGGGAATCTGCAGTCAGCCCAGGCACAGGGCCTCAGGACTTCTTTGTCCCCCACTGGCAAAAGCTGCTGCTTTCCTCCCTGGGGCCCATCCTCTGTAGAAAGGAGAGGGGGCAGGGTGCTGAGAAAGCCTCTCTGGTCGAGTTTGGGTGGCTGAGGCCTCCCAGACCTCACCCTGCTGACCTCAGAGGGCAGCAAAGGAGCAGGAGAGTACCTGAATTACAGCAGGGTAGCAGCAGGCAGGGCTCCAGTGCTGGGCACTTCTTGTTACCCTACCCCTGCCTGTGAGCCTTAGCAGCAGGAGCTTCTCTGCTGCCTTTCCATCTCCATGTCCACACCAAGCAGAAGGTGTCCCAGGTACCTCCAGCCCAAGGACACCACTGAGAAGGCCTCACTAAGGCTCTTGCCCATCCTCTCCTTCTTCTCAGCTCCAGGTGGGACACTCCACACCAAGCAGAAGGTGTCCCTAAGGCTCTTGCCCATCCTCTCCTCCTTCTCAGCTCCAGGTGGGACACTCCACACCAAGCAGAAGGTGCCTCTAAGGCTCTTGCTCATTCTCTCCTCCTTCTCAGCTCCAGGCTGAGACACTCCACACCAAGCAGAAGCTGTCCCTGAGTCTCTTGCTCATCCCCTCCTCATTCTCAGCTCCAGGTGGGACACTCCACACCAAGCAGAAGGTGCCCCTAAGGCTCTTGCCCATCCTCTCCTCATTGTCAGCTCCAGGTGGGACACTCCACACCAAGCAGAAGGTGCCCCTAAGGCTCTTGCCCATCCTCTCCTCATTGTCAGCTCCAGGTGGGACACTCCACACCAAGCAGAAGGTGTCCCCAAAGGCTGCAGTGAGCTGTCTGCTGGCTCAGGACAGCACAGTGTGTGCCTGGCTGCAGAGCTCTAGCAGAGGCTGCTGCTGCTGCTGACTGCCACAAGGTCTTCTCCACAGCACATCTGGGCTCTGGGGGCTGCAGGCAGCCACTGGGTAGGGAGGAAGAGGCTAAAATCCATCCCCAGCCTTAGAGGAGCAGTGTGGCAGGAGCCTCAGTGAGCTCTCCCCAGGAGCTCTTGAACTCCAGACACCCCTGCCCTCTGTAATTAAGGTCTATTTTTAGGTGTCCCTTCCTTTTTCTATTTGCAGCCTGCCATCCTCCGCAGAGTCAACTGGAGAAGGTGCTGGGGAGCCCAGCCCCTGCCTTTGGGGACCAGTCAAATGAGGCTTCTAAACTGGGCTGGCAGGCGTAGGAGCCACTGGGGAAGGCTGGCAGGGAGCCCTGGCCCACTGCAGACCACAGCTCTGCTCTGCCCCAGGCTGTGCCACCAGGCACTGGCAGCAGGGTGGAGAGAAGGAGAGAAGGCTTCAGGTTGGAAGGGAGCTCAAAGCTCAGCCAGTGCCATAGGCAGGGACACCTCCCACTAGAGCAGCTCCACCGAAGCCTCATCCAAGTTGGTCCTGAACACCACCAGGGTGGTTGTGGAGCACAGGAATGGGGACTCCAAAACATAGAAGCAGAGAATGGTTTAGGGTGGAAGGGAGCTCAAAGCTCAGCCAGTTCCAACCCCCCCTGTGCCACAGGCAGGGACAACTCCCACTAGAACAGGTCCATCAAAGCCTCATCCAAGCTGGTCCTGAACAGCACCAGGGTGGTTGTGGAGCACAGGAATGGTGACTCCAAAACATAGAAGCAGAGAAGGGTTCAGGTTGGAAGGGAGCTCAAAGCTCAGCCAGTGCCACAGGCAGGGACACCTCCCACTAGAACAGGTCCCTCAAAGCCTCATCCAAGTTGGTCCTGAACACCACCAGAGAGGTTGTGGAGCACAGAACGGGATCTGCAGGAATGGGGACTCCAAAACATAGAAGCAGAGAATGGTTTAGGTTGGAAGGGAGCTCAAAGCTCAGCCAGTGCCACAGGCAGGGACACCTCCCACTAGAACAGGTCCCTCAAAGCCTCATCCAAGTTGGTCCTGAACACCACCAGAGAGGTTGTGGAGCACAGAACGGGATCTGCAGGAATGGGGACTCCAAAACATAGAAGCAGAGAATGGTTTAGGTTGGAAGGGAGCTCAAAGCTCAGCCAGTTCTAACCCCCCTGGGCCACAGGCAGGGACACCTCCCACTAGAGCAGGTCCCTCAAAGCCTCATCCAAGCTGGTCCTGAACACCACCAGGGAGGTTGAGGAGCACAGAATGGGATCGAAGATGCCCTGGGGAGCATCTCCAAACTGCTGTCAGCTGCAGTGGGCACCTCCAAGGGCTCCAGCACAGTGCTGTAACTGCCTGGGCCCTCCAGCAGAGCAATGAATTTACCCCCTCCAGGAGCTGCTGTGTTGGTGCTCACCAGCTCCAAGTGTTCTTAGCTGGTAAATAAACCAGCTCCATGCCAAGCAGGAGGTGTCCCAGGTACCTCCAGCCCAAGGACACCACTGAGAAGCCTCACTAAGGCTCTTCCCCTTCCTCTCTCCTTCCCTCAGCTCCAGGCTGGGACACTCCAGACCAAGCAGAAGATGTTCCTAAGGCTCTTGCCCATCCTCTCACTCTCTCTTAGGTCCAGATGGGACACTCCACACCAAGCAGATGTTCCTAAGGCTCTTGTCCATCCTCTCACTCTCTCTTAGGTCCAGATGGGACACTCCACACCAAGCAGATGTTCCTAAGGCTCTTGCCCATCCTCTCACTCTCTCTTAGGTCCAGATGGGACACTCCACACCAAGCAGATGTTTCTAAGGCTCTTGCCCATCCTCTCACTCTCTCTTAGGTCCAGATGGGACACTCCACACCAAGCAGAAGGTGTTCCCAGGCAGCTCCATCCCAAGGACACCACTGACAATCTCCAGCTGCAGAAAACCTTCCAGCTGCACTCTCTGCTGCAGGCAGGGGAAGCAGGAGCTGCTGGGGCTGCAGGAGCTGCAAGAGCTGCTGGGGCTGCAGGAGCTGCAAGAGCTGCAGGAGCTGCAGGGTCAGGGCTACTCAGAGGGCAGCTGAGAGGCCACCATGGCGAGGCAGGACCCAGGCTGCTGAGGTCCCTGCCCCCTGCTTTGTGCTGCTGCCAGCTCCCGTGACCAGGCTGCTCTGAACTGGCGACCAGAGGCTTAGCCACAGCCCTGGGCTGCCTCTGGAGGGTCCCTCCCAGGAGGAAATGTGGTTTCACAGCGGCTGCTTGTCCGTGGGATCTATTTGCAGACTCGACCCCACCCTCCCGAAGGGCTCTCGGGCTGAGCAGGCAGCAGGATAAAAGGCTTTCCCCTTAAAGAAACCCTGCTAAATATAAACCCCTGCCGGCTTTAATGTGTCTTGAGCACTAACTCGAACCATCTGCAAGGGCAGAGCTGCCGTGCAGGGTCCAGCCATTGGCTCCAGAGCCTGCAACAGGCTGGGAGAGGTGGGGGGGGGGGGGGCGCCGCGCGGGGGGCGGGAA
>VWZI01001761.1:5397-18622 GCA_013396835.1 Psilopogon haemacephalus | reverse complement strand
GGGCTCCAGGAGGGCTGGGGAGGGACTATGGACAAGGGATTGTGATGAGAGGAGGAGGAGGAATGGGTTTGAAGTGGCAGAGGGGAGATTGAAACTGGATGTGAGGAGGAAGTTGATTGCAGTGAGGGTGGGGAGAGGCTGGCACAGGTTGAGGATGGGGAGAGGCTGGCACAGGTTGAGGATGGGGAGGGACTGGCACAGGTTGAGGATGGGGAGACACTGGAACAGGTTGAGGAGACACTGGCACAGGTTGCCCAGAGAGGGTGTGGAGCATTGGATGTGATCTTGGATCACATCTTGGATCCCATTCTGTGCTTCTGTGCTCCTCAACCTGTGCCAGTGTCTCCCCACCCTCACTGCAAGCAACTTCCTCCTAACATCCACTTTCAATCTCTCCTCTGCCACTTCAAACCCATTCCTCCTCCTCCTCTCATCACCAGCCCTTGTCAATAGTCCCTCCCCAGCCCTCCTGGATCCCATTTCAGCTCCTGCAAGGCCACTCCAAGGTCTCCTGGCAGCCTTCTTCTCTCCAAGCTGCAGAGCCCCCAACTCTCTCAGCCTGTCCTCAGAGCAGAGCTGCTGCAGCCCTCTCAGCTGCATCTTGGTGACCTCCTCTGGACTGGCTCCAACACTTCCATGTCCTGCTTGTGCTGGGGGCTGCAGAGCTGCACACAGGACTCCAGGTGGGGTGTGACTCCTCCACCAAAAGAACCCAGGGAAGGAGAAAGAGGCTGTCAAGGACAGGAAAAGTCACTTGGCTGGGAGCTGCTTTGCCTCAGGCCAGGATAAATCTGAACGGATTCTCTCCAGGTTTACATTGGCACCACTGGGAGGGGAGCTGGGTCCTGCCTCTGCCCTTCACAGCCCTCGTGAGAGCATCTGAGCAGTGCAGTGAATCATAGAATCAGTCAGGGTTGGAAGGGACCACAAGGATCAGCCAACTCCAACCCTCCCCTGCCATGCCCAGGGACACCCTACCCTAGAGCAGGCTGCCCACAGCCTCTGCCAGCCTGGCCAAAAACACCTCCAGGGATCTGGCCCCAAACACCTCCCTGCAGGGGCAACCCATTCCAGCCTCTCACCACTCTCATGCTCAACAACTTCCTCCTCACCTCCAGCCTCAATCTCCCCACCTCCAGCTTTGCTCCATTCCCCCTAGTCCTGTCACTCCCTGACAGCCTCAAAAGTCCCTCCCCAGCTTTTTTGTAGCCCCCTTCAGATCCTGGAAGGCCACCAGAAGGTCCCCTGGGAGCCTCCTCTTCTGCAGCCTGCACAGCCCCAACTCTTTCAGGCTGTGCTCACAGCAGAGCTGCTGCAGCCCTCTGAGCATCCTCGGGGCCCTTCTCTGCACACCTCCAGCAGCATCTCCACATCCCTCTTGTCCCAGGGGCTCCAGCACTGGATGCACTACTCCAGGTGGGCTCTCAGCAGAGCACAGCAGAGGGGCAGAATCCCCTCCCTGGCCCTGCTGCCCACACTGCTCCTGCTGCAGCCCAGCCTCTGCTTGCCTTTCTGCCCTGCAAAGTGCACACTGCTGCCTCACCTTGAGCTCCTCCTCCACCAGCACCCCCAAGTCATGTTCACACTCCCACTTAGACACCCTGGGAAGAGGCACTGAAGCAGGAGCCAGCAGCAGTGTTGTGTGTCCCCCTCCTCACCCCAGCAGCAGCAGGAGGTTGCTGTGCTCCAGCAGTGCCAGAGGGACTCTGTTAGGCTCTAAGGACACTGATGGCTGAAGGGGGTTGGGGAGGAGGGGGGAGGGCAAAAGGCAGCTCTGGGGCAGCAGGACCCCCTTGGGAATTCCACTGCTGCTTCCAAGCAGCTTCCCTCTCTCGGGAATCTCCCAGGCCACTGAGGAGGGGCTCTGTGTGTGCACAAGCAAAACCAGTTTGGAACTGGGACCAGGCTGAGCTGAAACCCATTTCCTTTGCTCTCTTTCCAAGAATGAATTTTAGGGTTTGTTTTTTTTTTTTTTCCCTTTTTTTCTTTTTTTTTTTTTGTTTATTTGGGTTTTTTGGGGGTTTGTTTGTTTTATTTTTTCCCCATTTTTTCCCCTGTTTTTCTCCAGTTGATCTGCAACAGGGAATATTGGGACTTGGGTTGTTGGATTGGGTTTTATTTTTTTTCTTCTTCTTTTCCTCCCCAACCACCTCCTCCTCCTCCTCCTCTTCCTCCTCCTCCTCCTCCTCTCCCCTTCCTTGCCTCTGGATGCTCTCCCAGAACAACACTGGAAATGAGACATTTATTTTCCTTCCCAGTGAGAAAGTTTCTTCTTTTCTGGGAAGAGGTGCAAGGGTCGGAGGAGGAGAGCTGCTTGCTCTCGACCTTGCTTTGTGAGGAGCAAACAGGAGAGAGGAGATGCTCAGCCCCACCCCCACCCCCTCAGTGTCTGCTGGAAAGGGCTAAAGGGCAGGTTGTGAGCAGAGCAGGAAACCTCTGCTCAGGACCTGTGCCTGCTCCTGGCAGCTCCTTCAGGCTGGGAGGGTCTCTGTGCTGTGGGGGACAGCTAAGGAGGTGACTTTCCCTACTGGAGGAGCCAGGGAGATGCACAGGAAGGGAAAATGGGGATTTGGTGAGGGTTTCAGTCCTGCTTCCCAGGCAGGACTCAGTGCCCAAGCCAAGTGGATGCTGCAGAGGCAGTGCTGTTGGCTCAGGAAGCAGAGGAAATCACAGCCTGGCTTGGATTGGATTGGATTGGACCTCTAAAGGTCACCCAGTCCAACTCCTCCCCACCCTGCACTCAGCAGGGACATTCCCAACTGGAGCAGGTTGCTGAGAGCCTCCAACAACCTGGCCTGGAATGGTTCCTGGGATGGGGAAGAGTTCTTGGGATGGGGAAGGATTCCTGGGATGGGGAAGGGTTCCTGAGATGGGGAAATGGTTCTTGGGATGGGGAAGGGTTCCTGGGATGGGAAATGGTTCTTGGGATGGGAAATGGTTCCTGGGATGGGGAAGGGTTCCTGGGATGGGGAAATGGTTCTTGGGATGGGGAAGGGTTCTTGGGATGGGAAATGGTTCTTGGGATGGGAAATGGTTCTTGGGATGGGAAATGGTTCCTGGGATGGGAAATGGTTCCTGGGATGGGAAATGGTTCTTGGGATGGGGAAGGGTTCTTGGGATGGGAAATGGTTCCTGGGATGGGAAATGGTTCCTGGGATGGGGAAGGGATGCAACCCATTCCAGGCTCTCTCCACCCTCATGGTGCAGAACTTCCTTCCTGAGCACACAAAGGGTTAATAACAATCTTTGGCAGATGGTTTCTGAGCTTCCTTCATATATATTTTTTTTTTTTCTTTAAAGCCTTCATTCATCCTCCTTTCCTTGTCCCCCATCCACTCCCACCTTTCCAGAGGGGCCCTAGGGCAGTGCTGGGCTCTGGTATGTGTGTGTGTGTGTGCCTGTGGCTCCTGGAGACCAGGCTGGGTGGTAAAAAAATCACTTCAAAGGGGCTGCAGGACCAGGGTGTAATTACCAGCCTGGCTGAACCACCCTCCCAGCCTGTTTGAAGTAGCTCAGAGCACAGCAGCATCAAAGGGAAGAGCCTTGCAGGAGCTGGGAGAAGGAGGGCAGGAGCCACTGCAGGCACAGCCCAGAGTTGTCAAGAAGAACCAACCCTGAGGCCTTTTACACCTGCCACCTCCAGCAGCTTTGCTTCTGATGCTGGGAATAGCTTCCAGGTAACTCTGCCAGAGCAGGAGCAGGGCAGAGAGCTCCACCAGGCAGAGGCTGAGATGTAGAGTTTGGGATTAAGGCAGTGGGAGAAGTGCCCTGGCAGGAAGGGCATGGATCCATGGAATGGGTTGGGTTGGGTTGGAAGAGACCTTCAGCATCAGCCAGCTCCAGCCCCTCTGCCACTGGGAAGGCTTTGGGGTCCTTATATACATCCAGGAGGAAGTTCTTCACCATGAGAGTGATGAGAGCCAGACTGTGTCCAGGAGAGGGTCCTCATCAAGAGGAAGGGATCAGGGATGCCTCCCAGTGCTGGCTGGTCCTGGCCCCTTGGTTGGACACATTCCCCAGCAGCTCCCCATGGGCTTGAGTGCTCTTAGTGCCTCCTGGAACTGTGCTGGGCACAGGCAAGGTGAGCTCAGTGGGTGCAGTGCTTTGGAGGAGGTCCTGCTCTGGGCATCTTCTCACTCTCAGGCCACTTGTACAGAGTCTTTTATCCCACTCACATCTTTCTGTGCTGCTTGTGAGCAGAGCCTCAGCTCTTGGTGCCTCCTGGAACTGCTGGGCACAGGCAAGATGAGCTCAGTGGGTGCAGTGCTTTGGAGGAGGTCCTGCTCTGGGCATCTTCTCACTCTCAGGCCACTTTTACAACCTCCCTGCAGTATCCTTTTCCCACCTCACATCCTCCTGTCTTGCTTGTGAGCAGTGCCTGAGGTCAGTTTCAGGAGGTACTAAGAGCCTGAGGTCAGGCTCTGCTGCTGCCCTCAGCTCTTGGTGCCTCCTGGAACTGCTGGGCACAGGCAAGATGAGCTCAGTGGGTGCAGTGCTTTGGAGGAGGTCCTGCTCTGGGCATCTTCTCCTTCTCAGGCCACTTGTACAGAGTCTTTTATCCCCCTCACATCTTCCTGTGCTGCTTGTGAGCAGAGCCTGAGGTCAGGCTCTGTTGCTGTCCTCAGCTCTTAGTGCCTCCTGGAACTGTGCTGGGCACAGGCAAGGTGAGCTCAGTGGGTTCAGTCCTTTCCAGCCCAGGGAGATGGTTTTTGGTTTGTGTTTTTGTTGTGATCTGGCTGCTGCCAAATCCCCCCCTTGGATGGCCCAGCCCAGCTGAAGCTCTTCTCAGATCTGCAGCCCTCTGCGTGCAGGGGAGAGAGAGAGTCAATTAAATCTCTGCTTGTGCAGTTCCTGCCCCCAGGCTCTGCTGCATGAGAACAGCCCCAGAGAGGGCCTGGCCCTGCTTGAAAGGCAAACCCTGATTGAGTTCAATCCTAGCCCGAGAGAAGGCTCCAAGTGGGTGGGTACTGGGTGGGTACTGGGTGTGCTCTGGTTCCTCTGCAGGCACCCAGCCTGGCTCTCACTCAGGGCATGGAGCAGTGCTGGGCAGCCCTGGGTGGGAAGGGATCACAGCAGCAGAGGATGTTAGGGGTTGGGAGGGACCTCCAGAGACCATTGAGCCCAAGACCCCTGCCACAGCAGGGACATCATCTAGGGCAGGGCAGACACAGGGGTGCAGGTCACAAACGGGTGCAGGGCACAAACAGGGCTACAGGTGACACAGGGGTGCAGGGCACACAGGGGTGCAGGTGACACAGGGGTGCAGGTCACACACTCAGGGGTGCAGGTGACACAGGGGTGCAGGTCACACACTCAGGGGTGCAGAGCACACACACAGGGGTGCAGGTCACACACAGGGGTGCAGGTCACACACTCAGGGGTGCAGGTGACACACAGAGGGGTGCAGGTGACACACACAGGGGTGCAGGTGACACTTCTTCCTCAGAAGAAGGCTGTTGTCTGCAGGTGGCAGAGCTCCCCTCCTGGGTAAACACTCAGGCAGCTTTCAAGGTGGCAGCTTTCTGAACCTCTCCTCATCACCAGCAAACCTTTGCTGGCAACTCAGCAGCTTCCTCCAGCCCCCATCCTGCCTCCCCGAGCAGTTTGGGCAACACCTACAGAGCCCAAGGGGCCCAGAGCCCAGCTGCCAACTGCCTTTGCCCAGGCAGGAGGAAAAGGAAGCTCCAGGAGCCTGAGAAGGAGCAGGGTGGCACAGAAGGAAGCAGGAACAAGCCCTTGCCCCTCTCTGCCAGCTGGCTCAGTGTCCTGGCTCCTGAGCCTGCAGTCACACAGGCACAGAACCCTCTTGGCTGGAAGAGACCTTCCAGGGTCACCCTGATAACCCATCCCTGCCAGGGCACCACCAAAACACAGCCCTCAGCACCACATCTCCATGGCTTTGAAACCCCTTCAGGGGTGGGGACTCCTCCCCACGGCCCTGGGCAGCCTGGGGCAGGCCATTAGGGAGGTGATGGAAGCCCCTGGAGGTGTTTAAGGCTGGGCTGGATGTTAGGAAGAAGTTCTTCACCAAGAGGGTGTTGAGAGACTGGCACAGGCTGAGGGTGCTGAGACATTGGCACAGGTTGGGGGTGGTGAGACACTGGCACAGGTTGGGGTTGGTGAGACACTGGCACAGGTTGGGGGTGCTGAGACACTGGCACAGGCTGGGGGGTGCTGAGACACTGGCACAGGTTGGGGTTGGTGAGACACTGGCACAGGCTGAGGGTGCTGAGATACTGGCACAGGCTGGGGGGTGCTGAGACACTGGCACAGGTTGCCCCAGGGAGGTTGTGGAACACAGAAGCACAGAATACGACCCAAGATGTGATCCAAGATCCCATTCTGTGCTTCTGTGCTCCACGACCTCCCTGGGGGTGTTCAGGACCAGCCTAGATGAAGCCTTGAGCCACCTGTCCTGGGGGGGAGATGTCCCTGCCCCCTGGAACTGGCTGAGCTTCGAGGTCCCTTCCCACCCAACCCATTTCTCCTCATCCTAACACCATAACATCGTGGGGGGACCTTTGCTACCCACCTGCTGCCGGGCTGGAGGAGCTGGCAAGGAACCCCCGAAGCAGCTCCTCAGGTCTCTTTCCCAGCAGGGTTTGCCTTTCCCTCTCTCTTTTTTCCTCCCTCCCTCTGTAGACACCACAAGCCCCGGAGCCTTGGTGGCACCAGGAGGGCCGAGGAGGAGCCGGGAACAGGGTGGAGGCTCAGCTGAGAGCAGCTTCTCCTGCAGACCTGCAGGCACCTTGCAGAAACCACAGAACGGGAACCGAATAAACAAGCGGAGCGGCTCGGGGCTCGCCACACCTTCTCCCCTCCCGCTGCTCCCCCGGGGCGCTCGGGGAGCTGCCAGAGCTGCCAGGAAGCAGCCCGTGGGGGGCCAGGGGGTGCTGGGCAAGCTGCTGGGGGGCAGTCAGGGCTAAGGGGCTGGGAGGAATCACAGGAACGCCAACACCTTGTGCCCACCTGCACCCTGTGCCCACCAGCATCATTGTGCCCANATCACTGTGCCCACCAGCATCATTGTGTCCACCTGCACCCTGTGCCCACCAGCATCATTGTGCCCATCAGCACCCTGTGCCCACCTGCACCCTGTGCCCATCAGCACCCTGTGCCCACCAGCATCATTGTGCCCATCAGCATCACTGTGCCCACCAGCATCATTGTGTCCACCTGCACCCTGTGCCCACCAGCATCATTGTGCCCATCAGCACCCTGTGCCCACCTGCACCCTGTGCCCATCAGCACCCTGTGCCCACCAGCATCATTGTGCCCATCAGCATCACTGTGCCCACCAGCATCATTGTGTCCACCTGCACCCTGTGCCCACCAGCACCCTGTGCCCACCAGCATCATTGTGTCCACCAGCACCATTGTGCCCACCAGCATCAATGTGTCCACCAGCACCATTGTGTCCACCAGCACCTTGTGCCCACCAGCATCATTGTACCCACCAGCATCAATGTGCCCACCAGCATCATTGTGCCCACCAGCACCCTGTGCCCACCAGCACCTTGTGCCCATCAGCACCTTGTGCCCAACAGCAACCTGTGCCCACCAGCACCTTGTGCCCACCAGAAACTCATCCCCACCAGCACCAGGGTTAGGTGCTAGGTTGGCCTTGATGGTGCTGGAGGTCTCCTCCAGCCTGGTTAATTCTGTGATGCTGTGTGCCTGTGCTGCAGGCAAGCTCTGGTTGGACCTAAGGGAAGGATCCCAAGGTGCCAGCCTTGCTGCCTCACTTGGAACACACATCCTGGGCACTTCCCACTCCTCACCAGGCTTCCACTCTCCTCCTCCATCCACTTTGCCTTCAGCTTTTCTCCCTGAGTGGCTCAGAGCAAGCAGAGAGCAGCTCAGGCAGGAACAGGAGCCTGCAGGTTACTTTCAGCCTCCATCTCTTGTGACCCTCCTGGAGTCCTCCTCAGCTGCTCATGGTTTGCATTTCCCTACTTAGGGCCTTTCCATTTCCCTAATGACCTGCCAAGGTTGATCTCCAGCAGCACACAGAGGCATGCAAAGCAATGGATGGAAGCTGCAGCACAGGAGGTTGCAGCTCAACACAAGGAGGCAACTTCTTGCCTGGAAGGGTCCCAGGGCACTGGCACAGGCTGCCCAGAGAGGTTGTGGAGTCTCCTTCTCTTGGACCCTTTGCAGGCCTGTCTGGATGTGTTGCTGTGTGCCCTGAGCTAGCTTGGATGGTCCTGCCCTGGCAGGGGGGGTGTGGAGTGGATGATCTCTTTGGGTCCCTTTCAACCTCTGCCATCCTGGGAGCCTGAGATCTCGTGGAGGATGTCCCTGCTGACTGCAGGGGGTGGGGGGTTTGGACTGGGTGACCTTTGGACATCCCTTCCAACCCAGCCCCTGCCATGATTCTATGATTCACCTCCTGCCCCTGGCACCACTGCAGCTCCTTCTGGCACCACTGCAGCTCCTTCTGCCACCCCCAAGGCTCCCCAGGTCCCCAGCAGTGCAAAACAGCAGGAAACAGCTGGAAGTTGCTGTGCTGCCCCAGCCAGCCTCCACCCTCCAGGCTCCCATCACCTCCACCCCTCTGCTGTCCCTGCCCTTGTTGTTTTGTCCCTCTTGCAATCCTGCTGCCCTGCCTGGTCTCCTCCCTTCACCTTGCTGACTAAACGTTCCAGCAGCTCCAGCACCTGGATCCAGAGCTGTGGAAATGTTCCTTGTTTTCCAGCCTGTCCCAGCTGCTGGGTGGCTCCCCCCTGGCATGTCACACCCATGCTCAGGAGAGCCAAGCACAGAGGTGGTGGCTGCCTGTGAGCCAAGCCAGGGAGGCAACCCTAGGAGAGCTGAGCCCTCAGATGACATCTTCTTGATCTCCCACCTCCATGGCATCTCCTGGCAGCAGGAATCTCACAGATCCATGGAATGGGTTGGGTTGGGTTGGAAGGGATCACAAAGCTCAGCCAGTTCCAACCTTCCTGCCCATGGGATTGGCACTGGCACTGATCAAGACTTGAGTGGATGTTTGGGTTTGCAAACCCAGATTCAAACCAGTCTCAGGCTCCTCCAGGCCTCCTCCGTTCAAATGGGCACAGGCAGTCACCAGCTCTGCCTAGATGTGATTGGGGTCAGATCCCTGGAGGTGTTTGGGGCCAGGCTGGAGGAGGCTGTGGGCAGCCTGAGCTAGGGTAGGGTGTCCCTGGGCATGGCAGGGGGGGTTGGAACTGGCTGATCCTTGTGCTCCCTTCCAACCCTGACTGATTCTAGGATTCTAGATGTTGGTAGGACAAGCTCCAAACCCCTGCTGCTCTTGATGGGAGAGGCACAAGTCCTGTGCTGAGCAATTCCTGCCTTGTTGTGCCTGGCTGCAGCTTGGAGAGCTGGGAGAGCCCTTCTCAGGGAAGCTGTTGGAGGAGCAGGAGGTGAGAGGGAGCTTTCATCTCCAGTTGCAGGCAGGGTGGAATGTGATGACCTCCCCAAAACCATCATGAGTTCCCAGGACCATGGAATGGCTTTGGGTTGGAAGGGAACTTCAAGATCAGCCAGTTCCAACCCTCCTGCCACCAGCCCAGGTTGCTCAAGGCCTCATCCAACCTGACCTTGAACAAGCTCAGGGAGAGGACATCCACAGCCTCCCTGGGCAACCTGTTCCACTGTCTCCCCACCCCTCCTTCCTCATCTCCAGTCTATTCCAGCTTCAATCCACATAGGAGGATGTGAGTGGGATGAAGTGGCCTGAGAGTGAGAAGATGCCCAGAGCAGGACCTCCTCCAAAGCACTGCACCCACTGAGCTCACCTTGCCTGTGCCCAGCACAGTTCCAGGAGGCACTAAGAGCTGAGGGCAGCAACAGAGCCTGACCTCAGGCTCTGCTCACAAGCAACACAGGAGGATGTGAGGTGGGAAAAGGATTCTGCAGGGAGGTTGTACAAGTGGCCTGAGAAGGAGAAGATGCCCAGAGCAGGACCTCCTCCAAAGCCCAGAGCAGCTGGGTGATCCAAGATCACTTTCGGTGCTTCTGTGCTCCACCACCTCCCTGGAAGTGCTCAGGATGAGCTTGGATGAGGCCTTGAGTGACCTGTTCCAGTGGGAGGTGTCCCTGCCTATGGCACAGGGGGGGTTGGAGCTGGCTGAGCTTTGAGCTCCCTTCCAACCTCAACCATTCTCTGATTCTATGAACGGTTTGGGTTGGAAGGGACCTTTCAAGGTCACCTTGCCCAACCCCCTTGCAGCCAGGAGGGAGATCCCCAACTAGAGCCCCACCAAGCCTGACCTTGAATGCCAGCAGGGATGGAACCTCCATCACCTCCCTGGGCAGCCTGTTCCACCTCCCTGCTTCCTAACATCCAACCTGGATCCACCCTGCTCTAGTTTCAGCCCACAGCTCAGCTTGGACTGGGAGTGGAGCCTTGGTTGACCAAAGTCTCTCTGCTTAACATCTTTTGTTTGTCCTGTGCCTTTCTGCCCAGGAGCACCAAGGCTCTGCAGAAGGTGATGGTTCAAGCTGAGGGCAGTTTTTATTCTCCCTTTCTTTTTTTTCCAGGCCTCAGGGTGGGGGAAGCAGAAGCTCTTTGCCCCCTGTCATGGTGCTGAGGCAGCCCAGGGGTCTCCACTCCTTACCACCACCTCTAGGTGACAGCCTCAGTGACAGGAGCTGAGCCAAGGGTGGCCCAGAGCAGGAATTCACTCAGACAGAGCTCTGAGAGTCGCTGGGGCTGATGCTCTGGGCTCAGCCTGGGCTTGGTTCATCTCTGAAGCCAAGGACCTTGCTCTTTGCCGTGGGTCCCTCAAGCCAGGAGCAGAATCCAACATCCTGCCTCCCAGCTCCATCCTCTACCTCACCTCCCCCACTCCCACAGCTGGAAATAGAGCTGAGGAGCCCTGGCCAGCAGCCTCAGCCACCAGCACCTCCTCCACTCCCTGCAGAGCACATTCAGTCCCTGTCCCAGGCACTTTGGGTGTCTGCCAGTAACCTTAAGCTGCCTTTTTTTGCTCCACTTCCTTAGCTCTGCCCACTCCCGGAGCTGCTTTCCACCCTTTAATCCATCGATCCACAGCCTGGACAGTGCTGGGATGGGGGCAGGCAGGCACTGTGCTGGCTCAAGAGCAGCAGAAGAGGTCGATGGGGAGGCTGATCCAGTCCAGTGCAATCCCAGCTGAGCCCAGCAGTGCTCCCAGAGCTGCTTTCTACCCTTTAATGCATCAATCCACAGCCTGGACAGTGCTGGGATGGGGGCAGGCAGGCACTGTGCTGGCTCAGGAGCACCAGATGATGTTTGGAGTGGGGGAGTCAGGCACTGTGCTGGCTCAGGAGCAGCAGAAGAGGTTGATGGGGAGGCTGATCCAGTCTCTGTGAGCCCAGCAGTGCTCCCAGAGCAGGCACTGTGCTGGCTCAGGAGCAGCAGAAGATGTCGATGGGGAGGCTGATCCAGTCCAGTGCAATCCCAGCTGAGCCCAGCAGTGCTCCCAGAGTTGTTTTTCACCCTTTAATGCATCAATCCACAGCCTGGACAGTGCTGGGATGGGGGCAGGCAGGCACTGTGCTGGCTCAGGAGCACCAGATGATGTTTGGAGTGGGGGAGTCAGGCACTGTGCTGGCTCAGGAGCAGCAGGAGAGGTTGATGGGGAGACTGATCCAGTCCAGTGCAATCCCAGCTGAGCCCAGCAGTGCTCTGCCTGCTGACCAAGGGGCACAAAAGGACAGTTTGGTGTCTGCCTGCAGGCTGTAATTTTTGTCCTCCCTTTGTCATCTTTTCCCCTGCAGCTAATAAGCACCCTGCCTGCTCCAGGAGGCTGCTGTGGCTGGGCAAGGGCAGCCCAGGGAGCTTGGAGCTTTCTAGGATTCAGAGGAAGGCCACCAGAAGGTCCCCTGGGAGCCTCCTCTTCTCCAGCCTGCACAGCCCCAACTCTTTCAGGCTGTGCTCACAGCAGAGCTGCTGCAGCCCTCTGAGCATCCTCGGGGCCCTTCTCTGCACACCTCCAGCATCTCCACATCCCTCTTGGCCCAGGGGCTCCAGCACTGGATGCACTACTCCAGGTGGGCTCTCAGCAGAGCACAGCAGAGGGGCACAATCCCCTCCCTGGCCCTGCTGCCCACACTGCTCCTGCTGCAGCCCAGCCTCTGCTTGCCTTTCTGCCCTGCAAAGTGCACACTGCTGCCTCACCTTGAGCTCCTCCTCCACCAGCACCCCCAAGTCCCTCTCCTCAGGGTTGCTCTCCAGCCAGGCACTGCCCAGCCTGTTACATTCATCAGGAGCTGTGCCCCCAAACCATGGATTTATCAGAACATTACTTTGATTCCCTTTCTCTCTCTCTCTCTCTCTTTGCTTTGTGGCTTTTGAGCTTCATCTGTCAGTTGGGTTTGGCTTTTTGTTGTTTTCTTTTTTTTTTTTTCCTCCCCCCCTCCCCCCAGGTTAATGAGGCTTAGTAAGAGCCTCCTCAGCCTGAAATGAAAGCTGAGCTTCCCAAAGCCACCACTCCAGAACCTGGCTCCAGAAGAAAATGGCAAAGCTCACCAAGATGTGAGGGTTGGCAGCACAAGAAAGGACTAAATAACAGGAGAGGATTCTAGACCCAGCACCAGCAAGGGGTGAGCTGAGCTGTCATTACCTTTAATGGGGCTGAGGAGCTGCCTCATGGCTTTCTTGGGCTCCAAAAATAGAGCAGCCTCCCACTGAAGCCTGCAAGCCCTCCCCACCAAGCTGGAGCTGGAGAGATTCAGACTGGAGGCTCCCAGGTGACCTTCTGGTGGCCTTCCAGCATCTGAAGGGGGCTACAGAAAAGCTGGGGAGGGACTTTTGAGGCTCTCAGGGAGTGACAGGAGTGGGGGGAATGGAGCAAAGCTGGAGGTGGGGAGGAAGTTGTTGAGCATGAGAGTGGTGAGAGGCTGGAATGGGTTGCCCCTGCAGGGAGGTGTTTGGGGCCAGATCCCTGGAGGTGTTTTTGGCCAGGCTGGCAGAGGCTGTGGGCAGCCTGCTCTAGGGTAGGGTGTCCCTGGGCATGGCAGGGGGGTTGGGACTGGCTGATCCTTGTGGTCCCTTGTGCTGACCTTCACCTTCCCACCAGTGAAGGTGCCAGAAGAAGATGTACCTGAAAGCCCCCACCTGAATTAGCTCACGCTCAGGGCAACCCTTTGCAGTTGTGCTATGCTCATGGAGATTCTCCCTCTCTAGTCCACAAAGGTTAATGCCAAAGCTTCTGGAAGTCATCAACAAATTATTATTATTATTATTGTTATGTTATTATTATTGTTATGTTAT
>VWZI01001760.1:241233-287628 GCA_013396835.1 Psilopogon haemacephalus | reverse complement strand
CCACCTCCCTGAGGCATCTCATTAAGTGGTGTTAGGTTGGTGGTTGGACTTGATCTAAGAAGTCTTTTCCAACCTTAATGATTCCCTGATCATTCTCTTCAAGTGTGATGTACTTGTTCAGGTTGGAAACTTCTTTAATTGTGCCCTGTGATGTGTGATCCCTGCTGCTGATTCAGAGCATTGCAGGTAGAACAGCTGCTTCTTGGGGGCTGGCTGATTGTACCTGCAGCCTCTTGACACAACATTGCTCTTTCCAGCTGCTCACACACTTTCCACCTGAAGGCACAAAAGGGAGCCATGGAGCAAGCAGCTCACTTGGTTTGCTAGGGAGTAACAGCACAAAAGCTCTTTCTGGAGAGGTATTGTGGGATATAAGATGTGCACCTGCACAACCCTCGGTGTTTAATTTCCTGATTTGTTAGCGTGAGCTTCTTGTACCTCGAGGGATGGTGCATTATCTTCTGGTTTTGTGGAAGGGCAGTGCCATCATTCTGTTCTCTGGTGGCTGACTGGCAGCCAGAGCAAGCCCAATGACTGGGGAGGGTAAAGTGGTGGACGGATTGCAGAGCAGAGCTTTGGAAGTAGATTGAACCTTAATCCATGACTGGGACTTCCAGACTCCCGGTGCTGTAGGGATGCTGGGAGGGAGCATTGCTCTGACTGTGGCATCCTGGGGTTTGAGCTGGTAGAGGCTTTGCCCTTCCCCTAGGGTTGACTCCCCAGCAGGAGTCTTTGGCACCTGGAATAGCTTCTGCTTCTGTTCCATTTGGGCAAAAAGAGAGAAGTGAAGTTTGCTGGAAATACTTAGAGTGCACTTCTGCTGCCTCATGGCAAATTCTGACTTCTGGTCATCTGAAGTGGGTCAGTGCAAATCATTCTCTGTGGGCAACCACTGACAGCCACAATGTGGTTCTGAGAGGCTGTTTAGGAAAATGATAAACTGAGAGGGAATGAGCTGTTGCCTGCTTCAGTGGTACAAAATGCAGCTTTGATAATTCTCTTTGGCTGTCCCAGTTTCTACTTAAAAGGATTTTTTTTTTCAATAAAGAGGCTCCTGACAGGCAATTATTGTAACACTGGCACAGATTTTCCTTTCTGAAAATTGGCTCACTTAAAGTGAGACAAGATTACAACACTTCTTGGAATCTACTGGTCAGAGGTATGGAGCTGGCTTGCCTTTACGTTTTCTAGTTCTTCTTGGCTTGGGACAGAGTAGGAATGCCAAAAGGCATAAAAAGGTGTAAAAGTCTTTCCTTTTGAAGGTAATCAAATAATTTGAACGTTTCTCACCTCTGCCTTAAGACTGTTGGGATTAATCCAGTGACATATGGTAACCTTGAACGACCTCCAGCACACACCTCAGAGTTGTCTCTCTGGTTTTCCTGCGTCTGAATTCTCCTCTGCAATCTCCCCTTGTTCCTGGTGATGTTAACAAATCACCATACAGCTCTGCAGTATTTCTCTCGAGATTCCCCCAAGCAACAGCAGCCATGGCTATCTGAGGAGTGCTGAAAGCTTGTGGCACTGTGTGTGCACTCTCAAATCTGTGTGTTCACAAGGTGACAGGGAGGCAAGAGCAGGGAGCCTGTGATGAAATTCTTGGGCTTGCACATGAAATGTGAAGTTGCTTCCTTTATTCTCAGTCGTTCTTACTTTGCAGAGTTGCTGTTCACACACAAGGCAACGGGGAGAGAAATCTTAAAATTGCTCTGAGAGCACCATAGGGAGACATAACACAAGGGGGTTTGGAACTCTTGAGCTGCAAGAGATATGCCTGTCCTCCTGAGGAGGTCCTGTTAGGGATAGTTTAAAACAAGGAATATGGCAGAGCTGGATGGTTGAGTGCTGGGCTGCAAACCTAGAAAGCAGTGGGTTTATGACCAAGTCCATGCCAGTGCTTCATCACAGCCTTTCTGTGTGTTCTCAGACAGAATGTCAAAAGTTTCTGGAACCAGGGTCATGAGTTTTAAAATATGTATTTTTTAAAAGATCATTTAAAAATAATAATAAAACCATGATATTGGAGCAGGCCACCCTATTTATACTTGCACAGCAACTTGAGCAGCAACTGGTTTGGCCAGAGTTAAATTTGCCAGGCTTTTAGTTGCCATCCTCAGGAACAGGACTCTTCTGTCACCTGACAAAAAGCTTTGAGAGAATGAAAGGTTGTGAAATTGTGTTTAAATTTGGGTCTGGAGAAGCTGAGATCGTTGGCAAACTGGATATATCAGACTGAAGTAGGAAGGGGAAGACAATTCTTTCATCCATGAAGATATCCTCCCACCTTGGGGTAAGACAATGAAGGTAAGCCAAAGGAGGGGAGCAAGAGATCACATGCAGCATCTGAGTTATTGCTTTTTATCCAAAAGAACTGTGAAATCTGTAAGATTCTAATGGAAAAGACCTTTGCGGTCAGTTTGTTCCAGCACTGGATTATCGGGATCAGCAGGCACTGAGATCTCAGACAATTGGCTTTGCTTTGCCACCCAAATAAGGTGTTTTTTTCTGCTCTTGAGGTAGGAGGATTTGCCCACTGAGCTCTTGGAGCAGCAAGATCAGAAAATCAAAACAGCAGTGACGGACAAAGAAGCTGATGTAAGAGAAAAACAGACGCAAGGCTTCAACTAAGAACTAAACTGACACAGAACTAGGAGTTTTTGGTTCCCCTGAACTTGAAAAACAATTCTTGTCACGGTGATTATTCCTTCTGGGTTTTCGTGGCTGGATGGATCCAGAATAAGAAAGTTCTGAAGCTCCTCAGGAAAGTTCGTTGTGGTATCAGCCACCTGGTAGTCCAGATTACAGCTGCAGTTAAATTCAGATAAAAATCTGTGCTTGCTTTGATTCAGCAAAGCAATTAAGCATGTGCTTTAGATCCACTTGGGATTTGAGTGTAACCTTAAAGTTAAGCATGTACTTAACATTTTGCTGAGCTGCAGCCTGAGTCTTTAACCCTTACTGGGATATAAACTCCTTTCTAATGAGGGTTGGCCTCTAATAGGCCTGTTTCTCAATAATGTTTGATTTTTTTGCAACCTAGAAGTCTTTCTCTCAGCTTCAGTGGGCTTTGGATTAGCGCCCAAGAATGCAATCCAGAAATAATAATTTACCATATTTACATTTCATGTAAATTATACATGGAGAAATGAAATGGTGTAATGAATCAACCACAGGGGCTTTTCTTCCACTCTGATACCAGAGGAGAAAAAGCCTGTAGGCAGCTCACAACTTTTCCTACTAATACTCTTGAGCCCTTCTCTTATTAAGTCTTCTGTTTTCTCTGGCAAAGCCTCCCCTAATGTTACCCTCAATACAACCTTCTTAGTCCATAAATGAGATTTTGATTCTGCTCTTATTAAAATGTACCTTTGAGCACCGGATTTACTGGTGGGAAAATCCCATTAAGAATTTCTGAAATACCCTTTCAAGGTCTGATTTTTTTAAATTTTTTTTTTTCAATGATAGGCAAAACTTCACACTTCTCACAATTATCTGTGCTATAGCTGATATTTGCATTCACTGCTCTGACAGAATGAAGGAAAGAAAGCAGATTATCAGGTCTTGTGTTTTAATGCCTTTGCTGTCTGAAGGGTGCGGAGGCTCCAAAATTGGTGCTTGCTGAGGTTTTGAACCTGCTGTGTTTCATTTGTTTCATTAAACAGTCCAGGATGCAGTCCTTACACCTTACAACTGTAAGAGTGAATCCACAGGTAGAAGCAGGAGCTCACAAAGCAAGGATATGTTTGGTATGCAGAAGGCTGTACCTGCCAGATGGGCAGGCTAGGGGCTGCCTGTTCCTGCGCTGCCACGGGTGCATGGATGCTTTATATGTGCTCCGTGGCTTCTGACTTTACGGAGTTGCACTTATCATACAGTGGGTTGGGTTTGAAGGAACCTTGAAGATCATTTAATTCCAGTCCCCCTGCTATGGACATGGATGCCTCCAATAGACCAGGCTGCTCAAGGTCTCACCCAACCTGGCCTTGAACATATCCAGGAAAGGGGCATCCACAATCTCCCTGGGCAACCTGTTCCACTGACTCACCGCCCTCACTGGAAAGAATTTCTTTCTAATGTCCAGTCTAAGCCTCCCATCTTACAGCTTCAATCCATTCCTCCCCTATTCCTATCACTGTAAAAAGTCCCTCCCCAGCTTTCTTGTAGCTCCATTTCAGGTACTGGAAGGCTGTTATAAAGTTTCTCTGGAGCCTTTTCTTCTCCAGGCTAAACAGCCCTAACTCTTGCAGCCTGTCCGCATGGGGGAAGTGCTGCAGCCCATCATAGAATGGCTTTGGTTCAAAGAGACCTCAAAGATCATCCAGTTCCAACCCCTTGCCATGAGCAGGGAATTTTAATTTCATCAAGAAAGGCAACAGTGAGAGGCTTCCCAGGCAGAACTTGCAGTCCAAAGAGATTAAACAGAGAGTTTGCAGTAGTTTCTACTGCTTTCATCGCTGGAGTCTGTGGCTCTGTTTATTCCTTTGAGGTCTGTGGCTTTCCCCCAGAAACATCTCAGTGTTCTTCCTCATTTGCTGTCATCCTCTGAGGTGGCTGATCTGTGTTCCATTCAGCTCAACTTGGGACATCCTCAGGTACTGTCAGTCTGAACAAATGCTTCAGATCTAACCTCCATGAGTAGGTTGGAACTGAACCTTTGCTTCAAAATCTGTTCCTTGGGCAAGGTAAAAGATAGATGCAAAATGCAGAGCTCTTCTTCTTTTGCCAGTAGTTATTACTCCATTTGGTGAAACATTAGAGTAGGAGTATATTCATAAATAAATTTAAAAGGATTAATGCATGATGAATAGACTGTGTAAGCATATTACAGGCATGGTTATTATGTGATATAGGTGATCATAAGTCATGGTTAAATGCAACCTATTGACCAACTGGACTCTATAAAAGTCTGTAACAAGACATTAGCCACTTGTTAACAGAGCTAGTAATCATTTATTGATCTTCCATGCAGTATTTATACATCCGCCACCCCACAAAGTGTGGAATTCAATTCCAGGATCTACTTTCAAGTCCCACTTACTATAATGGGTGACACAAATCTCTCACTTATCTATGTTTAACTGTCAGATATTGTCAGGACCGGTAAGAGGTGAATGCTGTCCTCAGGTGCCTGATGGACCTGGGCTGCAATAGCATGAGCATTATTAATACTGGGCTGCCTGTGTTGGAGCTCTGCAGGAAGAAGTAACTGTGGGAAGTATCTTGATATTTTTGCACTTGATTTTGTTCAGCTAAGAAATGAAATATCCTGATTTTGAAAACCTTCACTGACAGATATTGAGGACCATCACCAGGGGCAGTCCAAGTTATGATCTTCTTGTGATACCAGGACTGGAATTCTTCATGCCCTCATTTCTGCAGAAGACTGCCACAACCCAGACAGATCCCAAAGTTTACATTAAAAGATGGAGCACGCTAACCCACCTCTGCTGAATCTTTCTCTTTGAAAGAAGTAGTAATTCCTGAAAGGAATGTTGAGCTTGAGCGTTTTCTACCAATCTTTCTTAGTCCCATGCAAACACAAGTGAGAAAGCAGAGGGAACTAACCATCTCAACAGAGGCAAAGAGTAGTCAGACATTGGAACAGGCTACCCAGGGAAGTGTTAGGGCCACCATCCCTGGAGGTGTCCAATAAATGTCTAGACATGGCACATTGGATCGTGTTTTAGTGGGCATGGTGGTGTTGGGTTGATGGTTGGACTCAGAGGTCTTTTCCAACCAGACCAGTTCTATGATTCTGTGGAATAAGGTCTCCAAAGGAGTGAATATGTTAGAAATACTCCAGTGCCCAGAGATTGGGTAAGTGTCTCCCTTTGAAAGATGGGTTGCTGATGGTAAGGGAGGATCAAATGGTCAGTGTAGGTTAGGCAGAGAGAAGAGATAAAGATGTGAAAGGTGGATGGAAATGAAAGAGGAAGGAAAAGAGAAATGAGGAGTGGGGAAAGGGATAGAAACTGAAGGAGTTACCCTTGTTAAGTAAAGCAGCAGCAGAAGAAAGCCCATGGAAAGTCCATGGTGCAGTCCTGCAGTGTACAATGACATTATGAAGGGGCCTGCACTTTTCCTTCTAGGAGGAGGAAGCAGTGATTTTATCATGTGAGTGAGAAAAAATGATGGAGTGACACATCCATGAAGCAATCTAGTGAGGAAATAGAAGACACGCAGCCCTGGAGGCTTGGGGAGGATGGCCCTTATTTCTCTGTCTCTCTGTGTTCCTCTGGCTCTGGGACTGGAGCACACACAGCCCATCTGATTTAATAAAGGCAGGAAGCAAACGGTGACGGAGCCATGAGAGACTGCAGATAGGGGTTGGAGAAGGGTCAAACTCATTAGTCATATGATGTGATGTAGTGTGTGGGGAGGGGGGAGAAGCTTTGAGGGTTAAGAGGAGTGGAAATAGTTACAGCACTCAAAAAATTGATGTTAACATCGGCGACGTGTATGCTGTGCCGCAGTGTGACTTTCAGGGGTAAGGACAACATCCTGGCCTTTCATCCTTGCTGTTTTCTCACTTTGGGGCATGATTTTAGACTTTCATTTGTTTTAGACTTTCATTTTTTGCAGCCTGTTTCAGCATCACTAAGAAATTGCTTTATTTGGTGTTTGTCGCACACAGGGACTCAAATCAGGAGTCCCTGAAGGGCTGTGGCTGCTTCAGGGTCAAAACATACATCCTTCAAAAACTTCCTCCTCATCATAGCAGGGGCTAAATGTAAGATTCTCAAACTGTGTATTCCTTATTCAGCAGGACTTGAAATGAGCCTTTCACTTGAGTGCAAAGATCCTTCAGAGGATGTTTGTTGACCATGGCATAAGCTAAAGAAAGGCAGAACAAGCCTTTGCTCTTCTTCCTCTGGGAGGAGCCTAATGCAAGGTGCCAAGGTGGTCATTCTGTGCAGTGGAGTTCTCTGTGTGCCTTTGGAGCAAGAGCAGCACAGGAGCTACTCTGGTGGCAAGTCTGGGGTGAAGATCATAGAATTGTAGAATGAAAGAGGTTGAAAGGGACCTCTGGAGATCAAGTCCAATCCCCCTGCCAAAGCAAGATCACCTAGGGCAGGTCACACAAGATCATGTTTGGGTGGGTTTTGAAGGTCTCTAGAGGAGACACCGCAACCTCTCTGGACAGCTTTACTGTTCAGCACCCTTCCAGTAAAGAAGTTTCTCCTCCTGTTGAGGTAGAACACTCTGTGTTCCCATTTGTGTCTTTGCTCCTTATCCTATCATAGGGATTGGCCCATCTTGACACCCACACTACAGATGTTTGGTCAGTAAGAGTCTGTTGTTTAATGCCTGTGGCTCACCATGGAACCAAGAGCTCAAAAGTGATCACAAATGTCTGTTGCTGCTGTTGCTAGTGAATTGTCCTGAGTATATATTCATTAAATGCACAGAAATATTTTAAAAAGTGGTTCAGTGTTCATTCAGGAGGCAGTTCAGTTCTAGGTACTGCATTGTACTGCAGGATAAACTTTGCTTGTGTTTTTTAATAACGTTGCTTTTCTTTTTCGATTGAAAAGAAGGATTTAGTTTAAAAAAAAAAAACCAGAACTCTATGAAACTAAACCTAGTCATTATAGGCATCAGGTCAGAAAACAATGAGAATGAATCTGAACTTTCCCTCAGAGATATTTATTGAAGTTCAAGGAGGTTTTATCACTCCCTCTTTCTTGCTGTGGAAGGAAGTCCTAAAATAGCACAGTCAAAACGTTTTTCTCAGCATGTTTCTGGTTCAGAAGGAGTTATAATTATTGAGTCATAAAGGATGGGAAAATGTAACTTCTAAATGAAAATATTTTTCTTAGATTTTCTCCTTCCTAATGTCTCTGAAGTTTTAATTTCAATATCCTATGTACAGCTTCTGCAGCTGACTAGAGCAGGTCATGTATCCTGAATTCTTTTCTCTCCTCTGTTAAATAAGTGAATTGCATTTGGCAGGAACTCAGCCTCAACTGGACATTATAAACTCACCACTCCTAAAAACAGCTTTTCATTCTTCAGCATCTCCTAGCACCAGTATTGTCTCAAATAAATAGGCTGATGAATGAGGATGATCAGGCCGTTAGCAAAACTCTGCAGACACCTTCTGAATATCTTGTCCTGAGTTTGTACCAGCATCTACAGCTTCAGGTGACATCTTTTGTAGAATCTTCTCTATCTCAGGACCACTTTGTGAGAGCTCTGCAGAAAACCACAAAATGCCTTTTGTGGACCTTTCAGGAACCTGAAAACTCCCATCAGGCTTCCAGGGCTGCCTCTGCCTGGAAAAGGGTAGGGATGGGGGACTGACAGAATATAGATGAGGCTGACTAATGGAGGAAGGCTGTATTCTTTGTATTTATGTGATGGTTACAAGTGCTGGTGATAAATGGTGAATTAATGCTTATTAGATATGCTGAACAGTTCAGAGCTGCAGCTGAAATCCTGGGAATGCAGATCCTACCAATTGATGGATGAGGTATAACCTCCTAACAAGTGCTGTGTGACCGGACTGCTTAAAATGCAACATTTGGAATAGATTTCTGTGCTTGTTTGGCCTTCTGTGATTAAAATACACCAAAGATACCAAAACAGCAGACCAAGCCTGAAATTGAAGTAGCTGTAGAATCACAGAATTGTTTCAGTTGCAAAAGCCCTCTAGAATCATTGAGTCAAACCATCAACCCAGCACAACCATGGCCATTAAACCATGTCCCATTTCTTGAATACATCCAGGGATGGTGGACATCGTCACCTCCCTGGGCAGCCTCTGCTAATGCCTGACTATTCTTTCAGTAAAGAAATGTCTCTTAATATCCAGCCTAAACCTTCCCTGGCACAATTTCAGGCCATTTCCTTTTGTCTTATCACTTGTAGAAAATGCCAACCCCCACCTCACTCCAACCTGCTTTCAGCTGGTTGTTGAGAGCAGTAAGGTCTATGAACATAGGCTCTGTCTTTCTCCGTGCTCCAATGTCTGCTTCCTGCCTCTGGTAGGAAGGAAGCCTGAGTGTAACTATAGGATTATGACGGTGCCTGGCAAACTTTGAGTACTATGATGTTTTGTCTTCCTTATCCTTGTAATGATTAGGCCAAAGACTTAGCCACAAATCTATCAAACCACTTAGCTTGCTTTCTCCTTATCCTGCCATCTACTGCATTTACCTCTGTTTCCCTCTATTGACGGTGGAAAGACCATATTAGCCTCTTCATCTTGTTTTAAGGCACCTGCAGCATTCTGGGAACAGATGCAGATCTGCTGCACAGTAGTGATTTGTGCTGCACAACATCTCCTCTGCTGTAATTAGGGCTTTGTCTCTTCCTCCTTCAGCCCCTCGGACTAACACATCCCCTTTGCCGCCTTTACTAAGTCAGACAAAAAAGTGTCTTGGAAGGTCAGTGTAACCTGTAGGAAATTCCTTCTGTCTCTGAGCTGGCTCATTCATCACTAGTCATAACCATTCTGGAATGTGAACTCGTAGTCTGTTATCTGGCTACTGCTAGTGATGATGCCTGGAGACGACAGCTTGGTTTTCAAAAGCTAGGTTGACCCTGAGGGGCGAGGAAAACTTGTTTTGACAGAGCAAACATGACACAGAAGCAGTGCAAGTGCCAATATGTGCAGGAACAAGGTGTTATTTTCTCAAGGTGGATTTTTCTCCCCCCCCTAACTAGGGAAAACACAGCAATGGTTGGAAAACAAAACATTCTGTGTATTTTTTTTTCCCTTCTACCAAAATGCATTTAAAGCAGAAAGGCTATCTTGAGTGTATTTTGACTGAGAGGAAAAAGAACTGAAATGGGTTCATCTGAGAGAAGAACCAGATGTGTCCTCTTGTTCTTCTGTCCTGGAATGGCAGTGGAGCAGGTGAATGATGGGATGGTTAATGAGTTACTGGTCCCAGGACCTAGCTGGTGTTCTGCCCTTTTACTCTTTTCCTCTTGCCCACCTGTCTTTTGGAGTATGATCGCTGTATGCTGTCTTGTGCTGGGAGGCTTGTCCTGGTTGAGCCTCTTACACCACAATAGGATGAAGAATGACAACAATCTCGACTCTTGACCCTGCTGCCATTATTGTTCCTGCATGTTCCGCTTCCCTCCAAGACAGAGCAGAACAGATGACTCTGTATATTTTAGATTGTCAGACTGACATGGTGGCATTAATGTAATTTAAGCCAAACATTGCCAGTTAATTCACTTTGCTTTCCACTGTCTTAATGCCTTGCATTCCTTGTTTCTGGTGCTCAAAGTCATGTGGTTCCATGGCACTCTTGATCCTGCTAAGCCAGGGTTTTCAGTGTTCCAAATTTGAACAACCAGATGCTTCTTTCCTCACTTGTACATGACTTGTCCTGTATTTGGGAGCTGTGTCTGTCACTGTGTCAGAAGAAAATGTCTCTCCTGCTAGAGCCACAATATGATACGGTTCTGTTCTGAGAAGAGTGCTTCTCTGTGGGAGCCAGGATAGTCACTGAACTGTGAAGGAAGAAGCAAAATGTTGAGGCAAAGCACCCTGCAGGTAAGAATAATGTTTGTGGAAACCAAGAGTGGAATTTCCTTCTGGAGAGTAGCCTCCTTTTTCTTTCTTCCTTTCTTTCTTTTTTTAAATTTTCTCTCTTTCCCCATCCACCATAACGACATCTGCTGCAGCCTGTTTGTAAAGTGTCTGTTTCTGTGTGCTGCTGACACACTGCATGGATATATGTGGTATTTTTAAACCTAAGTCATCAAGAAGACCTTGAGCTGGTTTAGCAGCATCTTAGGTCTTATAGAAATCCATGTTTAAAGCCAGAACCTCAAAATATTTAGACAAGCAGACAAGCTATCTGTAGATATACTAGTCCCCTTCATAGTCCCTCTGAAGTACTGTAGAAGTCTGAAGACATCTTTCACAACTCCAGCATGAAGCTGAGAAACACTTGCTGAGGACTTCCCGACACGCTGTGATTGTGATAAGTTAAGATGGCTCATGTTTTACTACTGACAACTCGCTTCCTTTTCATGCTAGAACCAATAATGACCTCCAAGTGGTGTCAGGGGGAGGAGCAGCATCTTTTAGTGACTGGTGGGAGAGAAGCAGTGGGAAAGTACAGTCATGGGCAGTCCCATGCAGGATGCTCCTCTGTGTAGCTTGGCAGTGTCCTCCAAGGTTAACTCCACTGCACAGCTGCACTGCTTGGGGCGATAAGGATGCATTAAATGAAAAGGGATTTCCCTCTTTGGGAATCAAATTAGAGCAGTCCAGACCAGGCCAGTTCTTTTATCTCTTTCTCACCCCAACAGGAAGTTTAGACACAAGTCCCCAAAGGTCCTTTTCTGGTCAGAAACATCTGCAAGGCACTGAACTGATGGAAAGGAGTGTGGGTACAGTGCTAATAACATTACTGTTAGCAATGAGAAGACAAAATCTAAGTAGCACTGTCTTGTGAGAAAAACGAGGAGGCTAAACACACAGACACCAGAGATTGCTCTGAGTCCTGGATTAATCCCAGGCATGAATGGCAGAACCACTCCTGGGGAGGAAGGCTGCCAACGGTTGCACTGTTGTCACAGCACATGGCCTCCCTCTAGCACATGGGAGGCCCTCAACTTTTGATCTCTGTGTGAAGACCTCAAAACAAGGAAGGAAAAGAAAGGGTCCAGCTGTAACAAAATATAATTCTCTTGTAAAGTTGACTATGTAAGCATGGGTCAGCCGTGGTGTGTTCAAGAGAGTTCTCTGGCTCAGTGTTATTCCATAGAGGAGGAACGAAAATAACTTAGCTGGTTACTGGTTGGGATTTTAGCACAGACCTGATTTCTGATCAAAATGAATGAGTGGAAGGAGTTTGGTGGTTTTAGTCTAATCCTAATCAGAGCAGTTCACAGCATTAGAAACCCAGCAATGACCTTGCTGATGTTATCAGTGGAGCTGGAACAGCTGATGGGGAATGAGCTCCTCAATGCATAACTCAAACGACTTCTCTCTAAGAGACACCATGAAGATCAGCTTCCAGGAGAAGTCTGTTTCCACCCTGCAAGCAAAGCAGCTGAACTGCATGTCTTGTACTGGCACATCAGCTTCGTATTTGCTGACATTGAGACTTGTAAGTCTTTGTTCTTTAAACTGTATCAGACCTGTAAACCCCTCCAGGGATTAGCTGTATTCACCACTAACTCCTGTAGAAGTGCCTGGTAGCTGATGTAGCAGAACCTTACTCCAGTCTGTAGCATAAAAAGTAGCAGTGATGATGTTCCTCTCTCTCAGTTTGTTTTGGGTTTTGTGGTTTTGTTTTGGTTTGTTTTTTTCCTGTGTGGTCTAAAACCATCTTTTGAAATTGGTTCTGCTGCAGGTCATTTGAACATGGCTGGTGCTGTAGAAACCTCTAATGCTCTTTAATGCCTTCATTGTCTATGCAGCTAAATTGCAATCAGTAGAAATCCAGATGTTTGTCTGGAAGGGCAACCATGGTGGAGCATTATTTAACTTACAGCTCACACCACAGATGCCAGCAACAGCAGCACATTTATCCCACTTTTGGCACTAATCCCATGGAAATGATGGACCAAATTCATCACTGCTAAAACCCCATGAGTTGAGTGGAGTTATGCAAGAAGCATATCTGCAAGACTGTTTGGAACAGTTTCTCCCAGTGGACTGCTTTCCATGGCCTCACTCCCACTGGTGTTCTGGAAAGCACAGCTGATGGAGCTTTAGGTGTAGAAGCCCCCAGTTGCTGCATGTATGTGTTTAGGTAAGCAGCAATTCATCCCTTTTCTTGCAAGGATAGGGGAGAAAAGCTGGCCAAACTCTCCTCATCTGACTCTTTGTGGTCCAGGCAAAGAAGATGAGGTTCTTCACCGTGAGGGTGGTGAGACATTAGAACAGGTTGCCCAAGGAGGTAGTGGAAGCCCCATCCCTGGACGTCTTTAAAGCCAGGCTGGATGAGGCTCTGAGCACCTGATCTAGTGAGAGGTGTCCCTGCCTATGGCAGGGGGGTTGGAACTGGGTGGTCTTTGGGGTCCCTTCCAGCCCTTATGATTCTATGATATGCCCATGCCTTGCCACCACAGAATTTTTCCTATTTATGTCAGGCTTTGTCATTATGGAAGTGTATAGAAGACAGGGTAAGTGAGGAGATAGATGCTTCCTGGTGTGCAGTGCTCTCCAAGAGAAGCACAGAATTTCACCTGAAGAGTGCACTTAGGAACTCATTGCTCTAAGTAGGGCTGAGGGAAGTTGGAGATTGGAAACATTAAAATACCACAGCGAAGGCTGCTCCTGCAGTATTTATGATCGGAGTGAATGCAGAATGTACCAGAAAGCTTCTGTTGGTGTCTTTCAACTCTTCTCATGAGGTTTCCCATCCTTCATCCTCGAGAGCCTGGGATAATTTGGATAGACTTCAACTACACACCCAAACTTTGCGTGATTATCTGTACTGAACATCTGACCCCTTTTGAGGTTTGGACATCTTTGGGCAAATGGAGTCTTAAGAGAGATAAAATCAGACTTTATTTTTCATGCCTGAACTTCAAAAGTCCCTATTTTGGTTAATGAAGCTGTGGCATGCTTGTGGGTTTTTGTGTGCCTCTGGATCCCTTAGTCTGGCCAAATCTCTTGCTAAGAATAGTGCTCATTGCCAAGGCGCTGCCCATTATTTGTTGACAGATTCATCATTAAATGACCCGTTTTCTTACTCAGATAGTAATATTCTCCTTACTTGTACTTCCTAGGTACGTTGTGGGACTGAATTTTAGCCCAGGGTGGTGTTTGCAAACCAGTGCTTCCAGGGAGGTGGTTGAGTTGCGAAACCTGGATGCGTTTAAGGGTTGTTTGGATGTGGTGCTTAGGGCTATGATTTCGGGTGAATCTTGTAGATTAGTGTTATAGGTTGGACTTGGTGATTCTGAGGGGCTCTTCCAACCTGGATGTTTCTGTGATTCTCTGATCTTTCTGTTCAGTTGCTTGTCCACTTGTCTTTGTGCTGGGGAGTGTATCACTTTTCACAAGGAAAGCAGATCCTGGGTTCCTGTAAAAGATGGTAATTCCAAAAGCATCAATTAAGCTATGAGAAATTACACTGGCTGAGAGTTTAGATACTTAGTGGGGTTTTATTTATTCCCTAATTTAAGTTGAATAAGTGAATCAGTTAAAAGATCATTAGAGTGAGAGATTGCCATTGTGATTCTTTCACATCCTCTGTTTGTCATGCCAAAGATCCTAAAACTTCTCTGGATATTCTTCTAAATCAGCTCGATATTTGCAAAATGTAATTGCTGCTTTAATTACAGCAAAGTAAACTCACTGGGATTGATGGGTCTTTGACCCTACAGATTGCATAGCTATTCATACCAGAGCCAAGTGGAGGTGAAATCAGACCTTGATCTGGCAACATTTTTGCCTCCGCTTTGGGCTGATTTTATTGGAGGGAAATGATCAGACAAGATCTTGTTGGTTCTGTATGATTGAATGAATCCTCTGCCTGTGTCTGGCTCTTCTACAGTCATGCAAAGAGCCCAAAAGCTAAGCAGATGTGAGGGCAAAAGAACCAACTGTGTCTGGGGTATAGTCTTCTACTTGCTTTAACTCCACTGAATCCCCACTGCAGAGTAAAAGAGTGGTCAGCTCAGCCTCCTTTATGGGGGTTCAGATGCTTGCTGCTCCTCTCACAGCTGACAGTATGCCAAATAAACACACCGGGGACAGGACACGTGGCAGAGAGGAGGTGGTGGGAGAAAACAGACTAGACTGACAGACAGACAGACAAGGGTCCATAGACAGCCAGACAACAATTATAAATAGCACCCTTTTGAGGTCTGTTTGATGTGTTGCCCAAGGCCAGGTGGAAAATCTTTCCATTGCTGCCTCTTCAGCTAATCGCTTTCCCCTCATTTTTCAATAAAGATTCCAAGTTTGGTCACTTCTTTGGCACATTTGTTTCCCATTAGAATACTTTGTGCTGTTTCGCTGTGTTATGCTAGATAATTGCTCTAATAACAAACCAAGGAAAAGCTTTTGAACATTTTAGGAAGTAATTTTTTTCCCCTTATGAAAATTCAGCAAACACTGACAAAGATCTGGGGAATAGCTAAGGGGAGTCAAAGAAAGAGAGTGAGAGGAAGGGAAAAAAGGAATGTATTGACTTTTATTGATGATATTTCTGCACTTCCACGTAAACCACACGCCAAACATTTAATTGCAGCCCAGCTGAATATTTCTGTAGCACTTTATCATTTTCAAAGCTTTTTAATAATTATTTTTAAAGTGAAACCTCAGAGTATCCTGTGTTTTAAGGACACCAGGTTATTTAAGTCTGCTGTTGCTGCTGGAAAAGTCAAGGCAAAGTCTTGTTTGAATGGCAAAATGGTGGCAAAGCAAAGAAATGAATCCAAGAGGTCCTTGCATTACTGAACTTTACCACATTCCATATATTAAAGGCAAGGTAGTTTGAAGTGCCTCAGTAATTGTCTAACTCTGCTTCCGCTTATGGCAGAGTGAGTTTTAGCAGAGTAGTGCAGGAGAATACAATTAGAACATGTTTAGTACTTTCAATAGACTCCCCCTCTGTGTTTGCATGCTGCCAAGATGCCTTTAAGAATTTAGTGTGGTCAAGGGGATAGGGAGATAAATAATATAAACCAAGGAAAGGAGGCTTCGGGCTGATTTACTGAAGCCTCTTAAGCTAAATTCTTTCCACTCAGAATCTGCAAGAGGTGGAGCTTTTTGTCTGCAATGTCTGCACATTTCCCATCTTACACAAAAAGCTCCCAGTGCACTCCAGTGCTTGAAATTAGTTCTGGAATAGCAGTGTCTGAGGTAAGAGAACAATGTTGGCAAGGGTGCAGGACACATGATGTCTGTGCCTGGGCTGCCATTAGGCATTGGGTGTGTTTGTGTGCGCTTTCTGCTTCACTTGGATCTCCAGTTCCCCTGTTTCATGACTGATGGCACTTAACCTCCACGCAGAGTGCTTTTAAAGTTAGTCTTGAAAACCATGTCTAAGAGCTAGGTTCAGAGCTCTTTGCTCTTCCCCAAGCTAGCATCTGCTTTTGTCTTAAAGACAGATTTTAACTTATTTTTTGTCTTCTTTTGCTCCAAACTTCTTGGTATTTGTGGTGGGAGGGGAAAGGAAACACAAAAATCTTCTGCCAAGTTTTACTGAACTTGACCTCTCTATTTGCTGCAGATGGCCCAGCTCAGACACCTCCTCTGCTGTGGTCCATACTGGTTACATAGTCTTAGGTGTGGCCTGTCTAGATTCTGTCTTTCCCTGTGAGCTGCAGTGGTCATCCTTCCCCTGAATCCTGCTGTATGTAAAATACCAGCAAGCTACTGCTTCAGCTGATCACATCACCACGGCTTTCCCCAGGGCTTGCTTAGTGCCTGGTTTTGCTTTGCCTCTGTGTATTGGCACTGAGATTTCCTTCCTGCTGCAGCTGCTAGGTTACACAGACATGAACCTGATCTGGTGGAAGAAGGAAAGGTAATAAAAGTCATGCATGTCTCCCTTTCTTTTTCCCGTCCTTTCTGGGCAGCTGTTTGGATGTTGCAGGGTACATGGCAGGAGGTGCACATGCGGAATCCATGGGTAAAAGGGGCACTGCAGGTTTTCAACCACTTTTCTTTCCTACACGTTCCTTCCTGAGCAGCCTCTGCCTGAGCAACTGACAGTCCTTTGATGACAGCCCTGGAGAGTTAATGAACTAAAAGAGCTATGGGTGATCTCTTCGCAGAGATTGGGGAGCATGAATTAAATGGTCTTTTGGAAGATGGGAAATAATTATTCTTCTGCTTCAGAGCCATGTCCAATTGAATGATGTCGCCAGCGTGAATCAGCAATCACAACGCTGATGAAGACCCATTAAACAGATTGGGCTGAGGAATGCACAGGAGAAAATGTCAGGAGCATCTTTAATTCTGAGTCTCTCAACCCTACCATGGTCATTTTTCATCTCTTCCTTTTCTTTTTTTCCAGAAACTCTCTAAGTGCTCAGAGCTTTCCTAACTCAGTACTTAAAAGCTGGAAATAGGTGGGAACACATTTCTGCACCATCCCTGATGGAAAGGCAAGGACCTGAGTAGCTAAGTTTCCTGGCTATTGTCTGGGACATCTGAAGGGTATTGTTTAGGATACGTGAAGCAAAGAAACCTTTGGGAAAAGGCTTGGGCAAGACCAGTTGGCAGTTCCTCTGCTCCCAGCTCTGGGATATTGTTCTGTACAGCACTTCCTTCTGGCAGAGGCTGGGAAAGGAGCAAGCTTCAAGAGAAGGGCGAGCATTGAGTGATCCTTACTGAAAGAAAGACACATTCTTCTGTAGTTTAACTACTGCAAAAGTGACATAATGAAGTCAAACATTAGGGCATGATCATTAGGGGAATTCATTAGAAACGCTTGGCTGTACAGTGAATTCAGTTGGAAGTTATGAACTAGAACTCTTCCCTGTTATTCGAGGGAGGCAAATCTTATTACAGTGTTTTGCTTTTGCACCATATGAGCACTGACTTTGGGGAAGTGCCACTGAAGGTAAACTTTGCCAGTTTGCTCACGTGCTAGAGAAACAGGCCAATAGGTTGGCCAACAGGTTAATTGACTGGGTTAAGTGGGGACTGTGAGTAGGGTGCTTGGCTCGCCTTGAATATTGAGTTCACTTTTGGGCCTTTCACTCCAAGAAAGACATTAAGTTGCTGGAGTGCATCCAAAAAAGGGCAGCAAAACTGCTGAAGGGTTTGGAGAACAGGGCTGGTGAGAAGCAGCTGAGGGAACTGGAGGTGTTTAGTTTGGAGAAGAGGAGGCTGAGGGATGACCTAATTTTTTACAGCTAGCACCTAGCTGGGTTTCAGCTGTCTGGATTTGGACAGCAACAACGTAGATGTCCTTATCTGGGCTGACTTCACTGGCAGTGGTGAAAAGGACCTTTTTGAGGCAATTTATTTCAGACTGGATAATGTTTGGTTTGGAAATGGCAATTTCTTTCCACTTACGATGAAATGGAGTGGAGTTTACTGGCTCAGTTGTAGCAATTGAACAGCAGAGGGAAGGCATCTGACCTCTAATCTCAGAAGAACATTTCAATTTCCAGTCTCCTTCCCTCACCGCAGACAGTCACAGATTTCTACCTGCCACAGACCTGAATAAAAGTTTGAAATCATAGCCTGAGTGGCATCTACCTAATTCTGCAGTCTGTCTGAAAGAAAAGCTTCCAAAATGCAACTGTTCTCCTCCCATTAAAGGTAAGGTAACAGAGGTGTGTACATGGCAAGACTATGGAGCTTCTCCTTGGAGCTTGCTTTTGCCCACATGATCAGAGGGCTGGGACACCTGTCCTATGAAGACAGACTGAGAGAGTTGGATTTGTTCATCTTGGAGAAGAGAAGGCTCTGGGGAGACCTTAGGGCAGCCTTTCAGTATGTGAAGTGATGTACAAGAAAGCTGGGAAGGGACTGTTTAGAAGGGCTTGTAGCAGTAGCACAAAGGGCATTGGTTTTAAATTAGAGCAGAGTAGATTTAGGTTGGACATTAGGAAGAGGTTGGTGAAATACTGGAATGGGTTGCCAAGAGAGGTGGTGGAGGCACCATTCCTGGAAACGTTGAAGATCAAGCTTGATCGGGCCCTGAGCAATGATTTGAAGCCTATTAGACAAAATTTATTTAATCAAGAAAGAGAATCACAGAAAATATCTGGTTGGAAGAGATGTCAAAGATCATCCAGTCCAACCTTCAACCTAGCACGGAAGGGTCAACACTAAACCATGGCCCTAAGCACCGGGTCCACTAATGACCCTGATGTGTGTGGATCAGCCTTCCAGAAGTTCTGCTTGGTACACTGCAGAGCAGGCTCAGCATCAGATGTGATAAAAACATCTTGGAATAGGGCAAGAAAGAGCTTCACAACAGAAATGTTCATAACCTCTGATGAAATAATATCAGGAGAGCAGAGAATAATTTGGGGACTTCTAGTCTGCATTTGCATCATCTGGTGCTGTTGATTGATAAACCTGCTGGATCAAAGCCCCATTCTCCTCTATTGGATTTGGTCTATATTGGTAGTCCTGGTGTCCTCCACCCGGATGTGGGTACATTCCAGCCCAATAGCAAGGGCGTTTGTACAAGCAGGATGGCAAACAATGCCTGCTTGTTTTGACTCTAGGTTGTTAAAGTGCTACTTTGGAGGTTGTGTCATGATGTTGGAATGTGATTCAGTAGGAAAGACACACAAGTGTTTTAAAGCAGGTCTCTGCTTAGCTGCACGAGGACATGAGAGAGAGGTTGCAGAGCATTGTGCTTGTATTGCATGTACACACCACAGAAACAGCTCTTTCAACCTCTCCTTGTGGGATTTGGGTTTTTAAGTTCTTTTAACATTTCTTCAGGGTCTTGTGGGTGTTCATTTACTCTTCCTTGAAAAGCAGTATCTGAAAACTAGATGCTGCACTTAGTTGACAACTTAGCTGTTGACAACTAGAAAGAAATCATTCCATGATCTCCATTGAGTATGGTGCTCCCAGTAATACACTGTGAGATTTGTTTTACAAAAGCCTGAGGTTTAAAATGAGGAAAAGGTAAATTCCCTTAGGAAAAGGTATCTTGAGGGTAGCTAAATCCAAAGAAACCTCTTCTGCCTGTAGAAACTGAAATGATAGTGATGGGAGGCTGTAAGGGCCTTCTACAGTAGAAACTTTGCATGTTTGCATGTGTGTCCTGTCCTTTAAGTCATTTCTAGACATTGGTTGTCACAGTTGGGTGCAGGACACTGGGCTAAGATTGTGCCATCCCCAGAAACGAAGGAGACAGAGACTAACAAGTGTCTTGTTCTGATGTTGGTATGTTGAGCAGCAGCATCTTTTGGTCTTCTTGCAAAGAAAAACAGTTGAGGATTTGAACGGATTTGTTTAGCAGTCGTACTGGCTAACATTCACTAGGGCTAAGAAGACACATTCAGGAGTACAGTTGGATGGGAAATTTGGAGACCTTGGAAGCTTCTCTTGTGGCAGACTGGAGTGAAAAATCTGAAAAATGTAATGTGCTGGCAAACTAAACAGTGGAAATGTTCACTTTTGCTCAGTAGAAATATTTTGTTCTGTCACCTCTATGAAAAGATGAGAAAAAGGAAAACTGGAAATTATGTCAAAATAAAATTAAACTACCCAGAAAGCTCTTCTGAAGAAAAAGGAAATGTCCTCAGTGACTGTTCAAGCAGCATGTTTTGATTATTTCAGATGTTTTTTCCCCTAATATATATTTTTTTTTCTTTTCCCTTGTGTTTGGAAACGTAGTGACACAAAACCATTCTGAGAAGAAAGGTTGTGGCTTGGGTGAATCCAAGTTTTTCAATGACATGTTTTGTGAGAAAACTCCCTGCTGCTTCTGCCCATCAATAAAGTTGATGAGTTTAACCAGTCTCATGGCTGGCTAGGGTGGAAAAAAAAGATCCCCCAGTTAGAGAAGCGGATAAATAACTTGGCACAAAGTCTCTCTCTGTTGACTCAGTTTACTTTGTGGACCCAGACACGATTGTCATAATAAATTAAAGCATGACCATTCCCATTTGTCACTTCACCACTTCCTTTTGCTGCCTTCCAGCATGTGGTAAAACCATTAGTTTTAACAGACAGAGAAAAGCTCAGATGAGGGGAGGAGAATGATGCTAGAATTAAGAGGAGAGAGGAAAAAGGAGAAGATTGCAGAGTGGACTGAAGGTATCACTGAAGGAGACACAGCAGCATCAGTTGCTTATTTAGTGGGATATAGGCCTACTGAGGTTTATTATCTTTCTCTGGAGGAAAAATGGAAATTACTGTTCTTCTGGGAGTTGCTAATGACCACCCTCCCCAAATTCTTAGGGTGTCCCAAACTCTATGCCTTGCCCCAGTTTTAATTAATGTCCTACACTGTTCCCATGTAAGATGTTCCTCACTGTCTCTTCAGTTCTGCGTGGCTTCTCTTCATTGCTCCTTGTCATCATCTATGGTAATTTCCTAAAGCTGAAGGAGGATGTGTTCAAATCAGGCCCCTTGTTGACAAGGTGTGAACAGATTAATGACCATCCCATCCCACCTGGCTTCACAGGAACAGACTCAGCCCATGTGGGCTTTCCGGGACTCCCCTCCCACTCTTGCAATAAGAGCAGAGGTCAAATTCACAAATAGAGAAGGGTGGGGAATGTGTATATGTGTGGTGGGAAGCTCAGAAGAATGTAAGTTTGAGATCTGAAGGCATCACAGTCCTGAATTATAATTATTTATTGTCACGATAGTGCCTAGAGGCCTCAGCCTCATTGTGCTAAGAACTGCACAGACACAGAATGAAGTGACAGTCCCTGTCTTGAAGATGAATGAGGAAAACCTCCCTCGAGGGGCTGGGAACAGGTGTGGCATCTATCCATCAAGCTGATGGAGTGTCTTTATGAGGTGTCTGTGTAAGCGTGTGCAACTGTACGAGAGGCAGCGGGAGAAGGAGAAAGTTGGATGGCAATTTGCATCTTCCTGGCTCTAAAGGTTTTACTTCTTGCTTTTTTCTAATTATTATTCTCACCTTGCTTCTCCAGAAATGGTTAACCACAGGTAAGATCAGAATTAACAAAAAAGATTTAGTGATTTTGCTAAGAATCTGAAAGAGGTGATTCAATAATTCACTCTGGTCTTTAAGCAAGTCACTTCTGCTTAAATTCTTCTTGAGGTAATTCCGTACCTAGCCCCCATAATGTCTCTTTGAAAATCTGGCTGCTTTATCTTTTAGCACTTCAGTTTTACTAAGTCTAAGTGAATAAGAAAGCAAATGAATTAAAAAAATAAGTTCTTGCATGAGCAGCAGATTTAATGAAGCCTGGTTTCCCCATGGGCTTGTATCTTGTGTCTTACAGCTCAAAAAGCTGGTGACATCTCTGTCCTTGCTGTGTGCCCCACCACACTGGGGTTGGGCAAGGCATAAAAGTCTTTGGAGCTTTGGGGAGCTGCTTGTGACAGGGAAGCTGCTGAGTTTTTATACTGCCTTTAATTCATTTGGGGAAATGATTTGAAATCTTTATCCCTTTGAATGATTTGTCCAAGACTGGCCCAAAAGTTCAGTGGTCAGGAGAGAAGTCACCCAATGTGCTGGGGACATTATCATAGAAGATGTGATTCTAGTGTTTGTGGAGAGGGGGGAATCAGGCTAGCACTGGTGATCGCTTACAGCAACCTGCTGGAAACATAGGGGCAAGAACTGCTAAATACTGAAGAATATTGTGCCTGTGAAGGGTTAAAAAACCCTTGCTCTGAAAGTCTTAAAGATTTCGGACCAGAGCAGTCTGCACATCAGCCGGACATGGTGATTGCAGAGTACTTCAGAGAGAGAAAGGAGCAGGAGAGAGCACTGTAAGAATGTCTTTCTTTTAGAACAATCAGCAGCAAAAAGAAACTTAGCTATTCTTAGTTGCATCTAGGGGCTATGCATAATCTTTGCTGCTGAATTATGGAATATGATAGCTTTTATTAAATCCATTACAATTACAGCCTCGCCGCTGCACAGGTTTAGAATATAGAATAAGTAGGGTGCATAATTTCAAATAAATATTTAAGATTTTGATCCACAATCTGGTTTTCAGACTCTTAAGTGGTAGAATTGTACTGAGTTAGGGTTATTTTCTTTTAATTCACAGAAACTTTCCCATCCAACTATTTTGCAGTTCTGGATGCTTTTTTAAAACAGAAGATAAATATGCATTCAGACCAGGCAAAAGATTCTGGCTGCTGCAATTTTGCCACCACGTAACTTGGGTCTTCTCTGAAGTAGCTGCTACATAGAGAACTTTTTTTGGGAAGTTGGAATTTATTTCAGAATGCATGCAACTGGGAAAAAAAAATTAGTAAACATACTGACACAATATCAGGAGTGACAAAATGTGGACAAATACTGTTGAACAATGAGTTAGCAAGTGTGTATTTTTGCAGAGTTTGGATTGTGTCTCTTTGCAGGGAACACAGCAGTAACAGGACAAGGGGAGATTTGAACGTGGCTGTTGCCCTGGATCTCCAGCTGGCAGCTGCTGTTGGATTCTTCCATGCTTGTGGGCTTCCTCATCAGCAGTGTTGCCAGCAGCAGAGTCACCTAGAAGAGTGTATGAGGGGTGGTGGCTGAACATAGCCAAGTGGAAGCTCTATTCCTTGGCCCTGTCACGTTCATGCCCAGGCAGATGTTGTCTACATCCATACATCGGAGCTGATGCCTCTGATCAGCACTGATCTGAGCCTGGCCACGTCACTAAGAATTTTTTTGGTGGTAGCCTTGGCTGTTGAAGCTGACAACGTTTTACTGGCCACTCAGCTGCTCTGAGTAATCTAGTTCCAATCTCTCACTGAAAGCTGTTCACTAAAGGGATAATATGGGGGTGCAACTGGTGTAAGAGGTTACAAGCATGCTGCTTCTAGCCTCATGGGGGTTGCTTCACAAAATCCACTAGTGGTAGGACTACCTGATTCCCCAAAGCAGCAGGGACAAGGACAGTGCCAGAAGCTCCCCGAGGATATGGGCAGAGGTAGCTCTCTGATTTTCTTGCAGGGTGCCCAGACAATTGACAGTGGAGCTCTTGAGGAGCAGCTAACACCATTGCCTCTTTGTGAAGCAAGGATGGAAATTTCTGAGCAGGAGATCGGGGGGGGAAACCCCCTCTGTATGCTTCTGTGTTCTTCCTTTGTCTTCCCCACACCTGCTCCCTTTCCTCTTCCTCCCTCCCCACCCACCCTTCAAGAAGATGCTCTAGGTGTTGGCTTCGACTCGGCTGCCAATGCTCTGCGGAGATGTGTTAATGATGACTGGCAGCTTTTAAAAGCACTGTTTCAACACCTTGCTGTCACCACACCTCATACTTCAGCAGCTTAGCACATGTTCCAAGGTGTTTAAAGAGCTTCCCGTGCAGCCCTTTTCCAAGGCACTAACCTCTTGCCAGCAGCGGTAGCAGCTCCTGACCGCACTTTTTCTGGCTGCGACCTTGTTGGTGTTTGCCTGCGCCATGTAAATGAGCAGCGCGGTCGTTAGCGAGCGAGATGTGTAATGTTTTCCATTGTGTGCGAGGCTCCGAGCTGACAAGAGCAGAGCCTGTGTTCCAAAGTCTAAAGCAGTTGGCAGGTTTCTCAGTACCAGTTTTTTTATGCCCCCAAGTGGGTTATGGAGCGGAAGAGGGGGTGGAGAGGGAAGGAGAGGGAGGAATGTGTGTGGATGCGTGGTGGGGGGAGAGTTAGCGGGAGCGAAAGGGCCATTTGCAAGCCACCAGCTCTGAATGTAACTCGCATGGGCCTTGTGGTGGTGCTGAAGGGCCTGTTGTGCCTCTTTGATTGACTCTGGGCTTAATGCTGCTTGCCACTTACCAGCACTTGTCTTTGCTCATTAGCAGGGAGATTGTGGGCAAATATTTAGATATTCAAGAGAGGAAATGTTAATCTTTGCAGTGTTCAGTGAATATTTAAATGAGGCAGCAGCAGGCAGTTTTGCTCAGTGTTTGACCTGGACTTGCAGCGCTGAAGAAAGAAACGCTGGAATCCTGGGATGAGTTTATAGCCTAGCACCAACCTGCTGTTGGGGTTCAAGTCATATATTGAAGCTCAGATTGCCTCAGAAAAGGCAAATTACGCAAGCCCTGCTTAGTAGGGATGGTGCAGAAGCTTTGGTCTGGCCAGATTTTGGCGCAGACAAGTGCAGTCCACAGGAGGTTAAGATGACACCAGCTGTGTTGCAGACCCTCTGCTCCACAGGCAGAAGATGGCCTCGTAGGGGAGACTGAACGTAGTGATGCCTAGTAATAGCTGCTAGACTGGCCACTCAGGGTGTTCCTTTTGATAGAAAATGAGAAAAATGCTGGTGTTCTGAGGTTTGGGCAGGCAGAGCTCCCAGATAAAAATATGAATTAGGAACTAAACACATTTGGAGATGAACGTGGTATTTGTGCTGGTGTCCTGATGTCTGTCATAAAGACCTGGGGGATGATGGATAGGGTACTTGAGGGACATGGTTTAATGGGGACCTGACAGTGCTGGACTTCATGATCTTAAAGGTCTTCAAACTAAAATGGTTCTGTGATTCCACACTTGTCTCCTTGGAGTATGAAATGGACCCAGGTGGGGTTAGTCTGCAGTGACAACCTTGAAGCAGGCAATGCGAAGTGTCTTGCAGCATGCTTATTACTCAGAATTTTTCTCTAAATTGACTTAATTTGAGTTTCTGTCATTTTTTACTGCTGCCTTCTAGAGGTGTATCTAAACAACAAACATGGAAGCAGCAAATCTAATTTGAGAACGTTGCAACTTGGTGGGAAATTATTATTGAATCAGCAGCTCCTGGTATCTGCACCTGCATCATGATTGTTTTGTATCAGAATCTGATCAAGAATGCTTTGTGTAGGATGCGTAACCTGTTTGAAGTTTGGATCTTTAAAAGCCATACAGCAGGAATTACGTACAGGAATAATTTCAATGGATAATGTTGAGAGACAAATGTATGTGTGGCAAAGGAAGGGCCAAGAGGAGTAAATCCAGTGGGTGCTATTTATTCTCATGTTTTAAGGGAACGTAAAATGAGCTTTACAGGATACAGAAGAAGATAAGGTAAAGCCAGCTTCTGACAGGTGCTGAAATGCCTACCCTGATCCAGCAGCATTTCTTTGGGTCGGAACCTACATGTTTAAGGCAATTCAGTTAATGCAAAATGATTATTGTTTTATTTATTCATTTGTATCAAAATCAACAGAAAAATTATCTACTTATTCCTAAATACAGTCTCAGGCTACATCCTAACAGCACAAAGTGAAAAACATTTCTATGGATTTTATTATTGACAGGGTTCTAATCACAGTTTATATGTGTTTTCTGTCTCTCATATTCCAGTAGCTGCTAGTCAATTAAATATTTCTCCAGTAAATTTGAGGCTTAGAGAATCATTTGGGAGTTGTAGAGCTCTTTTAGTGGAAATTAAAAGCCACTTACTGTAGGTTTAGGCACATCTGACAATTCCACCCCATGTGCTGTTCCTCTGTTTGCGGCTGTGACCTCTTACCTGAGATCTCTTCCTGTTTTTCCTTTGGCATTTTCCCCTTTGTCTTTATTAGTCCTTTTCTTTATGTCATATTGTGGCTGTGGGGTATTTTGAGGAGCACAGCTAGTTCTTGTTCCCCTCTCCTTTTGACCTTCACTCAAGACAGAGGGTCAGCGATGGAAACCATGGTTTTATACCACATGGGCCAGGCATCTGCTGGAAATGAGAACCAGCAGATAGATTTCACTGAAGCCAGCTTGTGAGACAAGAGATAGCAGTGACTTCAGTCACAAACACAGCAACAGCTTTTCATTATGCCACTGGATTCAAACTGGCAAGCTGGTGGTGCTAGGCACAAGTTCCAGTGTTTATACCATCTGGTGTCATTGGTCTTGGCTTTTTTAACTTGTTGGTACCAGGCTGGCAGAGCTTTTCTGTGCATCCAGTAACTGCATGCATTTAATTTTTGCAGTGCCCTCTCTGAGTCTGCTCTCGTTGTCAGAGTTTCGTGGTGTTGTTCTTCCTGACTAACCCTGGCATTGTGTTCAGAAAACTCTGGCTCATAGCTCTCTGCAGATATAGGGCACTCGCTGCTCTAGGGAGTAAGGCGGTAATGGGAGAGAGCATCAGAGAGTCTCCTGCAGTTAGATTTGTCAGCTGCACTCGAGTGCATCACACCCATCAGAGCAAAATTGCTGGTACCACTTCTTCCACTGATACTCCCTTGTCAGAGCTTTACCTTCTCCATTATCTCTGCCTAGAACCCATTGTGAGTAGAACAGTGGGAGTTGGGGGCAGCATCAAAATAATCCTAGAAGAGCCTAACACCAAGCTCATTCCCACCTGTAGCGTACAGGTTCTTTGCAGGGAGCATCCTCATCTTTGTACTATCTGAGGGTTGCTCTCCAGTTGCTGTCTTAAGCCATCTGATTTTGAAATTATGTTAGGTGTAGGAAAATAAAAGCATGTTTAACTGGGGTGTGTGCCAAAGATGCAGTATAATGGATCTCTAGGTAGAAACAGGCTCCACGTCTCCATCCATCACCTCGTCCTCTGGAGCTTCTGACTTGGCAAGAGCCTGCAGAATAGATGGCCAACTGTAGTGGCTTGCACTCACGGAAGGTCAAAGCGGCAGCAATAGTCTTGCTAAGAAGACCAGTCAGAGAGCTGTGAGATGTCATAAAGAAAAGCTAATGGGGATTTGAGTTTAAGCATCGTATCTCTTCTCTGTGTTTTTCCCTACAGCTTACTGTTCCAGCTGCTGTGCCAAACAGAACAGCTTAGCTCAGGAAGCAGATGGGCCTCCACCCATCATGAGGCAGACCACAGAGATCTTCATCTCTGTCACTTGTTCAATTCTACCTGTGATGATTAAAAGATGAAAGTCATTCTCTGATAGTTTTTAGAAGCTAGTGTGAAACAGATCTGCAGATTTCTCTGCTGATACCTAAAGAAGGTTGTCTGATGGAAAATTTTAACCATTATTGATTGGATGAGCAGCAGCATGCACTGGGGCAGACTGAACAGTACCACTTTAGGTTTGCCACTTAGTATTCTGTACTGTTTCAGCTGTTCTTTGTAAATTAATTTACACCATCACAGGATGTCAGGGGTCGGAAGGGACCCGAAGAAATCATAGAGTCCAACTCCACTGCCAGAGCAGGACCATGCAGTCTAGCTCAGGTGACAGAGGAGAAAAGAAGCAATTCCTTGTGCTCTCTTTAGCCTTCACTGCTGACTCCTCAATAGGAATTATTAAGCTTCTACATAGACATCAATTTAGTCTACATGGATGCAGCCTTCTGTTCCCAGTGTCGTTTCTCCCCCATTTTTTCACTGTATTACACTGTTCTTGATTCACTGATTTTTGGAGTGGTTCTGTTGCTGTTGGTTTGGGTTTGATTATTTGAGTTTGATTGAAAAAAGTAATAGTTAGCCCCCAAAATTCACTTTACCTCCAGTCGAAACCAGAAGCCAGAAGGAAAGCAGGTGCTTTGGGATTCTTGATTGCACATGGCAGGAAGAAAATATTTAATTCATTTTCCAGTTTGATCTATTGTGGACTTGAAAGGGACGTTGTCAAGTCATTTGATTTCCCCACAAAGTGTTGCAACCTATCGAGGAGTGTCTTTTTGGTGTGGTATATGCCAGGCTCCAGAGAGGAAAGTGCTACTGAAGCAGTGCCAGCTGGCTGTGATCCCAAACTCCACTTCCAAAGCCAAGGTAATGGCATCAGCAAGGCTGGCATGAAACAAAACAGCCTCGGAGTCTTGACTGCAAGCTCCCTTTGGAACAGCTTCCATGTGAGGTGGGGAGGGGAGAGGGGGGAAAAAAAAATGTTTGTCCAAGTAAAAAGTGTTGAAAAAAATGTTGAGTGAAGGAAGTTGTTGATGAAATGAGCAGTTTGGAGGAAATCAAAAGGCTCTGGGGAATAGTCAGTCTCAGTGAGATATTTCAGCAGGAAAAATCTAAATCCTTGATTTTTACAAGTAGCAAAATGGTCTCTGTTGACAGTCTTGAAATATGATATTTTGATAATAATCCCTCTTCAGTTTTTATGACATGGTAAATTGCTCATTCTGAGGTGTGTATACTTCATTCCTATGTGCTTTATTTATTATTAAGTCACCATTAAATCCGATAAAAATCTAACTGTTGATATCAAACCAAAACCTTTAAAGTCAACCAAACAAGCTGTTGTTGGATTTGGGTCATTCTGAATTTTCAGGTTCATGTTCTGATTCGGTGCAGTGAACGTTGCTACAGAAACTACTTCTAGAGCATTTGTAATCAAGCTATGCTTTGAAATTGTTTTAACTGGGGAGGCAGTTTGATCTTCTTGCATTTTTTAGCATGATAAGAGGCCTACATATTGGGGTTTAGCCTGGGCTATACCTGAAGTGAAGTTCCCTGCCAAGTAATGGGCACGTTAGCTGGGCTACTCTCACCTTCTGGTGTGTGTAAGGGACTGTCTAGTAACAGGAAAGGTTTTTGTCCTGCTGACAAGGAGCACAAGTCAAATTAGCTCACCACTGTCTGCATCCAACTGTTGGGATTTGTGTATTAGCAGAAGTGGCTCAAGGGATTTTCAGGTCTTTTGAGAAGTTGGAGGGACTCGTGAGTGCCACTTTGGTGCCATGGCTTACTGTTCTAAAGTGTGGCTGAGAAACTGCAGCAAAAGAATCCTAATGGATTTTCAGAGGCTGATAGAAAAGCCCCAAAGGCACAAAGCTATCCTAGCTATGACTGCTTAAACCTTCTCTTGCCTAACTGCCTCTTGCACTGGGCAGGGCTATTCTACCATTAGGTATCTGTACTCTCTCACAGAAACAAAGTACAGGTAAGAGACAGAGCTGTCTGTGAATTGCCATCTCTTTGAATCACAAAATCGTAGAATGGTTTGGGTTGCAAAGGACCTTAAAGATCATCTAGTTCCAACCACTCTGCCATGGGCAGAGACACCTCTCGCTAGATCAGGTCATTCAAGGCCCCATCCAACCTGGCCCTGAACACCTCCAGCGAGGGGGCATCCACAACCTCCCTGGGCAATGTGTGCCAGTGTCTCACCACTCTTGCTGTAAAGAATGTCTTCCTAATCTCCAGTCTAACTCTTCCAGATTAAATCCAATCGCACTCATCAGATCACCACAAGCACCTGTGAAAATCCTCTCCCCAGCTTTCTTGTAGGCTCCCACCAGGTACTGGAGCAATAAAGGACCAGTGTAGAGTACAACGTGGGGCTAGTTTAGATCCACCACTCTATTCAGCCACTGCTTTCAGCTAGCACCAGCAGTAACAGATGAGTTTTATCCTATGTTATGTACGTATTATGAGTTATTATGTTATGTAGTTTGAGTTTTATCTTTTGTTATGTGCTGCTGGGCAGAAGCCAGGGGATTAATGCATGCTGGAACATCATCCAGAGCATGAAGCTGAATAGAGGGTGTTGGAATTGAGCACTGGTAGATACTGGTTGTATTCCTGGCCCACCCATGGATTCATTTTTCTAGGTGTCTTTCTCTTCTCTGCGTTATGCTGTTGCCCTCCTCTTTAAGAACATTGGGCAGTGGTGCTTCCTTACATTGTAGGGGTACTGCAAAGCTTATGGGATGTGTCTGTGAAGTGTTCCTTGCATGTAAGACCTCTGTAGAAGTTCAAAGCAGTGTATTGTGTGATGACTCTGTCCCCTGTAATTTGTTCTGGTGAATATTAATTGGATATAGAAAAGTTGGGTATTTTTCTTCAGCTGGAGACTGTTGAGTCACTGCAGTGGCTCACAGTTGGGCTCCACAAGACAAAGCAGTTGTGAAATGCCCAGGCAGCGCTAATACAAAGCTTTGTGATGGTAAAGGATTTAATTATGAGCTTTTTTTTTTTTTTTATGTAGTGATTAAATTTAAAAAATAATATGGAATAATACAGAATTAGTAGGCCCAGAGACCACTAATGTTTAGATTTATTTCTGAGTAGCTAGTAGCAAACACTTCAGAATCTGATGTAAGAGTGATTGTTTTAGCAGTGAACATCCTAGCTTAATCCAGTTTTGTGTGGGAGAGATTTGGTGTCAGTGTGTTTTGAATTTTCTAAGTGAACCCACTGATGGTTGTGGTTAGATGTTTCCACACGTAAGTGAGGTTACAGTGTTGAATACTGAAGCATCAACACTCTAGGCTGCAAAACAAACAGAAAAAGGAAATAAGTTACTTGGTAGAGCTTAGGAATACTATGTAAATAGAGACCTAACCATACAAATACAGAAGAAATCAATGTTTCTAGAGGGAAAAGTGCAAAAATAATTGAAACCTCTTTTTCTGTTAGTGTTAGCATTGTTAATGTTGCTCACTATTAAGTCAGCTTCGTCTTCTGTACATTGAAGCTGAAGTTTGTGAGGATGGAAGTGCTATCATTTTGTCTGGAGGATTTATTTGGAATTCGTTTGAAGAATTAAATGTATCCCAAAGTTCCTTAATCTTCCCAGAAGTGTGAGGTACATCAAGGGGGTGAAAGGCATCTTTCAATGCCAGAGGAGGAAAGGAAGCAAAGAGAGGACAGCTTCAGAGCAGCTAAATATTGTTTTGTTCCATCTTTCTTTTACTGCAGTAAATGTAGGCAGAGGTTACTGTCGCATTTTAACTCTTTCCAGGTAATTGAGGTGAGACATTTGGCTGTTAAGGAGTGCTTGAGTGGATGGATTAAATAGATCACACCCAAGAGCTCTGGAGAAATAAGAAGTCCAAAGTGCAACTTAAGCATCCTCCATGGGCTTTACATAATTTCGTTTAGCTCTTCAACTGATATTCCAAATTGTCATTTCGGAAAGTTTTGGGTTGAAATTGTTTGAGGTTTAGTTTTTGGTTTCTTTATTTCAGTTTTGGTAAACTTTTTGCAGACAAGAAGGTAGGACTGGGACAACAGCCCCACTGAGCTGTACAATTAAAGGCTTCATGTTGTCTCGGAAATTACAGACTCCTGGGCTATGTTTCAGTACCTGGTAACTAAAAATGGCTTTGTGGTCAGAAGGCCATTGATGTTTGCTTCAGAGGTAGCAGTTATTGGCAGATGCCCAATAAAAAGCAGACCAATTTTATCATCTGTCAAGGAGACAGGATGGTGGGTTTCAGGAGTGCTGCCTTGTTTTATGATGTAAATGCCCACGTCTGTTAATCCTATTCTTAATTAGCTGTATCAGTCTGGGTTTGTTGCTTCTGTTTGAAGCTGTGTTTTATCTACGATTGACTATTTAGGTTTTTGGAAAGTGAAAGATGTAAGAGCAGCTCTTGGAGTCAGTCTTTATTGACTGCCTCTGCAGTTCCTGGTTACCCTGACCCATGTCAAGAGATTGTGCCCAGGCAATAATTACTCTGTCACCAGAGCTCCTGTGTGAATCTGCTGATCACACCGATATCTCGTGGCAGCCTCCTTTGCTCTCACAGGAGCTGAGCAGAAGGGAAGAACAAGCAGGCCTTTTCTACTGCCTTTTTCCTCTGCTCTTTTCTCAGGCCACCCAGGTCTGCTCTCACTGTTCATCAAATGGAGCCTGGTGTTTCATTTCTGCTGAGATTTGGGTTAGGATCAGATGTATGCCGAGAGCTCTGCTCAAGAAAGAGCACGTGCAGGACTGATTTGTCGTCTGTTTTCTCCTTTGATGTCAGTGATTTCATCCTGCCTGCTCCTGCTCTTTGTGGACCTTAGGGTGAGGAAACTCGAACCCTTCTGCCTTGGCAGCTAAAGAGGAATGCCTCTTAGTTTGACTGGCTCCCTGCCCCAGTTCATACTGAGTGCAGGGATTGAGGTGTGGTGTATCTCACCCGCTGTGTCACCAGCGTTTAAGAGCACAGAGTGACGCAACCTCTTGCAATGTTCAGGTCTGAGAAGATATTATCAGGACAAACTTAGATCTTAGAACTCAGGCCCCGACAGGCAACAAGCAGTCCTGATCATCTTCTGAGACGCAGTTAATTGTGTGCCTGCACACACCCTCTTAATGACTACATAGTCTCTAAAACTTCAGCTTTTACAAATACCTGCAAATTGACCCTGAAATGTCTCTTAACCCAATTAAAAATGATCTTGGGTCTCTGATTCATGAACTGTTCATAGCTGGGAGTGGATCCACCTACAGATTTCAGTGTAAAAATGTCGGGTCTCCAAGAATTAACCCAGAAATGCTTATGTGATTGGCTTGCTTGCTTTCTTTCCCTTCATTTATTTTACTCTACTTCTGTGAATCTCTCAGAGTCTGTTCTGAGGATCTTAATCCTAAGGAAGTCCCAGAAAGAGCAGCAACTATGGCAGAGTGCAGGTGACAGTGACAGGAGCGAGCTCTCGGCGTGCATAAGAACCCAATGGGTAGCCTCATGTGCCACATCATGGCACCTGGCACAGCTGTCTCTAAGCTAAGCTGAGCTGTGTCTGGGTCAGGACATGTTTGGCCAGGCCTATGACTGTCTTCTGGACATTCACCAGCCCTGTCTCCATTTATCCCTGCATCACCACATTCCTTTCTGTCTTTAAGCTATGATCTTCTTGGATCTCTCTCACTCTCTCTCTCTCTCCATCCCCCTTTCACCTCAAGCCTCTTTCTCTGTCCATCCCAATCTCACTTTGGTATGAGTATTATTCCCAAACAGGAATGGTTTTATTCTGATTGTTCCCTTATGAGAGAAACCTTCCCTTGCCCCTGTTTTTCCCATTCCCCACTTTCATCATGCTTCCTTCCTTGCTTTGCTGTATCAGTCCTGTTCTCTTCCCTGTCTCTCTCGTGACCTGAGCCCATTACTCCCAGGAAAGCTAATGGCTTTTACCTGCTAATGTGAGAACTCTTCTCTCTGCTTTGCTCTTTGGCAGCCCCTGAACTTCGCTATTTCCTGGGATGTTTGATAAGCCTGGAAGCTCCTTTGGCAAGCATCCAAGCAGCTCAGGGCTCCAGCCTGTATTGAGGGAATAGTCAGAAGTCATCTTGAGATCACAACACCTACACATTTTCACAGTTAAGTCCTGTAAAGCCTTGCAGAGTTTTTACTAAACACCCAACTACAAAGTGAATTTTATGAGCCATATTACGGGTATGAAGCATTTGTTACTAAGGAGAGATGTGCTGGGGGGATATTCTTTAGATAACATTTCCCAGCTGTCTGATATCCCTGTGGGAATGCACAGGGTGTCCTATTTTCAGTGGACATAAGACACAGCTCTCAGCACCCAAGTTAACTTGAGTCCCCTGATTACTGGGGAAGGCTGTGTAAACCACAGCCAACCTACAGCATGGATCACGAGTCACCCACGGCATCACAACTTCTTCATTTGGTGGTTGTCCCCTCTGCAGAAGGACAGTAACTGAATTTGGTTCCATCAGAGCTTTCCAGAATTTTGAGAGTGATTCCTCAGGCACATAGTAAAACTCATGGTAAGCAGCCCTGGTGAGCTGGCATCTTTGGCATGGATTTTCTGGTGCCTTCTTGTTGTACCAAAGAGTAAGAGAGCCTGGAGACAACATCTCAAACCCAGGCTGTGGGACATCTGTGGGCAACTGTGATTACCACTGTGTGAGGACAAGACATTCCAGGGGCTGCTTGACAAACTGAGGTAGGAAGCAGACAAGTTTTAACCTGTCATTTCACAGCAAGGCCAGTACAAGGAGTAAAGTCCAATGGGTAAGAACCGTCCTGGCATTTGGAATATGCAGGCTTTGTCTCCAAGCTTGCCCTTAAACTGCTGCATGATGTTGGCTTTATCCTTCCATGGTATTTGCTTTATTTAAAACACCTTCAAGACAATTCCCTGCTGTGCATGTCTCTGCCATGCTCAGCCCAGGGCTCTTGTCTGAGAAGTTAAGGTTGGACCAGTTGGATCCTTAGGATCCTTTCCCACCTGGCATTCTGTGATTCTGTGAAGTTTCAGGCTGTAGACCTGTGCAGTAAGATGATCACAGAATTCTAAGAAAGCAGACAAGCTAAAGCTAGGAAGCTGGGTCCTCAGCCTGTCTTTATGCTTATTTCTCCTCCCCAACTTTCAGTTTCTTTGAATAATTTTGACAGCAGCTTTTGTAGGCAGCATATTTGTTTGGAGGAGGAAAGACCTACTTGATCCTTATTCTTGCTTCTTGTGAAAGCTGAAGAAGTTTTGCATTTTTTCAAGACATTCTCCAAGGTGAAGCCCTGCTAAGGCGAGGTGCACTGGTACTGGGTGATGGAAAGCAGTGATGTTTAGTCCAGAAGCACCAAATCAGCTATTTCATCAAAGAGGTGAACACTCTGTGTGTTTTATCATAATAAAGTCTCTAAAGAAAGGAAGGGAGAGAGAAAGAATAAAGCAGCTCCATTTCCTAACAGCCTTTGGCTTCAGAAGACAACAAAAGGGGTTGGGTTGTTGGAGATAAGAGGGAGCCCAGTTTTAACAATGCCTCTAAACATGAAAATATGTTTCTGTGTTGGTCTTTTTTTTTTTTTTTTAAATCTTTTATGGGCTATATTTTTATGGAGTTTTTGACTTACTTTATTTACATATATTATAACCTCCCTACTGAGTAAACAAGAGATGCCCAGCTAAGCAAACAAGCCCCAGGGTGATGGGAGAGAGAAAGGAGAATAGCGAGAGGGAGAGGAAAAGAGAGGTGGCAATAGGAAAAGGGTAAACAGACAAGCACTAATTAAGGCCTTCATCACAAGCAGGGAGATGTGCTAGGCTGACAGTCAGTCAAGCAGATAAGGGGAGATGAGTTAAAATCTAGCCCCAGGTTTTGAAGGCCCCGGGGCCCTGGCAGACAAGAGCACAGTGAACCAACAGGAAGCCACTGAAAGGTCATTTGCATGAAATGATGTTCAGGATCTTTGCTTTTGTTGTTGCCCTGATGGCTTTAACCCGTTCCTGGCCCAAAAGATGCACATAGATGAGACACTTGCAGCCAGTCGCTGTACATGGCTTGAAGGCTTCTTTTGGTGGCCTTTAAGGGAGCAGTTCTTCAGAGAGCTTATGCTTTGTGCTGGGAGAGAAGGCTGAAGGTAAGGTGAGCTGGAATTCCTTGACAAGTGAGGTGATCGCTCTCTAGCAGAACATAAAATGGAGAAATCCTCAGAATGGGAGATTCTAGGCAAGAGATGAGCCACAAGTTTGACAGGTTGAGAGAAGATGCAGTGACCTGCATTCTCCCAAGATACTCAGATATTCCAGGCTTTGAGTTTTGTTGATCTTTCCAAGAGCTCTGGATGCAAATCTTCGGAGTTCCCATTGTGGAGCGGTGTCAGAATGTATCTTCACTTGTCCCTGCAGTGGTGTCACAAACATGTTCATGTCTGTGAGAAGCATTGTGCAGGTGGCTCCTGTCTGCCCCTTCAGCTGGAATTGCAAATACCTCCAAATTTATAGTGCTTGTGAAAGAATGGGCAAATTGTAGCTGCAATCTCTTCTCCCTGAGCTGCTTTAGGAAACAAGATCTTGTTCAGATCTCCAAGGGAATTCTGACACTATAATTATTATTATATGTTCTCAATGTGCTTAGGCATTTGAGCAGATTGTAATTCCTAGTGACATGGCAAGAGAAATGAATGCAGAAGTGCTCACCATTTTGTAATACTCAGACAGCCTAGCACACTTTCGTTTTTTTTTTTAATCCCCCACACCCACAGTTCTCTTTAGACATTTGATAAGTCACAGTCGTTACTCTTCTGCTTTTCCTTCTGAGGCACAGAAACTGGTTATAGCCAATGCTAGTAGATTAAGCAGGGGTCTGAGCTATGGGACTTCTGAGTTCTGCTCCAAACCACTGCCACTTCATTACTGTTTGACCTTCTCCATCTCATGTCAGCTCTTTGTGAGTAATGTATCTCTCTGCCAGAGAAGGGCAATAAGCTTTACTTGCCTCCAAGAAATTGGTAGAGTGCTCTCAGATCCCTGAGTGAAAGCACTGTTGAAGGTAAAGCAGTTGTTAACAGTAGAGTAGTCCTCTGGAGCAGGTGGTATGGATGGATGTTTAAACTTGAGGTTTAAGTCCAAACCACGATGGGAATCTAGTGAGGAATCATGAGCTGTCAGCCTGTTACAGTGTTGGATCTCACAAGGAAAATCTCACTGAAGATTTCCAGTGGGGTGAGCTCCATTCAGATCACGTTCAGGTACAAGCCCCTTTCAGATATGTATCAGAACTGAAAACTTGAAACTGAAGTCCATCTTAGGCTGAGACTGAACACATCTGGGCTGTTATGGTTGGTGAGCTCTTGGGTTTCCTACTGCATTGAGTGCTGCCTTCCACCAGTGCATTCCCAGTTCAGGTGTGAAGACCCACGAAGACTCAGCTTTAGCAGATAGAATCATAGAATGGTCTGGGTTGGAAGTGATCTCTGAAGGTCATCCAGTCCAACCCCCTCTGCAGTCAGCAGGGGCATCCTCAACTAGATCAGATTGCCCAGAGCCCTGTCAAGCCTCACTTTGAGTATCTCCAGGGATGGGACTCCAACCACTCGCCAGGCAACTTGTTCCAGTCTTCCACTACCCTCATGGTAAAGAATTTGTTCTTCACATCCAGGCTAAATCTGCTCTTCTCTAGTTTGAAGCCATTGCCCTGTCACTGCAGGCCTTTATAAACAGTCTCTCTCCATCCTTCTTGTAGGCCCTCTTCAGGTGCTGGAAGGCTGCTATTAGGTCTCCTTGGAGCCTTCTGTTTTCCAGGCTGAACAACTCCAGCACCCTCAACCTGTCTTCGTAGAAGAGGTGCTCCAACCTTCTGATCTTATTTATTGCTGTGGCTGCCCACAGCTTTCCCAGGTGTGATGCTGCTTAGTGGCAGTTGATGCAACTAATCCATTTCTCTGCTTCTAGGCCAGTAAACATCTTAATACCAGAGGCAGTTTGTCTTGAAAAGAAAAGACAAGGACAGAAGTTCTCAAACTTTTCTTCTGTTTCATTTTGCTTATAGTCCACACTGAATTCCAGTGCAGTGTAGTGTTACAGCAGCCTCAAATCCCAGGCAGATAAATATTTTTAAATGCTACTGCATGGAATCAGTGGAGAGATGGTGGTGTGTAGGGTTACAGGTAATTGTTCTGTGTTTTGAATACAGTATCATCATTGTGAGTGGCCTTCTCTACAGCAGCAGCACTGAGCATGTGTAAGAGTAGCAGAATATGGATAGCTTTTGGCTGACTGCTCACTGCTTCTGCTCTCTGAAGGATTCTGAAAGACCACTGTCATCAAGTAATTTTTCTTCTACTTCTCTATATGTAATGGGTTTTTTAAAAGCCTGGAAATCATTTTATTTGCCCTTTTACTCTGGACAAACAGCAATTTCTTTTTCTTGGCCTAACATTCCATTTGGGAAGACAAACCCAAGCCCTGTTCAATATGGTTTTGCTTCAAATTCCACATAATGTCAGAGTTAGCATCAGCCTAAGAGGAAGAGATTCCTAAAAGTGTGATTAATTTCTTCCACATATGACCTTGAAAGCTGAGCAAGTGGAAAGGAAATATTGATTATTAAAGGTGATGTCTATGGTTTGGAGAGGAACTTTATGTTGGTACAGTAAGTGAGTTCTATGAATTTGTATGTTGAGAGAAATCATTTGTCTGAAAGGACAATGAAGAAATAAGTGTCATTCCCTTTTGTATTTGATGGGAACATGCTGCTGTTGAAAGACAACCCCGTTAAAGTCCTACAGTGAAAATCCTAAACTTATCCTCTGCTTCAGGGCAAAATACAACCTGGGTTTGCAGATTTTCCTTCATGCCAGTAATGTTAGTGGCCAGGACAGGGGATGTTGTGTGGACTCTAAACAATTGGAAGAAGCATTGTCCTGCTTCATTTCAGCCACTGAATTTGACTGTCCAGTGGAAGAGTGAGTCTGAGAAGAATGCAGCCCTCAACCCTGAGTGTCAGCCTTCACCTTGCCATGCAGTGGTGGGCTTGTTCTCCAGACACCACATTGCACTCATCATCCACAACAGCCTAGGCATTCAGCACAGAGAGCTGAAGGAACAGGAAGAGAGCAGGGCTTTAAGAAACCTTGGGAGTGCAACTGAGCAACACATCTGCCAAGAGTGGCAACAAAAACTGTAAAGATTCTGGGGTGGTTTTCTGCTCTCTTTGCTCTTCAGCTGTAGTACCAAATGTGCCTGAAAACCTGCCCTTGTGGTGGGGCAGAGAGGAGAGGGAGCCAGGTGTTTGTTCACTCCAGAGGGTAGAATAAACCATGACTTCAGAATTACTGAGACATTTCAGACTCTGCATTTTTAAATTCTCCTGTGCTACAGCAGGGTGGTGTGATACGTGCCCAGCAGTGTGGCACAGGGTCAGGGAGGTTTGCTCACTGCAGGGAGTAGCTTGTGATTTCCCAGAGCCTAGGCAGGCGAATTTTTTTTTCTTTCTCTCTCTCTTTTTTTTTTTTTTTTTTTCCCTCTTCCTTTTTCTGCCTGGGAAGGATGCAGCATCACAGACCTTGTCACCCAGAGCTTAGAGGACAGCAACCATATGCCTTCCGACCTCCCCTTGCTTTTCTAGGAAAGATTCAGCCTGCTGGGCATTTTCTATCAGAATGGTTAAGAGACAGCGGCTGGGATGTGGCCCAGGCTGGCGTTCCTCTGGTGCTGTGCATGGCTGGAGAGAAGGGGGAGGGCGAGGAGGGGAGCGTGGCGAGGGGAGGAGGGTGAGGAGACTGGGCTGCCAAAGAGGAGGAGGAGAGATGGAAGAGAGGCAAGATTGGCATCTTCATGTGCATGAGGCTGGCCAGCATCAAGACAGCTTGATGGGCCTGCAGGCTACTATCTCTCGCAGTTGTTCTGATCGCAGTGATGGGCTTGTCTGGTGGCTTGGACACCAGCCTTCATTATCATGCTCTGCAACATTTGCAGTGGCGGGGAAAGAAAGGAATGGAGGAGGTAAAGAAGCCCTGGAGTTACACACACACATACATGCACACACAGATCTGAGACAGGAAAGGGAGAGAAGCAGCTTTGGCTCCAGGCTATTGATTTTGTTTCGTGACACTTGCTCATTTCCCACTTAGTGTGTGTGTCTCTGCCGTGCTACCTTCCCGGTATGGCTACAGCAGCTCTCCATAACAGAATAGTGAAGCCAGAGTGGTAGGGACTTAGCAACAGAAGGGCTGACCCATTGATTTGAAGCCATTTTGAAAACAATCCCCTGTGCTTGCAGCAGCACACAAAGACTCCCACATGGCTCCGCGCTCACCAAGGAGGCACATTTCCATGTGAGGAACCACACGGTTCTGCTTGGTGCGTCTGTGTTTTGGCTCCTTATGTGGTTTTCCAAATACTCAGGCTCACCTTTTCCCCCCCAACCTCTCCAACAGTCTTGTCTTACCATGAAGGCAAAGGAATCTGGAGGCAGAGCTATCAGAAATGTCCTCCTAGAAGAGTGATGCATTTTTGGAGGCATGGCCCCTGGTGTTGCACTCTGATTCCTAAGGCAATAGTGTTAACCTCAGCTGCACTATAGGCCAAAATAGGGCAATAAAATTATACAGGCATCATCAGACTGTTCTTGTCCCTTTACTTATTGTAACTTTACCCTCTATGAAGTAGACATTGCTGCCCACGTCACATCTGGCAGTTCTGGCAACAACAGTTTTGATCTTTGCCACAGTTTGGTTTTTAAACATGACCAACTGCCTGACCCCAGGGGAAAGGGAAAGAAGCTGCTGGTGGGAGGAGAGTTGTGTGAACCATGACTGAATAGCACAAGACTTTGTGAGAAAATTGTGTGATGCTCTGCTGTGCCTGCCCATATTTTATATATTCTGAGGATCCTGGGGATTATCAGACAATTGTCTTCACATGAGCACCAGAAAGCTTGGAGGTGTGGAGGAGATCTGCTGTGTTGATGCTGTTTTGCTGTTAGGATCATTTTGCTTTACGTAGCTGCTTCTGCTAAAGCATATCAATATGGAAGTTTAGTTCAGCTGCAAGAGCAGAAAAGAGACTTTGGGGTTAATGTAATTTCTTGGTCACTGTCTCCCTTTCTGGCCGGGACACATACACGTGCAGGCACAAGCATCCATGTACTCTATCACACACACATACACCATCAGTTTTCCCCAGTTTTGTATCAGGGGATGTTGGAATGCCATGGCTGGCAGGAGCTACTAACTGGATTAGCTGGTAAATCCATCTGGAGCTCCCAGTGGGAGGGATGGACAGGTTCAAGATGAATAACAGCTTGTCTGAAGCAGCAAAATGGATTATTTTAGGAAAAAGAAGGGGGAGGGAAAACCCCTTTTTCTCCTTGTGGACTTTTGCCTGAGACACAGTGGAGTGGTTTCAAGAAGGTAAGGAAAGGGGAGATGGTTTTTGAGGAGGGAATAGTTCTTATTGTATTACTAAATATGGTTGCCCTTCCTCTTTCAGAGTATTTAACTGCATCTTGTCTTGCTATTAAACTGTTCCTTTATGATCTAAATCTTTGTTATGGATTTGAGACCAGAAGGGTTGAGGCAGCTGGCCATCGAGTTTCTTACTGACAGGATGAAAGGATATTTCCTTCCCCCCCAATTCTTACTTGTCCTTTTTTCATTGTGCAAGATGTAAACTGCTTCCAGGAACACGCCTTGGTACTGACCCTCAGGACTTGGCCAGTGCATTGGGGCTGGGGCCTTGGGGTTTCACAGTGTCCAGCTCTTAGGCTGAGATCTGACACTGACTGATGGAGTGCAAACAGTAAAGGCTGTACTGAGGTCAGGCAGCTTCATCTGGGTTTCGGCAGCAAGCGTGCTTCAGGTGTTGCTGTGCAAAGGAAACAAACCAGCAGGAACTGAAATGCTGGCTAGAAGGAGGAGCCTCTATCACTATTGATAGACTTATTGTAAGGGACTGAGGCAATAAAAGAGCTTTTCCTTTCCCTGCCCTCATCCTGCTGCACAGGTTTCCTGCAGGGCCAAATACAGTGGAATGAGGAGGGAAGAGCATTTCCTTTTTCTTTCTGGTTCTCTTATCCATCTATGGTATTGTCAATTGTATTGCAGGCTTGTGAAATGAGTGGTGTGCAAGTGTGTGCTCTGTGGTGAAGTGCCAGATTCTTCAGCACTTCACTTAAGAGTGGCTCACAGACTCCCCTTCACTTCTTTTTTGGGAAGTGCTTCTTTTTTGGAGCCTTTAAGACTTCTTCTTTGAGGCCTTTAGTGCTCTTTTTTGTGGAGTTTTTCTGTTGGGACATAAGAAGTTCCAGCTAAACGTGAGGAACTTCTGTAACTGAAGGGTGACAGATCAGTGGAACAGGCTGCCCAGAGAAGTGGGGGAGTCTCCATTCAAAATCCGGATATGTTTCTATGTAACCTTCTTTAGGAGAACCTGCCTTTGAAGGGAGGATGAACTCAATGATCTCCAGAGGTCACTTCCAACCCCTGTCATACTGTGATACTGTATGTTCGTTAGCCCTTTGCTGTAAGTGCTGATAGCTTTTGACTGGTAAAATCTGTGACATAATCATAGAATTGTTTTGGTTGGAAGAGAGCTTTAAGATCATCAAGCCCAACCCTTAACCCAGCACTGCTAGAAAATGTGAGACTTCCTAGTCCTGAGTGATCCTATCAGTGCCCTTGCTCTTCACACCCTCCTTCAACCCACTGGTGCTGCCCAAGCAAGACCTTTTCTTCTTCCCAGCCACATCATTCTCTGTGCCTGATCTTTGAACTGTAGTGGTTTGGAACAACAGTAGGATTTCATAGTTCAGCCTGTATCCTAAAAGTACAGAAGTAGCATCAGAGAGGACAGTCACAGAGTTTGTTTGTAGGCTGTGAGGTTTGAGGCTGCACCAAGAAGAATCCTGTGTGATAAGGGGTTGCTAGGCAGCCTGGTGAACGTGACCAAATTATCAGGGGCTGCGGCATCATCTGAAAACCATTGTACTTCTCCCATCTCGTTTTATGACTTCATCCTGCCTCCCACCCTGTCATACATGACACTGTCGGCCTCAGATCTGAAGGTAGGAGGTAATTTTTCATCTCCTTGTGTTAATGTCCAAAAGGAAACCATCTTCACAAGAAAGTTTGGGGCCAAGATTCCTCCAGTGGCAGGGGTGTTGTAAGAGGAGTTGAGGAGTGTAGGGGTGAGGTCCTGGGGGAACCATTGCTTTGATGCGGGGCTGGGAATGTGTTGTGCTCAGCACACAGCACAGCTTGCAGAGCCTAGAGAGAGCTGCAGTGGAGACCTTTGGCCAGAAATGTAATGCTTACGTGCAAGATCCAGCATAAAAGGGCCCATATTCTTTGTAGATTCTTAGAACCGAGTATAAAAGCTGTAATTAATAACAATAATAATAAGAGGAACAATAATAACAATAATTCTGGTGCTTTTAAGCTGTGACCTGAAAACCAGAATAGCCACTGAGAAGTCATGGGTCTGATCTCTCCCCCTTCTCCTCCACCCACGTCTCCACGCTTATTTCTCTCTTTCTTATTTTTCTTTTCATTCTGATGTTTTGGGTTTTGTTGGTTTTTTTTTTCTCTGCTCTGGACATATCCTTGAATCCTGGCCATTCCCCCAGCTTATGGGATTCCCATTATACACGCTTGATATTTAACAGCTTTGGCGTCTTCCATAGCTGGGAGTGAAAAGGGAAAAAACAGCTCAAAAATGTAATGGAGCAAAAATCTGCATACTGAGCCCTGGTTCCATGTCCCTTTACACTGTTTACTTAGATCTTAAAAGCTACGAGCTGTGGCATCTACTCAGACTTCATCAGCCCATCCTGCCCTGATGCTGGCCTTGGAGACACTGCCAGCTCCAAGTTCCCTTCTGCAGCCACCTCGTTAGTCCAGGAGGATTTTGTGGTTCCTGCAGCCGCCTCAACCCTTTTCAAGCCTCCTGACTCTTAGCTGCTTTCCTGCAGCCTGCTCCTCCTATAGCCCCAGAGTGGGAGAGGGCAACAGGGGGGCTGCCTGGGCATTTGTGGGAGCAGAATATATTCTCTTCTCATTCATCAGAAGCCCTGATTATGCCCAAGAGCTAAATTTAACCTTATCTGAAGATCTGCCGTATGTGCTCAGAATCACAGAATGGTTTGGGTTGGAAGGGGCTTCCAAATTCTAGTTCCAACCATGGACAGACAGTAAATGAGATTGCTCAATGCCCTGTCCAACCTGGCCTTGAACACCTGCAGGAAGGGGGCCTCCACAACCTTGTCTGAGCAACCTGTTCTTCACATTGCCAGCCTAGTTCTGCTGCCTTCAGGAATGCCTGCAAATCTCCACATGCCTAAGCTTTTCTTGGTTGAAAAGGGTTTGGGTCAGGTGGACATGAGTGTCATGAACAAAGCAGTAGCCATCCTCAGCTTTCTCTTCCACTAGCTTTTGGGTGGTCTTTGTTGTTTTTCTTCCTCTTTTTAGTGGTTTGGGACTTTTTTCCTCTTCCTTTCTTTTTGCTTTTCTTCTTTTTCTGGGTGGATGTGAATTATATGGACACTAAAGGAGCAGCACAGCAGTCATGATGATTGATGTGTTATGATAGGATTGGAAAAACCTATTCAGAGTGCTTAGCCTGTTTCATAGAATCATAGAATTGTTTGGGTTGGAAAAGCTGTCTAAGATCATCCAGTCCAACCATCAACCCAACACCACCATGTCCCAAAATGTCATGCTCACAGGCTTCTTGAACACCTCTAGGATGGTGACTTCAGCACCTCCCTGGGCAGTCTGTTCCAATTCCTAACCACTCTTGCAGCAAATAAATTTTTCTCATCTCCAACCTAATCCTCCCCTGGCACAATTTTAGGCCATTTCCTCTTGTCTTATTTCCTGATCTGCTTCCTTTACCTGTTTGACATGTGGAAGGCCAAACATCATAGAGTCAATCCTGTGAGTCAGTGGAGACAGGCAGGCTCTGAATTAGACACCTTGGGTTTAGCCATTAAACCTGACTCATCTCATGCTTCAATCTCCAGTTTCCTCAGCACCTTTGAAAGTCTTAGAAGCTTCTGATGAAGTACCTTCACCATCTGGTCCATCTTCCCCACCTGAGATAAGTCAGACATTTCCTTTTCAGTGCAAGAGCCAAAAGATTTGTACTCAAATTAGAGGTGACACCTTCAAAGCTCATGAAAGCAAGTATGTTTGTGACTTAGTGGTTGTTACTGCCACAAGTTATCAGTGAGACTTTAATGTCTGTAGTATTTTATGTGGTTTCTGATGGCATCCACAGGTTTAGTACCAGATTAAAAGTGCATAAGCATCGAGATGTGAGACAGCTGATGGGCACTGAAAAGAGAAGTCCCTTAGAATCATCCATGCTTGAGCACAGGGAGGTGTTCTAAATTCTTTGTGAGTATCCTTTGTGGTCCTTTCAGTACATCCATTTGGAATGTACTGATACAATTTGCTCATCTGGCAGACTCCATAGAAACCTCTCAAAGGTGGAAATTTTGGTCAGTTTTCCCAAAGAACTTTCCACCCTTGCATTAAGGGAAAAGCTTTGGCTGAGCCCTGTTCACCTGGGAAGAAACTTCTCTGTAATGCTCTTGTCTTCGAGTCCTGCTGAGCTGCAGATTTGGCTTTTTGGCTTTGTTTCATGCCCTGCCCAAGAATTGTGGCTTCAGGAAAGGCTTCCTTCCCTCATTTTGTGTCTCATCTATTTGAAACGCCATTGCCAGCCATAGTTATGATCTTGAAGATCGAAGTCTTCCAATTCCTGAAGCAGTTCTATGTCCCTCTTGAACTGGGAGGCCCAGAACTGGACACAGTACTCCAGATGTCTTTTCCAACCCAAACTATTCTGTGATTCTGTGACCCCTGAAGTTAACTCCCCTCTCACAGGACAGCTCTGAGAGTGTTAAGTGACTGAGGGCAGCTTCAGGCACTGCACTGCTCAAATCTCCTGTGTAACGATGCCATGAAAATGCAGCAGCACAGACATGCTGAAGTTCTTTTACACAAGCTGCTGCCAGATGCTGTTGTCCATTGGGACTGGAGAACCCCTACGTGCTCAGGTAAAATTTCCCATTTCCATGCTGGAAGCACTTGGTCTGCCTGGCTTAACCTCCTTTCCTTAGCTGCACCTTTCAGGCTGGTAGATGTTCACATATTTATAGCTCTGTCCAAGCAGGTCAGCATATTCTTCAAGGGCCATTATCCTGCTGCTCCCTACAACTTTAGGTACACAGCAGGGAGTTGCATCAAGGAAATGCATTAAGACGAATCAGCAAGAGAGAAGGGTACCTCTGGGCCAACTCCCTGCTTCTCAATTATTTATACTTCATAATTTCCAGCAAATCACTGGCTGTTTATTGGTGCTCATCTATAATTGAAGAGTTTCCTAGATCACTGGCCAGCTTTGCTTAAGATGTAGCTGGCCGTGCTTTTGAAAGCTGTTAGGAAAACCCCAGAGGTAAAGGCAGGGTCTCAGGAGTGGCTGGTCATCCATTGAGGATACACCCTTTTAATTTTTGGCTTTTGTGGGCACCTGGGACTGGGGAATTTTCCAGCCTGTGGTTTACCAGCTCCATTTGACCGCACCACATCACGTAGGGACTGAATGCCGCAGCACCAAGATGACCCTGCCCTGGGGAGATTTCAGGGATCCTGCCTTTCCAAGCCCTTGCTCGTGCAGTGTGTGGCTTGTTACTGCCCAAACCAACCCAACAACAACAAAAGAAAAAGTGGGAGATGTTAATGTTCCTGAAATTCTTGAAGAGGCTGCAAATAAGGGGAGCTACTGTTCTGAACTGAGATGAAAAGCCAAAGCCTTGAAAACTTCCAAGAGTGTAAAACCTAAAAGGAAAAAAAAAAAATGGAGTGCATTCTTAAGCAGGAGCTGGAGTTGGCTTTGCATTCTTTGGATGGTGCCTTCATAGTGTTTCTCCAGTAGCATTTTGACTTAGTTTTTGCCTTTTAATTCCAAAACTAAATTATTTTGGCTGAAGCAGTTGGACTTTTCTCTTTAGAAACACTAAAATGGGCTACTTTGACTTGATTTTTTTTTT
>VWZI01001760.1:188357-241204 GCA_013396835.1 Psilopogon haemacephalus | reverse complement strand
TTTTTTTTTTCCCCCCGGTGTTGTTTTCAAACAGCAAAATATTCTGGACCCTGCCATTTCAGTGTGAACAACTCCACATTTGAGCAAGTGGGAACTTCTAATGAAAAAATGTTTTGCTGAAATGCTCCCAACCAGCTCTATCCATCACTTCCTTTCACTACTACCCAATAAAAATAGCTCCCACATACCACTGCAGTCAGGAGTGCCATGTTACAGAAGACAAAATAACTAAGCCAACAAAATGACTCACATTCCAAAGATAATATATAAGGTAGGGCCTGGCCAACTGGTTAGATTCAAATTAGAACCAGCCTCAGCCTTCCTTCCTGAAACAAAACTGATCACAAAATATGATCTGTTGTTATTTTTTGATATTTGTTCATTTTATTTTTGCACGCTTCCAGTCAGGATCCTTCCTCTGACTTGCTTTAATGTGACAGAAACTATTTCTCCTCATTGTTAGCCTAACTTAAAGCAAGGAGTACCAGGACTGTGGCAAAGGGATTTGTGCTTGCAAGGAGAATTTTTTAGCCAGGATGGACTTTCAGCACTCTCTTCAAAGTCTGCTTGACGATCTAACTGTTAGGAAGAAATTCTTTAAAGTGAAGGTGGTGAGATAGTGGAACAGGTTGCCCAGGGATGTTGTGAATTCCCCCTTCCTGGAGATGCTCAAGGCCAGGTTAGATGGGTCCTTGAGCAAACTGATCTGCTGGAAGGTGTCCTTGCACGTGGCATGGGCATTGGAATTAAGTGATCTTTAAGGTCACTTCCAACCCAAACCATTCTGCACAACTGCAGCTTTTCACTACTGAGTTTCTTTTTTGATTGATATCTCTTGAAGGAGCCAGAATCGTGGACCTCACAGAAACCAGCTAGCAGAATTCTCTGGGATGTGTTATGCATGAGCATAAAGAGGTAGACCACCATGGTCCCCTGTGTCTTTAGAGGCTAAAATACCCTTTTTAGTTTTAATATATAAATCAAAGACATAAAACTTCTAGTTTTATTGTTGTTGTGAGGTACTGAACTAATCTAATACCCTGAAGTTTTTAGCTCATTAATTCTGTTGATCCTCACTAAAGCACTCGTTCCAGCAGAATGAGTCCTTCATGTATATACAGCTTCTCAGCCAGGCTGGTAGTGCTTTTAGGAGCAGCTCATGGTTTAGGGTGAGTGCATTTTCAAGCAATCTATAAATCTTTATGATCTTTGTTTTTCTTTCTCTTGCATGCATACTTGGCAAGGATTTTCTGTTTGCATCATTGAAAATTTGATTCACCTGTGTACAATGGGTGAGATCTGTCCACATCTGAAAAGCCAACATCAAGCCCTTTGCACCTTTTAAATCTTCCAAATAGGACTGAAGCAGGACGTTATGGTTTGCCAAACTGTTGCACTGCCTTTCCCTGAAGCTGAACTGAGTTTCAGCCAGATGGAATGAAGGGAATGACGGTGGAGAATGAATTACTGTGACCTTGCAATGTGCTGTGGAAGAAGAAGGTACTTTGGGGGCTGCAGGACTGACTTTTGCCTTATTTTCTCTGTGGCTTTGGTACTTTAGGTGACTGCTAGGACTGTTGCTTCAGACTGGATGTTAGGAAGAAGTTCTTCAGCATGAGGGTGGTGAGACCCTGGAACAGGTTGCTCAGGGAGGTAGTTGAAGCCCCATCCCTGGAGGTGTTTAAGGCCAGGCTGAATGAGGCTCTAGACAGCCTGATCTAGTGTCAGGTGTCCCTGCCCCACAGCAGGGAGGTTGGGTCTAGGTGATCCTTGTGGTCCCTTCCAACCCTGACTGATTCTATGATTCTCATTTTGGGCAGCTTCTTATCAACTCAACATTTGGAAGCTTAGAAGAATGTAAATTAGTTTTAAAGGTCTACAGAGACCAACTTATGGGAAAAGGTTTTGAGTTCAGTAGACTGAGTTGAGGTGAGCAACACTCAGCATGGATAAAGTAAGAGGCCAGCACTTGTTGGGCATACACGTCAAATAGAGAAAAGAATAATGAAGAGTGGGCTGCAGGAATAGCTGGGAACAGCATCTAGAGGTGAAAAGGAGAGATTTTTCTGGGCATGGATGTGTCAGATGAGGGGTTACAGTATAGTGGTTGGGAATATTCAAAGGGACACTGAACTGGTATTGGAACAGGCTGCTGAGGGAGTGGTGGAGTCTTCATTGCTGGAGGTGTTCAGAACATTCATAAACATGGTACTTCAGGACATGGTTTATTGGGCATGTTGGTGCTGGGCTGAGGATTGGGCTTGATGATCTTAGAGGTCTTCTCCAAGCTTAATGATTCTATGGCCCCAGGGTCCTGGGACATGGTTTAATGACCACGGTGGTGTTAGGCTGATGGCTGGACTCAGTGATTCATAGATTCATAGAAAAGTTTGGTTTGGAAAGGATCTCAAAGACCATGGGAAGGGAAGTAGACATGATGAGGGCATGTAACACTTCACTTCCATCAAAACGAGTTTTGTGTTCTATACCTTTGACTCCTCCTGGCTTTGAACCAAGCCTCTGTTGTTTACTGCTGAGCACAATGGCACTTAGAGGTGTTTAGTGCTTGGCCATTATTAAACATCTTCGCTGCATATGAACTTAGTGGTTGCTGGGAACACTCTGGAAAGTTCAGATAAGCAAGCTGGAAGCTGGGCAGTGAAGTGAGTTCTGGGAGTGCTGCAAAGTTAGTTTGTTGTAGTTGAGTCCCGCTTCTCTCACACTAAGTGTGAAGTAACAGCAGGAGCCAGGGTACTTTGGAGACCTCTCTGAAGTGTCTGGGAACATTTTCCTTTGCCCAGGTACGGGAGGGGCTTTTTAACACTCTTGTAAACTATCCTTGGCGAATGTACTAATTATTGGAGTGATTGACACTAGGAAATAAATAAATTAAAGGCAGAAGCACAGAAAATGCACCCTCCCAAGACAGCTTTTATGTAGCTAGAAAAGTGAGGTGGTTTCCTGTTCTAAATATTTAACATGATGTTTATGATATGTCCTCTAGGGCAAGAGATGCTTGAAAGCTAATGTTTATGAAGTAAGTCTGGAGGGATGGAAAGGGGAGGGAGGGCACACTAACTAGGGGGGGCAAAAAAGGGAGAAAAAAAAAAAAAAAGCACGAACCTCAGGAGATGTCCTGATTTATGGCTTTACTTGCTGGAGAAAAATCTCTGGTTTGTTAAAAAGGTTGCAACTGATGGAAAGCAACTTCAGCTCCGCTCCTTTTGAAACCAGAAACCTGTTCCTTCAGTCCAGACAGGATCTGAGTCTGGGCCAGCAGGAATCTTTTACTAGCTGCTGCCTTTGTGCTTTTGAGCCCTGTGTATGTGTCTCTGCATCACGTGAGGGCTGGAACGATGGCCTGATGTGTAAGAACCTGAGCTGCATTTCAGAAAGGAGGGGTGAGTTCAGCTTCCTACTCTGCCAAAGGCTTCCAGCATGATATTTGGGTGCTTAATCTTCCTTTGTCTCTGTTGCCTGTCTGGGAATAGCAACAATTTTCTGATTCACTGGGAGATTGAAAATAAATCACTCCATTGTTAAAGACTTGAAGAAGTCAAGGCCCAGATCGCCATCATCTGCCTCTACTCAGCCCTGGTGAGACCCCATCTTGAGTACTGCATTCAGTTTTGGGCTCCCCAGTTTAAGAGGGACAGGGATCTGCTGGAGAGAGCCCATGGAAGGGCTACAAGGATGATTAGGGGAGTGAAGTACTGCCTGATGAGGAGAGCCTGAGGGATCTGGGGCTTGTTAGTCTGGAGAAGAGAAGACTGAGAGGGGATTGAATCAATGTTTATAAATATCTGAGGACTGGGGGCCAGGGGGGGTGGGGACAGGCTCTACTCACTTGCTTCCTGGGGTGGGACAAGGAGCAATGCATATAAGCTGCAGCACAGGAGGTTCCAGCTCAACACAAGAGAGAACTTCTTGACTGGAAGGGTCCCAAAGAATTGGAACAGGCTGCCCAGAGAGGTTGTGGAGTCTCCTTGTCTGGAGCCTTTCTTGGCCTGTCTGGATGTGTTTGTGTGTGACCTGAGCTAGATTGTCTGGTCCTGCTGTGGTGGGAGGGTTGGACTTGGTGATCTCTTTGGGTCTCTTCCAACCCCTAACATCCTGTGATTATTTCAGGAGGGATGAGCAACCTCCTTGTGAAGCACATTGAATGGATGGCATTTTCCAACCCTCTTTATTCCAAGTGAACCCACTCTCCCTTTGGTTTACCATAGCAATTCTGTGTGTAAACTGCAGCAATTCAGGACCAGCTTTGCTATTCCAAACCCATCTTTTAAGGGGAAGCTGTAGGGGAGGGAACACCAAATGTTCCCTCTGCTCTGCTTTTCGGTAGTGCAGGTTACCAGAGTTTTATATCCCAATTATGTCAGCTGCAGGGCTGTAATGAAAGTGGCTGCTTTTGGAGGAGGCTAGTGCAACTCCTGCATATTTTACCCTAATATTTTCTGGCCCTTGGTGATTCTTCTGGCGCATGCTGCAGAGCACAGCAAGCCTTAGATCTTGGGGGTGAGGCAGCTGGAAGGTAAACATCAGAAATTTCAAACATAATCTTGTCTAAGATGAAACTCCCTGTGGCTTTAGCACTGAACTTTGAAGGTTTCAGAGAAGTCAGAGGCCAGGTAGGAAAGTCTCATGTCTTAATCAATACTTTAGGTTCCTTCAATGCCTTGTACTCAGCCTGGCTGAAAGTCAGGCCATTTGTTTCAATTATTAAATACAGATTTATGACCTGTTGTTTTTCTTGGAAATAGAACCAGGCTTGGGACCAGTTTTCTCCTTGCAAATAACTGTGCTTGGTTGCAGTCAGTCTGTGCAGGTAGAAATGCATCAGTCCTGTTTATAATCATCCACTTTCCTCCTCCACTTTCTCTCTGTCCTCGTGACTGTGATCTTCCTCATCAACATTTGACAGTGACACATCCCTTTTCAGGGGGATTTCTTTGCTTTGCACAGAACTAATCTGCATTTAGTGGCTTTTCTTCGGCTTGCCATCAGCAAGCTCTCAAAGAATTTTCCAGTAAAGAAAATCACTGTGCTGGGACAGTCCTCTTTTGGTGACAGGCAGGTCTGGTGGCAAGGTTTCAGTTGGTGTTGATAATATTGGTGCAGTTTCTCACTCCCATAGCTGGGCTGCTGTGACAGATGTGCTCTTCCAGTAACCCATACAGGTGCCAGAGCACTGGAACAGGCTGCCCAGGGGGGTTGTGGAGTCTCCCTCTATGGAGGTATTAAAAACCCAACTAGACGTGTTCCTGTGTGATCTGGTGCCGGTGATCCTGCTCTGGCAGGGGGGTTGGATTGGCTGAGCTTTCAAGGTCCTTTCTGCCCCTGACATTCTGTGATTCTGTGTATGTTCCTTTTATTTAGATATTTGTGTATGAGTGTTAGTGAATACACTAATTCTGCTAATAGTTGAAATCAGCGACGGTTGAAAAGGCATTTGGACTTGGATAGACTACAGATATTTGGAGTAAACTTCAGATGTTCGGGGGAAAACTTCTCTATCAGTGGAAGAGAGTGCTCTGTGTGTGTCATATTGGAGTCTTTAAAAAGCCTTGGAAAAGCAGGGCAGGAGGCAACAGCCTCCTGCTTCTTCCAGCTGATAGTGGAGGAGAAGGTGTGAAGAAAGTCCTTTCCTTAAACCTTACTGATAACACACAGAAAAGGCTGCTGTGTATATGTGGCATTTAATTCTTTTTAATGCTCCCCTTCACCCTAAAGTTGTGAATCCTAAATTCTGACACGAAAAATTACTGAACATAAGAGAAACCACAAACCCTTTCCCTCCCAACAAGCCTCTCATACGCACACACACCCCTCCAAAGCTTCACATTACCTGAGCATCTGGAGCACTGAACGTGGTTTTTAAGGTGTTGTTTTGGGTTTTTTTAAGAAAAAAAAATCCCTAACTCTAATCTACAACCCCCTTCAGACCTGCCTCTAGGGAGAAACCCACCAATTACTATTTACTTTACCAACCTAGAGTGATTTGTGGACGTATGTAAGAATTATTTACGGTTTCATGCAGGAAAAACTTTCAGCTCCCTATTTGCCCTTGTAAGTAATGAGTTGCCTCAGGGGATCAAAGGTCAGATTTTGGTTTTAATGCCCACCTCCTTTTAAAAAATAAATAAAGCAATCTATGTGAAAAGAAGAAGAAGGGAAAGAAAAAAAAACCAGTCTGAAAAGGCTCTGACTCCTGCTCTGCTTTGATGTTTTAGGTCTGGAAGGGATCATAAATTTGCTGGTGTGAGATAGAGTGATAATAAATGTAGCTTTTAACTGCTGGGTTTTTAGCTCACACAGCATCCATTATCACTGGCAACTGCAAGGGGAATGTACTTTTTTTTCTACCTTGTTGCTCTTTAGAAAGATAAATATTCACCTCGTTATCCGCTGATGTCCCAGAAGCTCAAATGAAGCCTCTCCTTGGGACCGTTCCCCTACAACTTTCATTCCTGGTCAAAATGATTCAGTGGTGTGGGTAGGAGTCTAGAGGGGTTATCTTGGCACTTAGTTCAGTGGTCACCATTTCAGCTCTTACTGGATAGGTATTTTTCCAGTAGTTTGAGGTCTGGTGAGCAGGGAATAGCCAAGGAACAATTTGAAACAGGAAACACATTTGAGCTTCAAAGTAATAGAACCACTTAAACGGTTTTACTTGGAGTTCAAGAGAACAACTCTTGAAGTTTCCAAAAGAAGTGGAAGCAGAACTGCCAGAACAGTATCAGGACTAGAACTTGAAGTTCCCAAAAGAGCTGGAAGCAGAGCTGCCATTTGGGTTTAGGACTTTTGCATCTACGTTGTCCAGCTTCTCACAAAACTCATATCTTGGAGCACCTCCTGGCCAAGAGGGCCAGTGGCATCCTGGACTGCATTAAGAAAAGTGTGTCGAGCAGGTCTAGTGTGGTTCTTCTCCCTCTCTACCCTGGTGAGACCACGCCTGGGATACTGTGTGCAGTTTTGGGCTCCCAAATTCAAGTGAGATGGGTCTGCTGGAGAAAGTCCAACAGAGAACTATGAGGATATCTGGGGGACTTGAACATCTCTCCTGAGAGCTGTGGAGCTGTTTAGTCTGAAGAAGAGAAGACTGAGAGGGGATCTGATCAATGTCTATAAATATCTGTGGGGTGGGTGTCAAGATGAAGGTGCCAGGCTCTTTTCAGTGGTGCCTAGTAATAGGGCAAGGAACAAGAGGCTTAAGCTAGAGCACAGAAGATTCCACCTCAATATGAGGAGACACTTCTTAATGATGAAGTTCCTGGAGCCCTAGAGCAGGATGCCCAGGAAGGTTGAAGAGTCACAGGCTCATAGGATGTTAGGGGTTGGAAGAGACCCAAAGAGATCACCAAGTCCAACCCTCCTGCCACAGAAGGACCAGACAATCTACCTCAGGTCACACACAAACACATCCAGACAGGCCAAGAAAGGCTCCAGACAAGAAGACTCCACAGCCTCTCTGGGCAGCCTGTTTCAATGCTCTGGGACCCTTTCAGTCAATAAGGTCCCCTTGTGTTGGGCTGCAACTTCCTATGCTGCAGCTTATATCCATTGCTCCTTGTGCTACCCCAGGGAGCAAGTGAATAAAGCCTGTCCCCCTGCTCCTGACCCCCAGCCCTCAGATATTTATAAACATTGATTCAATCCCCTCTCAGTCTTCTCCAGACTAAGCAGCCCCAGGTCCCTCAGCCTCTCCTCATCAGGCAGTGCTTCAGTCTCCTAATCATCCTCGTAGCCCTTCCTTGGGCTCTCTCCAGCAGATCCCTGTCCCTATTAAACTGGGGAGCTCCAAAGTGAATGCAGTTCAGGAGATTTTCCTTCTCTGGAGAATTTCCAAACCTGCTTGATGCATTCCTGTGTGACCTGCCCTGGGTGACCCTGTTTGGCAGGGGGGTCAGACTCGGTGATCTTCCGAGGTCCTTTTCAGCCCCTACTGTTCTGTGATTTCTGACTGACAAACAGGCCCAAGGAAGTGCCAGGGCACCATGATGCCTGCGTGCCAGCTCAGCACACTTTGATGCCATTCCTGTATTGAGCTCAGACAAGATGCACTATTGGAAATCACTTTAAAAGTCTGACAGCTACTTGGTTGCCAGTACGGAGCAGTGCTTCCAATGTACCCACCTTAGTCATGTCATCATATTTTAAAACTATGCTGTTAATAAATGATTTTAACCACTTAGATGTCTATTAATGTCTTTTTTACTGAATGCCAGCAGCCTCATATTCCAACAATTTCCACAAGGACTTATTGATCATGTATGGATTTGGAATGAATTTTGCCAAACCAGTTTATCCTCCCTATATATCTCTTTATTTCTGCTTTGCTGTGTGGAGTGAACACTTCAGCTATCACTTTTGTTTTCCCTGGGTCAGCAATTAAGTCATTTTTACTCAACTTGCATCCATTATGGATCACTTCTGTTAGAATTACCCTTTAGTATTCTAAGTTCAGCCATAGATTTGTTTCTTTGACCTGCTGCAAACCTTGATTTTCCACATATTCTCTCAGGCCTCCAATTCAGATGAGAAAATAATCTACTCCAAATTCATCACTTGGAGAGCTTTTAGAAACTGTTAGAGAACTCTGAGAGTAAAGAGCTACTGGACAGCACTTGTTTAAATAAATAACACTCAAAGGCTGTGTTAAAAAACACCAATTTGATCTCTACTTGCAACTTGCATGCAGTTAATCTTGTGCACGGTTTTATTTGTGGTAACTTTTGTTCTTATTTTCAGGTGTCCTGTAACTTCTTTTTTAAGCTTTATTTAAATTTTGTATGTCGGAAGATTAACTTTCCTCCCATAGCTTTTCTGTTCCAATCATGGAAATAAGCCTCTATTCCTAGATTCAAAAGATGTAAAGTCAAAGGGATGTAGCACAGGGCCTTAATTCTGTAAAGGAAGGAAGTCTGTGGTACAGATTCATAGAATGGTTTGAGTTGGAAGGGACCTTAAAGATCATCCAGTTCCAACCCCTCCTGCCATGGGCAGAGAAACCTTTCATTAGCCCAGGTTGCTCAAGGCCTCGTCCAACCTGTCCCTGAACACCTCCAGGGAGGGGACATCCACAGCCTCCCTGGGCAACCTGTTCCAGTGTTTCACCACTCTCCCTGGAAAGAATTTCTTCTTATCTTCACTCTAAATCTGCCCTCCTCAAGCTTCAATCTATTCACTCTTGTCTTGTCACCACAAGCCCTTGTAAAAAGTCTCTTCCTTGCTTTCTAGTTATTAGTTATCTGTTAGTTGTACATAATCTCTTTAGTTCCACGTGGCTGACACCTTCCAGGAGAGCATCCAGGCTCTGAAGCAGCCAGTGCTCAACATTCCCTAGCAGCAGGCACAGGTAACTCCCACAACGTCTGAGCCTTTCACTGCTAACTTGGCTATGTCTGACAAGCTTGTGATCAGTCTGCCCCACCTCTGCTTTTACCTTACAGTAGTCCACCTTTTTATGGTACCAGCTTTACTTCTGACTTTATCTTTGAGGGAGCCCAGGCTTTTATTGAGTACATCATCTTGTCTTTTTTTATTGAGCCTGTGTCTTTGAAAACATCTGAGAATTGTTTCTGAGTTTTGTCTGCGTTCATCACATGGACTTCAGCTTCCTTTCTTGACGACACCTTTGGGCTCTTTTTGAGTCCATGCAGATAGTCATGCTTGTTACCTGGAGGTAGTGTCTAGTGTGTGCTAGTTAGAAGGTGAGCCATTTCATCCCCCAAAAGATACAATCATAGAATGGTTTGGGTTGGAAGGGACCTCAAAGATCATCTCGTTCCAACCCCCCTGTGCCATAGGCAGGGACACCTCCCACTAGAACAGGTTGCTCAAGGCCTCATCCAACCTGGCCTTGAACACCTTCAGGGAGGGAGCATCTACAGATGTGTAGAGCAGATAGGTTGTACAACCTCAGGGAGATGCCTGTGTCTGGAGGATTATTTACAGTAGGTGTCATTTTACAACTGCTAAAATGGAGATGAATCCTGCTCAGCTGCACAGTTACCTAATTTCTGTAGCCCTAGGAATGTTCTGTCTTAACCATTGGATTTTTCTGAAGGACTTCTCTTCAAANTATTACCTTTCTGCTCAGTCTAACCCAACTGGCCATGTAAGAAAGTTTGTGTTATTGTAACAGAGGTTACTGTGAGTAACCTCATAGTAAAATTGAGACCCGGATTTCAATGACCACCTAGAACTGAGTCTGAGAAAATATTGTAGCATAATGTAAACTTGATGTTGTTGGATTTCAGCAGTCAAGTAGAGACAGATAGAAAAAGACTTAAACGTTTAGCTAATCAGGATTACACCCAGCTAATGGAGAGAGGTTGCTCATCCGCCCCCCTTCCCTATCATCCTGGTCGATTCAAATTGATCCTGGTTATGCTGAGCGAGAGCAGTCCTTCAAAGTTTATTCTGGTGTCAATTTTTATAGTTTCCCCCACTGATCAATAGAATGCATAATCATTAAGGCAAAGTTTGTGAAAGCTAATCCTTCAATACGAGTTTATGAATGGCTCAGAGTCATGGCTCTAACCATTTGGATGTAAGTGGAACCTTTAATCAGGTGAGTGACAGGAGACAGTCAATAGGATTTGCTGAGATTGGATTCTGATTTTCTATACAGCTCTGCCGAGTGAGCAGAGAGAGGGGAATGGGGCTGGCCAGAGGAACAGACATAGGCTAAAATGGCAGTTTCTCCTCTTTTATTATTTATAAAATGTATTTCCAGTATTTTGAAAACACACTTTGCACTTGCATATCATTTTTCACCTAGAGAGCTCAAACAGGGACATTTGCTGATTGAACACTACGTCATCTTTTTGGGAAGGTGGATAACAATTAGTGCTGCTTTACACTGCTGAGAGCTTGCTGTACCAGCTTCTCCAAGTGCAATACAGTTGTAGCTTCTTAGCAAGGTGAGAGAAAGCAGAGGCAGAAGAAGTGACTTACACATCACAGAGTAGGTCAGCGATGAGGAAGGAAGAGCCTCGAAATCACAATTGGTTTGGTTTTCCCCAGTAGACATCTGGGTGTTATTGTGGGTTTGACTTCTTTTCTGACACATCCTTATCTCCTGAATACACATGAGGAGGGGTGGCTTGGTTTGTATATGCTAAGAAGGAAGAGTAAGGAATTATCTAAAACAGGGATCTGGAAAACCAGGAGATGAGTAAGATTAGCTGTGGACTGAACTCATCACTGCTGCAGCTGACCAAAACCCATTTGCTGACAGCATTAACAGCTCTTCGCTCTTTTTCTGCCATTTCAAATGCAAGGAAATAAGAAGAGTACATAGGAGCAACAGACTTTTTCTAGCAGCAAGAAGTATTTTTGCTTGGGTGAATAACTTCATTCTGCTAAAGTATCTGCCATAGAGTGCCAAGATGAAAAGAAAACAGCCAAGAGAGTAACTGTTTCCTTTGGGTAGAGTGCTAGGCTTTAATTTCAGTGCAAATTTGCACTGAAGGCAACTAGATGCTCTGAGCCTTCAGCCCCAAAACTTACCTGTCAGGTTGGGCAGTGCTTTGAGGCAGGAAAACAGAACTGCTGAAAAGCAAAGCTGGTGTTTCCACTTGCACTTTTTTCCAAGAAGAGAATAACAAATATGAATGATGTAGAGAGTGGTCAGTAAATTCCTTTTGCAGCTGGCAGATGGAGAGTTTGCTGAGAATTTCTGAAATTCAAGTTTCACTGAGCTACGTACTCTGAACTGATAGAGCTGCATTGGCTCCTCTTGTTGTGCATTAGCTGAAGACTGATCGTAGGCCTCACAATGTGGCCATTGCTTTGGATGGTTCAACAAATGCTTATGAAGCAGATTCCCATTGAGGTGATTGAGCAAAGCTGTCCTGAGCTTCATCAGCCGAGAACCTGAAACCACACCTGTCAGGGAGCTAATATGGTACATCTGGGAGGGGACCATGACATGGTGCTCTGTGTGTTGAGCTTGGTGCATGCCATGCTCATCATTTTCTGACACTGCTGTACTGGGAAATTGGTAGAAATAGGATTTTATTTTGTTTAGCTGAATGTGTTTTCTTTATTTATGCTGTTTCATAGTCCCCAGAGCATTTTGCCATTATGAGTGAATAGCAGCCAGAGTAGATGGATGACAAGAAACAGAGAAACTCTGCTTATGCCAGCATCTTCAGAAATTCATAAAATAACCTGTGCAGAAAATACACCACCATTTGCTAAGAGATGAGCTCAGAATAGGTCATGCCATGATAAACTTGAGGGCTGTGAGGATATCAGCTCCGTGTGTAATCATTGACCTGGAAACATGGGCTCGTGCACTGTCGGATTAACAGGTGCAGATGCAGTCCCTGTGCAGGCAGGATTATGAAGGCTGTGCTAGGACAGCAGCTCAGCTTGCCCACATAAGGTCTTGAGGGGAAATGTGTGGTGGGTGAAACTTTCCACAGCTGTCTCTCACCTCAGAAAAGTTAGTACCCAGTGACTCTTGGCAGGTTCACACCTAGAATTTGATCTGAACTTTGGTTTTTGGCCTCAATGCTAAAAGGTGGGTTTTCAGCATTTTCTGTGAAGTGCTTGGATGTCTCCATCCTGAATTTCTTTTGAGTGACAAAGAAAGATATGGGGGCAGCTCCAAACCTGGAAATTATTAGTTGCTGAGATGTATTTCAAAGCTTTTGGTCTGACAAGGGCTAACCTTTGATCTGGTAAATGAGAACTTTACTCTATAGAGGCAAGGAAAGGGGAGGAGGAGGAAGGATTGATAAACAGGGCAAGGGTAGGATGACTTGGGAAAGATGAGAGCTGGATTTATTGGTTCAAGCTCAGGTGGAAGGAGAAACTGGTGAAAAGGGTGCTCCGTCCTTCATGGCACTCAGGAAAATGCAGGCAAGCTTGTAGAGTTCCATCAACCTGCCTTCCTTTCCCCTTCCCTCAATCTTCTCCTGAATGCATTGGTCTCCTTTGCAGGGACAGCTGGGAAATGCACACCAGTACTCAGAGACTAACTAGTGGGAAGTGTTGTCCCACTCAGTGACTGCCCCTGGGGAGTCCTGGCCATCAAAGGAAGACAAATATGTATCTTGTAGGAAGCCATGGCTGGAGAGGCTTCACTCAGAGCAGATAGTCATGAGGAGACATTTGGGAAGCTCACTGAACCTTGTTTTCACATGAAACTTGAACATAGCCTTGCTGTTATGGAGCTTGTGACAATCAAAAGGCAAAGGTAGCTGGAGTTCAAAGTGGCCTGGGCAGGACACAGCACCAAAAGTGTTTTCCCAGGGTTATACTTCCCAGACATCAGGGGAGTTAGAACAATCTTAGCTCACCTCAAGCCTGGAAGGTTGTGCTTACGACAAGTAATTTTTTTTTCCTTCTTTATATCACTGTCTTCCTTCTTTTCACAACTTAACTTTGTCAAAGTAGTTTTCCTCTTACACCAAATGGACCCATCCACAGACTGTGGGTGCTGTGCGCACCACTGAGAAACTTGCCTGTGCCTGATGACTTTGTTCCCAGCCTTTCCTCACACACCCTCCCACTGCCTTTCAGTATGGTAAATATTTTAGTACTTATTGAAATCAATTGAGCCTCATCAATTGGAAATAGAGTGTAAATCACTGGGACTTCTGCATTCAGCCCAGAAATCAATTTTCACACATTAGGGCTATTAGCTTATTGAGAAGTGTGTGATAAATGGCTGTGAGCCATCATGGAGCCACACCTGCCAGCTCTACATTCTGCATCTCAAACAGGCTCCAAAGCAGGGGGATGCCAAAGGAAAGAAGATCTCAGGTGGGTGGAGTGGTGCTGAGTAGGAGACACAAGGGCCATGCAGCCAGACAATCTGTGCCTGGAGATCAATAACATCTCCAAAGCACTAACTCATCCTCACAGGGGCTGGAGACAGAAGGCAGCTTGGAGCCAAAGCTGTGGTTAGGCACGTCTCTTTTTTTTTCCCCCCTTTCACAAAGGTGGATGTAATTTGGGGAGGAAAGGTGAGTTATGGGTTACAAACATTTAATAAAACTGAGGCAGTAGGGTTTTGGTTTTTGGTTTTGTTTTTTTTTTTAAAGCTTTTTCATGAGCAAATCTTTTTCTTTCACACAGCAGCTGCAGGGCCACCATCCCAGCACACCAGGTAAGGAGGATGGTTTATCACCAGCTGAGCTTCCTCTCTCTCTCCTTCCTATCTCCTCGAATTCCCACAGGATTTTGCTGAACAAGTCCTGGAGAAGTGAAGGATCTGGTGGCCTATCCTGATGAAGTCTATAGTGCCCAGCAGGTTCTTCTGTGGCTATCTGGAGGACCTTTATCTCTGTTTCTAAGAGAGGTGATCATTCATTCATATCAGTTGCTACTGTTAGTAAATATGATTTCAGGGACTTGAAGGCTTTCCAGTGGTGGAGTCTGTATTTATGTGCTTTGCAGTTTGGCATTTTACATATACAGAACCATGAAATAGTTTTGGTTGGAAGAAACCTTTCAGATCATCAGGTCCAACCACTAACCCAGCACTTGCCAGGTCACCACTAAACCATGTCCCTCAGCACCACTTCTGTATAGTTTTGGAAGTCCTCTAGGGATGAGGACTCCACTTCTACCCTGAGCAGCCTGTTCCAGGACTTGACAACCCTTTGGGGCAAAAAATTGTTCCTGAAGTCCAACCTAAACCTTTCCTGTGCAAGCCCTGGAGCTGAGGCATTCATGGGCAGGGCAGTCTCTTTGGCAGATCTTACCTCACACCTCTACTGCAAAAATCTTGCATAAAGCATTTGTTTCCCAATATTGGATCTTTGTCTGCACAACAGAAGTGGGGGGAAAAGGCACTTGGAACACCAGATGAGCAGATTGTGCAATGTGAACAACAATCAGTTTTCCTGCTGTGAGGTGAATGCTGTGCACCTATACCCTGTCATTCGAGGAATGAAAACCAGAGCTACTTCAGTAGGCATAGAAGATCTGTGTCATCAAAGGTTCTCTCTCAAGATGAGCTATGTGAGCTGAGAGGCAAAGCTGCTCTCTGCAGGGATTTGCAAGCGAGTGCCTCGGATGCTTCTTGGTCTTTGTGTTTTGATAAGGAAGCCCTGGAGAGTGGTGCAATGGAAAATGTTTCCTTGCTCTGATGCTGCAGATGCCTGCTGTGCGTTGGTCATTCTTGGTGGAAGTGCTGTTGGATGGGCATGAGGAGAGCATCCCAAGAGCAATGGGTGACCAGGAAAGCCAGTACAGGAAACAAGCCCCAGTACTCAGAGGCTTGGCTAACACTTGTGGGTAGCTTTGACCTGGCCCCCTGGGATCCAGTATTTTGATGTTGATGCTTCATCACCTCCTGTGCCTGTTTCCTTCTTGTTCACTTGCTTTGAAAGACTGAATCAAGGGACTCGGAGTCCTGCCTCACTTCTGGGTAATCTTTCCAGGCCAGCTGGAAGCAGGAAGCAATGACCTGCTCCCTGAGGAGTGCCAGCATGGTTTGGCAGCTCTTGCAGCAGCAGACAGCTGGCTTTAAAATGTTCACACCTAAAAGCTCCTGTGCTTCATTCGGCCACATTTCTGGAACATTTTCCAGTCGCTCCATCCAAAATTTTGGTCTTTCTTCTTCCTGACAAGTCTCATATCTAGCAACACACCCCGTGCTGTGCAGACCTCTTGGTTAACTTATTCCCAGTATCTGGAGTTGCAGTTCAGCCAGCTGCAATCAAGACTCCCAGGCAGGGGCTGCATTACTTCTCTGACAGTCTCAGGCTCTCACCCTCAGCTAATTACTTTGATCCTTTACACTTTGTAAAAATTCTTACAACACAAAATAAGTCCCCCCTGGCTTTAACCTTGTGACCTAACCGGCCCTTGTAAAAGGGAGGGAGAAAACACAGAGTCCTGCACACCCAGACACACGCACCCGTGCTCACGCATACGCCCATCTACACATCCCCACAAACTGCCTAGAGCCTGCTCCTTTAATAGTTTCCTCCCAGGACTCCCACAAAAAGGCAAATAAAACTCCTTTTACAAGATAGCAGAGCAGCATGAAGGATCAACTTCACCAACAACGAGTTCTTTCTTCAGTTCATTTGTTTTATCATCATACTTTTCCTCCAGATTCCAATCCTTTAAGCACTTCTCCCACCTCTTCCCATCTTTTTTGAGGATTCCAGCACCGGTCCTCTTGCCTGCCCTGCTGCTAACAGCTTAATGTCTCAAACAAGCAATGTGATTGTTCAGTATCTTCCTTTGCACAGGGAGTTGGGGGGGGTGAACACAGACTCTTAAGTTCTGTTTCCGCAAACAGGGAAAATTTCTTCCTTTTTCACAGAACCCAGCTAAGAAAAGAAATCCAGAGGAGTGAAAAACATCATAAACTGGAGATGGGGAGATTTAAATTGGACATTAAGAAGAAGTTCTTTACTGTGAGGGTGATGGAACACTGCATTGTGTTGCTTAGGGAGGTGGTGGAGGCCACATCCCCAGAGACATTCAAGGTCAGGCTTGATGGGGCTCTGAGCAACCCGATCTAGATAGGGATGTCGCTGCCCTCTGCAGGGGGCTTGGACTAGATGACCTCTAGAGGTCCCAACCTGGTGCATTCTGTAATTCTACATTTATCAATCTACCAGACCAGGGCTCATCATTCTGTGTGGTAGCTGAGCAGAGGTCTGTAAATTCATAAGTAACTTGGAAAAATAAAGAGTTGTTGCTCTTGTATCTCCAGTTGCTACAAAAAGCAGATTCAGTTCTTCACACAATGTCTGTGTTCCTTCCCCTGGTAACCAGAGCTGGGGGAAGTGTTTCAGAGAATGGTAAGTTGGTGAAGAGCTTCCAGAAATGGAAGTTCTTGTATGGTTTAGATTAAGCATGGGGAAGCAAATCTGTGTGTGCTCTTGCTGGCTGGTCTGTATTCCTGAAGCTTACAGGCACTTAATAATCCTGAAACTTCTTTCTCTCTGAGGTATTTGGCTAAGAATACCCAACATTTTCTGAAGTGACCATAAACCAAAGAGGAGTTTGTATGATGCATACACATCATGATTCACAAGCCTCACCTCTTTGGGAAAATGAAAAAAATAAATCCCTTAATTTGCCAATCAAACCCACTTTTGGATGCCTTCACCATTTCCTCAGTTAAACCAAAACCAAACTGTTTGAAAGATTTTAGGCTTTCATTTGTTTCTCCCTTCTTTTTAATAATTTTCTGTGCTTGAATTAGAACCAGTAAAGGAGTCTGGGAATAAAGTCCTGCCTAGTCTGTCTTTCTTAATAGATCACCTGGATATGATAGCCAAAGGAATCTCCAGACTCAGATGAAACCAAGGATGTCATCTTATGTTTTCTGGGCTTTTGCTGAAAGCTCTGCAGTAGGCTGTGCTGTTCAGTTTTGCCAGGGAACAAGGTCTTGAATTCAGGACTCAGGTGAAAGAAGCTTCCACAGCATTGCAACATCTGCACAGAGACATACTCTGTGTGTTCTTTAAGGAGAAAAACAGATGTGTGGTGAAGGTGGCCAGTTGCTGTGAGTCCAGTTGACAATTCTCATCCTCAGAGTAAACCAGAAGTTCCTGTTAGCTCCTCACATGAAGTCCTTGTGCATCTGTTTTCTTTGCACCTCTCAAGGTGAGACACAGGACAGCCACAGTGTCTGGTTAAGATATGTGGAAGCCAGGTCAATAGATAGGGACACCATCGGGAAATGTCTGTGTTCAAAGCAGAAGTGGATCGCTTGTGTTGTGGCTTTGAGATTAAGAGACTATGATGGACCAGGGAATCTTGGTGGGATTTCCATTCTCATCCCTCTTGCCCTTCTTTGAAGAGGATGGTTGTTCAGAGAGGGAGCTCCTTTGGCTGGGCTTTTACCTCTTTGTCATTGTTTGTGCAGCACCTAGCACAAGACTGTGTTGCTTCCCTGGAGTCTTTGGGATTCTGTACTATGCTCTAGCAGTGCTTGGGGAAGAAACTATTTATGTAACAGTAATAACAAGAATAATCTTCCCTGGTGCCCCTTCCCCTGTGAGAGTTTCTTTGTGGGTTTTCTCATACCCTCATGCTTTGTGAGCCTGATTTTAGCCCGTGTCAAGGGACACTTGAACTTCCCAGTGCTGAGTTTTTTCTCCATTTTTGTCTAGGTCAGCTTCCCATGTGCATGAGTCTGAGTGGAGCCATTTCAAGGCTCAGTCTCTGTAGGGCGCTAACTCTGCCAAAGCTCTGCCCACATTCAAGTTCTAGCAGAGGGCTCTGAGATGGTCTCTCTTTCCCCAAGTTGCCTGCTCGTACTGAATACTGGGGCAGCTCTCTAAAGTACTGAAGGAACAAAGCATGCAGGGTAGTAAAATGAGGCAATTAAACCTATAAACCCAGGGTTTACAAGGGAATTTATAGTGTCAGAGGCTTTTTATAGCTTTTTTAGATTAGTTTAAATAAAAAAGGGGGGAGAGAGAAAGAGAAAAAGAGAAAAAGAGGACCTGAAACTTGAGGAGACTTAAAAGTTCGGAGAGAGGCTTTTAGGAAGCACAGAGGGGTAATAATTAGAGGCACATTTTCCATTTCACTGTCTTTGCAAATTGAAATTAAAGGAAGGAGGGGGCAAAGCATGTAGAGAACACAAGCAGTTTACTTTACTCTCACTTCCTCCTGGTTGGTTTGATTTTGCTTTTCCTATTCTTTTGTGTTCTGGCCAGGTGAAAACATCTGGTCACCTGGGCAAAGGGACTAAAGTAGAAGAGCAATTTCAGCTAAGGTGAAATTTAGATTTGGAATTTTTCTCTCCTTTTTTGTTGTGTATGCTTGCTGATAAAGTTCACTGTGTGCCTTGCAAATCTGGGAGCTTATGTTCAAGAGCTGAAATGGAGCTAGCACCTGATTAAGGCAGATTTGGTCAGGCAAGACAACAGACTGTTATAAAGATATATTTGTTGTATTTCACGAGTTCCTCCAGCTCCCTTTTGCATTGCATGTACTCCTGGCACTCACCCTTTACATACTTACAACCGTTGCTGAGGTCACCTCTCAGTATTCTCCAAGCTAAAGAGCCCCAGCTCCCTCAGGCTCTCTTCATAAGAGATGTTCCACTCCCTTCATCATCTTTGTGGCTCTGTGCTGGACTCTCTCAAGCAGTTCTGTGTCCCTCTTGAACTGGGGGGGGGCATAATTGGACTCCAGATGTGGTCTCACCAGGGCAGAGTAGAGGGGCAGGAGAACCTCTCTTGACTTGCTAACTACAGCCCTTCTAATCCACCCCAGGATGGCATTGGCCCTCCTGGCCACAAGAGCACATTACTGAGAGATTCACATCTCAAGTTCTGCATCCTTCTCTGTGGAAGTATCTCCTTTCTTCAGGCCTGATTTCCTACGTCAGTAGAGCATGCAGTGATTTCAATTTGGTGTGTCAAATGTTTCCCCATTTCCTCCATGCCAATGTAGTACTGCTTTGGCATTTCCACTGTGATTTCCCAGCAGGGATTTAGAGGCTTTTTTACAATCCCAAGAGCTGACCAAGAAAGAAAGTGAGCCCACAATGCCTCAATTACAGCTTCTGTGACCCTGGAGATGTTCAAGTCCATGCTGAATGAGGCCTTGTGCAACCTAGTCTAGTGGAAGGTGACCCTGCCCATGCCAAGAGAGTTGGAACTGGATGACCTTCAAGGTCACTTCCAACCCAAACCATCCTATGAATCTATGAACTAGCAGACTGCTTTCCTTTACAGAATTAAGGCCACGTGCTACATCCCTTTGACCTTACATCTTACGATTCCACGATTCTGTGTTATCAAATGCCCGAGAAACAAACGAAAAAATGCAGAAAAGCTTTCAAAAGACTAGGCAAAAAAAAAAAGCAAAAAAAAAAAAAGCTGAATGTTTGCTAGTTGCTAAATACAACTTTTGCTATGCACTGAAGTCAAACAAACAACTTTTACGAGTGAGAAGATCCATCTGCTATCACTAATCTTATAGATCGTTCTGTTCTCTGATACTTCAGTATTTTAAATAACATCTAATGGGCCAGAACGTACAAAGCAATCAATGTTACTCAAACCCCGCAGTCGTCAGCGGCAGGTATATGCTACCCCAGCACAGTAGGCTTGGAGCCAGAGCCTCAGCTCATTTAAATCAATGTCAGCAGTTTACAACTTGCTCAGAACCTGGCCCTATCGCCTTCTAAGAGAAAAGAAAATTCTTGGCCAGCGAATAGTCTTGGTCTGTTCTAAAAAAAGATCCTTCATTGATACCATCAGGATGCAGAGCCACAAGGCAAACATCGTTATGCTACTTCAGTGCTTAGCAGCAAGATTGCTCTGACTCTTTCAACCTGAGCCCGGGGGTCCATCTCTCCCTGGGGTTCATCAGACCTTAGGAGAGAGGTGACCCCACTCTGTCCAACAGAACAAAAAGGAGCTAGCAAAGAAAACAAAGCCTCTCGTTTGCTTGTGTGTTTATTCTTCTCTTTGTAGTTTGCGGCACCAGTGCTCCCAGAGACCTTTGTTGGGAATCCAGCTTCTTCTGGCAGGCTGCAAGGTTCAGAGCCCTGCTTGCGTGCTGAGCCGTGCAGCCCCACGGGCAGCATTGATCTGGAGCAGCACTCCTGAAGCAAGACATGTACCTGGCTGTGCTGAACGCCTGGCAGTCTGGGGCAGCTGTTACCAATCTTGGCTGGAGACTCGTGGTGGCCAGGAGAGTACGCGGTTGGCCTGAGAGCCTGACGGTCTGGCTCTGCCTCGCTCTCCCTTTCATTTTGTTGGCTCCATGGATTATATCAAATATCTTAAAAGAGCACAGTTTGAATGATGGAGCTTATAATTCCATCTCGGGAGTTGTGATGACTCGAGCTTGGTTCTTGTGGTTTATGATGTCACCGGGACCCATCGATGGAGTCGTAGCCCCATAATTCACCATTGCCCTGTTATTTATTCTGGCTGCAGTTTAATCACCAGAGTAAATTGCTGAAGCATCTTTGTGGAAACTCTAATGTTACTGTAGCAGTATCTACGGCAACAGGGATTCAGTGGTGGTGGCTAATGCAGAGGGAACCAGTAAGACTTTGCCCTGTGCAGCCGCTTGAGAAGGGAGTGTGTACCAGGATCAGAAAGGTTAAGGGGCTGAGGGCCAAATCCAGACATGCCGTAAGTAGAGAAAACCACATTCATTACTGTACAGGTACATGCCCTGGGTACCATAAGCAGTCTCTCTGAAATTGAGATGTGGATCAAAACTTTTATCAACCTTCACAGACTTGTAGCGTTGATCTTACGCAAAGAGATCTTTCGGAGCAGCTCCTGACTCTTCTCTAGAGGTGTAAAGCAAAACCAACCTTTTGTTGTTCTTGCTGTTGCCTTTTCCACTTCAGGTAAAAGAAAGAACTGAGAGCACTTGAAACAAATAGTTCCAAATTTGTTGCAGTTGAGGTTTGTGTTTGGTTTTAGCCTGGGCAGGAGAAGGAGGACAGTTGAGTCTGAACTGTCTTCACTCATCTTACTCATTGTGTCCATGCATTTGCCTGCTTAAAAGGATCTCTCATTTTAGTGTTGATGGAGCTTAATGTTCCTTAAACCAAACATGAAACCCTTCTTTTTGGCAAAATGCATTGGCCAACCCTTTTAGTGTCAGCTAAGATGCCTAATGGTTGTGGGTATGCAGCTGGTACTTGAAAAAGCAAAGGGCTCTGATGGACTTACCATAAGAGAACATTATTATTAATTTCTTACTACAGGTATATTTCTGAGAAGGTTTTGCTTCCCAAATTTTAAGTTTCTATTCAAGCTCAAGATTTTCTGGGGTTTTCTTTTTCGTTTGAGGGTTTGTTTTGCTTTGGTTTTTCTTCCTTTCTTTTTTTTTTTTTCCTTCCTCTTTCTTCTTTTTGCTTTGTCTCTTTTGTCTTTTCTGCTCCTCTCCTCCTCTGCCCCTCTGCTCCTGCTCTGCTTCTCCTCTGTCCCTCTCTTCCTCTGCTCCTCTACTTTTTTTTTTTTATTCTTTTTTTTCCTTTCTCCCCCTTTTTTTCCTGCTTTTCTTTTTTATAATCTCTAAACTCTGGCTAAAACCTCAGTGATTTCTGATTTTAAAGAAAAAAGTAAGACACTTTCCAACCTCTGTCGTCCCCCCCTTCTCCTTTACTCCCCACTTTCCACTGGGATATTCTTTAGGAAAGAAATGGGAATTAAAACCACCCTCTGTTCATCCTCTTTCAGTACAATCTGAATGCCTGAAATGCTCAGCTCTTTTTTTTTCTCACTTCCTCTGTGGAGCAGCCCCACAGAAGTCTTGCAGCCCACGGTATCAGTGCCCTGACAGTCTGCTGCTTATGGTAAATGTCATCTTACAATGTAACTCCTTCTTTTAACTAGAGGTTTATGGTTTGCTACAAGGATCCATTGTTTTAAGCCATGCAACCAACACGTGTTTCTTGAGATATCACTTACCTTTTAAGCAAGTAGCAACTGAGTTTTGGTCATCAGATTTGGCCGTCTCTGGATTCATATGGTTATTCTGTTCTGGTAACCTGATACAGCACAAGGAGGTAAGAACAGAAGGAAAAGCCTTGGAATTTATGGTGGGTCTCAGTTCTGATCGTGTCGTTGCTTAGACTTTGGCTTTATCGTGAATCATTTTTAGTGACAGTTGAAGAGAAAAGAGTTGAAAAGCCAGTCCTACCTTTCTCATCACTGACAGCTTTTCATAACTTAAATCAGACTTTTTTATGGCATAGCCTTGCGGTATCAGTGTTATGTAAATGAAAGCCTAGACTGCAAGGTTGTCCAGCAGGAGAGCAGAGAGCCTTTCCCTTCCTAGCACAAGTTAGATCTTTAGAGCAGCCACTTCACACTTGGCTTTAAACAGAAAGCAGTTCTTCAGTTTGTGGATTTCTAAACGTTGTCCACACTGAAAGTTCTCCAGGAACATCCCTTGTCAGTGTGGGCTGAAGGGTGAGAAACTTAGGAGTCGATGACAAAAGCCCTCATGGATTTCAAAGGAGCCAGAATGTCACCCCTTCCCTCCAGTATGCAAGCTGAGATTGGCATGTAAGGAGAGCCTGGTTAGTGGATTTGTGGATCTCTAGTTATTCATTTTCTTTGGGATACATGCTGCTGGTGGCAGTCAGCAAAGAAAATTTGCTGTGAAATTTGCTGGTTTGGCATCAGCATGCCAAGAGGCCTGCTTGAAGGTGTCATCCTTGTTCAGCAGAGCCCATGGCAGTACACCCAGTAAACAAAAAGATGAAGTTTAATGAAGATCCACTGAACGTGGGCAGGAGAATCACAGAATCATAGAATGCTCTAGGTTGGAAGGGACCTCAAAGATCATCCAGTTCCAACCCCCCTGTGCCATAGGCAGAGACACCTCCCACTAGAAGAGGTCACTCAAGGCCTCATCCAACCTGGTCTTCAACACTGCCAGGGAGAGAGCAGCCACAACCTCCCAGGGCAACCTGTGCCAGTGTCTCACCACCCTCACTGCAAAGAGCTTCTTCCTAATATCCAGTTTAAATCTCCTCTCTTCCAGTTTAAACCCATTCCTCATCCTGTCACTACAAGACTTTGTAAATAGTCCCTCCCCAGCCTTCCTGTAGGCCCCTTCAGACACTAGAAGGCCACTATAATGTCTCCTTGAAGCCTTCTCTTCTCCAGGCTGCAGAGCTCCAACTCTTGTAGCCTGTGCTCCTAACAGAGGTGCTCCAGAAGACACTGTCAGAGATGTTGGTGTGGTGCCCAGTGGAGTTAACAGAAAGTCTGCTGTCGTTGCAACGAGAGGTAATTGGATACTGGCAGTGTCCTGCAATGCATCTACATGGCAAGGTCCCTTCAGCACTAATGTGGTTTTGTGAAAGCTCCTCTCCTTGCCTGGCATAGCTGCTCTTCATCTCGGTGCTCCTAACTACCACGTCTCCTATGTGCTTGGCCCATCAAGTCTTTGAGTTGCCATATTCTTAGTGTGCTTGTAGTGTCTTTTCAGTGCTCCTGTGCAACAAACCCAATGCATTTTTTGAACCTTAGGGGAGCAATGAGATAGCAAGGACTTTGCTTGGCTTTCTGTGTTTCCTCCATGACCTCCAACTTTTCCCTGTTTGCAGACATGTTTCCTACTTAGGTTGGCTGCGTAGTATGTTCTTTCTGACACATTTTGACAAATTTGCTTTGATTTTACCCTGGAGGTCTTTCTGGTCTTAATTTTATTATTGTGGAAGGTCATCAAAAGGGTAGTGCTATTTAAAGACCAAAATGTGTCACGTTTACTTATGGGTGCTAGTGGTCTTCTTGGAGATATCCATTCATCTAAATGGAACTACACATGGAGTAAATGGCATCTGTAGTAAGCAAAGGTGCTGGAGCCTGCCTTACTCATCTGAGTGGACTACTCAGAGAGTAGGTCCATGCCCTCACCATCGATTTTCTAGCCCCTGTTGTTACAAGGTGGCTTTCTGGCCCCCTCTAGTGACTGGCCACATAGAGTTTGGTGAGGGAGCTACAACCTTTATGCAATCAGAAACAGCTATTTTCACTCCAGCAGTAAATGGCTTAAAATTTAGAAGCGGCATTTACAATCCTGACGTGTTGAATTTGTTCCCCTTTGCTCACAACCCTCTCAGGAGCATCATGTTTCCAGCTTGGTGGGACTTCCTATGGAGCTGGAAAGTGTTCACAGTGGTTAAGGGTGAAACAACCCATACTGATAGCAGTGTGGAGGTATGGCCTCAGTCACACTCTTGTCCCATTAGCCTAAAGGTTCATTAAGGGAAGTCAGATGTTTGGGGTATTACAGCTCCCTTACCAATGAAACAGCCATGATTTGAAGGGGGTATCAAAGAGGACCAAAGTGTGAACCAAGATGTTTAACTTTGTAGTGAATTATAGTGAAACCTGGAGTAAGACTTTGAGTTGATATTGAAAAGGTGTTTTCAGAAGCCTTTATTTTTTCTTGCTCTTTTCATGCTACTGCCCTAGGGAATCTCATTCAAAATGTGAATTAGAAATGTTATGCTCCTTATGGCTCTGTATTCTCAAGCAGCAGATACTTATCACATGCCTCTTTCCTTGGAGGAGTGTGCAGGGAACTTTTGGAACAGGTTTTCTACTTTTTGGCTGATGAGGAGTGGGGCAATTATTTATTCCAAGAAGCTGGAGCAAGGTTGACAGCCTGGGGGTAAAGCTGAAAGTGCCATAACACTTTAGGCTCTGATGCTGTGAGATCCTTTAGAAATAACTGCCTTGATCTTTTAGTGCCCTGGTAAATCATTTATTCTGATCAACAGCTTACAAATTCCTCCATCCTATCAGATGAAATGGGTTCAGAATTCAGCTCCCTCGCTTGTTTACGGAGCTGCCTGATTGTAACCCAGCAGATGAACTGCAAGGCAGAACTTCAGAGCAGCCTGGTAAACCTCCTTGGTCAGGAGCAGCCTCAATCAAGTCAGAGCTGAAATTCAAATTCCTCTGACAAAGAGGGTGACTGGAGCTGGAGGTTTTGGATGGGATTTTTCCCCTCTCATGTTACTGCGTGTTGCAGACTGCAGTCGGGCTGCGTGCTGCTGAACGCCCTGCGGTCCCCTCTGCTTCTCCCTCCTCCCACCCTGAGCCTTTCTGCTCTTTGGCAATCTGTTTCAATTCTCCTTCACCTCGGCATGACCAGGGTCCCCCAGGTTACCCAGTGATTCATCTCTCTGGAATTTGGGAGTGCTGCTTCTCCGCTCCTGCCCAGGTTGGCAAGAGTGTGATTAAAGCAGCAGAGATTAAGCAGAACCTCCTTTGGTGGATATTTCGGCTGAGCGCGCTCCGTGCCAAACACGTTCTCTGCCGTGTGTGCTCTGACACCACGCTGCGATACTGCACCTCACAGCTCTCCCCGCGCCTGCTTTTGAAACACCTTTTCCAACTACGACTGTATTAGAGGATCCCTGATGCTTTGGGAACGTGCATGGGGAATGACTTCAAGTGGAAGCATTGTTTGGCTTGGCCTATTTCTATTTCCGAAGGCCTCCGAAGGAAGCTCACTCGCTCTTCTCACCCCATCGCTTCCAATGGGACCCAGTCATTGCATGCAGCCTGCGCACAATGACACCTCAGAGAGACTTGGACTCTTCCCTTGTCTCACTTCCACTCTTTTCCAGGCTGGATGCACACCCTGGAGGTATGTGGTTTGTCTCAAGATATAAGACTTCCCCCCTCAAAAACTACATTACTTCAACAGGCCACAAAGGGCTGGCAAGAGGGAGAAGGATGCTCTTGTTAGAGTGGCTTCCCTCAGAGATCTCTCCTGTGAACTCCATGCAGCTGGAAACATCCTCGGCCTCTCCTGAGCTCGCTTGTGTGCACCTGCACGCATGCCCTCGTGCAGCAGTTTTGCTCATGTGCAAGTACACAGACCCACTTGCTTACAGATGCACAGAGCTTTGTCCTCTGTTGTACTCATGCTTACATGTAGATGCAGAAACTCTCTTGTCTGAGTGCAGAATTTGATAGAATGGCTTAAGATTGGCAATATCCAAACTAAAAATGCCAGTTGACTTCTATCTGATGTTTTAGATGTATTTACTTCTAGAACTTCAATAACAGTTATTTGTGAGCTGTCCTCAAATACAGACAAATACAAATGTCCATCTCTGTACATCACAGAATGTCAGGGGCTGGAAGAGACCTCCAAAGCTCAGCCAGTCCCAACCCCCCTGCCAGAGCAACATCTTCTATACCAGATCACACAGAAATGCATCCAGGCAGGTTTGGAATATCTCTGGAGAGGGAGATTCCACAAGCCCTCTGGGCAGCCTGTTCCAATGTTCTGTCACCTTCACAGGGGAAAAATTCCTCCTCATGTTTAAATAAAATTTCCTATGCCTCAACTTCCACTATTGCGCCTTGTCCTGTCATCAGGCATCACCTGTCAGAGCCTGCCTCCATCCTCTTGGCACTCACCTTTACATACTTACAACCATTGCTGAGGTCACCTCTCAGACTCCTCTTCTCCAAGCTCTTTAGCCCCAGCTCCCTCAGTCTATCCTCATAGGAGAAATGTTCCACTTCCTTAATCATCTTTGCGGCTCTGCACTGAACTCTCTCAAGCAGTTCTATATCACTCTTGAACTGGGGGGCCCATAACTGGATACAGTATTCCAGATGTGGCCTCACCAGAGCAGAGTAGAGGGGTAGGAGAACCTCTCTTGATCTGCTAACCACAGTCCTTCTAATCCACCCCAGAATGGCATTGGCCCTCCTGGCCACAAGTGCACATTGCTGGCTCATGGTCAACCTCCCATCAGCTAGGACCCAATCCAGGTTTTTGTGCACCCTTGGTGGACGTGTGTGTGATGACATGATGGGTCTTTGAACACTCATTGGTGTGGAGATGTCCATGGGTGGGGTTGCAGACTGTGTCCTTCTTATGTCAGGATAAACCTCTGTCATTGCACTTTGTGTCCAGACTTCCAGATGTGTGTATTTGAGGGCAGAATGAGCACCAGCTCGTTCGAGAAGTGGCACATGCATGACAAGCAGAGACCAAATCCTCATTTTCCTGGGGAAGCCGAAAGTGTAAGCAGCACAATTCCTCTGAGTGACAGCTTGGGTGCGGGGGAATGGCTGTGCTTGGCCTTGTTCTCTACTGTTCTGAAAAGAGCAGTCAATGCCCTTGACTAGCAAGTGATGCCAAGCACAGCATCTGTGATAGTGGCCAGAGGCTTGGTCATTCATCTCAGCCAACCCTCCATGATTTTGTTTCTGGCTGTTATCAATCAGACTGCTTTAGAGACAGGCTTCTTTATGAAATGTGGGATGCTGCTCTGGAGAATCATAGAGTCACAGAATGGGTTAGAAGAGACCTTCAAAGTTCATCTTATTTCAATCCCCCTGCAGTCAGCAGGGACATCTGCAACTAGAGCAGGTTGTTCAGACCCCCAGACTTGCAATGGTTCCAGGCATGGGGCATCTATCACTAATCTGGTCAACCTGGGCCAGGCTCTCACCACCCTCGGTGTACAAAATTTCTTCCTTCTCTCCAGTCTGAATCTCCCCCTTTTGGTTTCAAACCATCACAGTTTGTCCTTTCACAGCAGCCCCTGCTACAAAGTCTTTTCCCATTTTTCTTGCAGGTCCCTGTAACTACTGACAGGCCACCAGAAAGCCTTCTGAACCTACAGGGACTTGACATTTAAGCCTCCCAGCTGTCTCAGCTCAAGTCCAGAGCATGGAACACTGTCCCCCTGGGGATGTCAGCAGGTCAGGTGTTGCCCTCTGCATGTGGGTCTCAGGGTGCAGTGAGGGTGGATTTATGCTTGTTTTGCCCACTGCTGTGGCAATGTAGCTGGGAGGGCTGGGGCTGAGCCTGTGTTTGTGTGAGAACCTCTGCCTGTGTTTGTGAGCTGTCTGGGGAGGAGGAATGTGCACGCAGTGCTGTGGAGGTGTGTGTTGTTCTCACATCCTTGCTAGCAGCAAACAATGTCATGTCCCTACCTGGACTGCAACATGACATACACCTTCAAAGCAACAGCAACAACAAGCTGCAGAGCCACAGGAGAAAGCAGAGCTGCTCTTTTTGCTCATCAGTGAAGAAATCCTGCCGGCCCCAGCAACGCATGCCGGGATCCAAACTGGCTTTTGGATGGGGACTTGGAGAGTGAAAAGAGTAGCAGTAATTTGTTTGCCATTGCCCTCAAGCCAGGAAATCCAAACCCCAAGCATTTCCCAGGCCAGAGCACATAGGAGTCGAAAGCGAGCGTCAGCGAATCGCTCACACGTGCAGGCAGCGACACCCCCACAGCCCCCCCCACGCAGCTGGGCACTCGAGTGGGCACCCACACGGGGACACCCTTGGGAGAGCAGAATTGTTCCAGCACCACTGCGGTTAAAGACGCTGAGACAATCCTGAGTTTTCAGGCCATAGCTGTCAGGATGCTTTGCTATATTCGTCACCCCCCACTCCACGGTGATAAAAATTTACACAGCCAACGAAACGAAGATTAATTTCATGTGAAAAGCTGACAGAATGGCCCATGTCATTGCTTTATTTGTGCCAGCACTCAGTAACTCGGTGCAAGTTCCATTGAGGTGGCAGACACCCCGTCCCCTTGAGCCATCTCTTCTCCTCTCTAATGATGCCACCGTTTTGACAAAACCAAGCAACGCAGCCGGTATGTGCGAATTTGGAATTAATTTTCTTCAGAAAGGTCAAGTATGTTAATGAGCTTTTGGCTGCCTCTGCTTGCTTGCTTCTTTTTTCCCCCCTCTTAATGGGGGGAGAGGAGGGGAAAAAAATAGAAGGGGGAGACATAATGATGGAAATCAAAATGTAGGAAGGAGAGAGAGAGAAAGAAAGAGAGAATGAAAGAGAAAAGAGAGAGAGAAAAGAAAGAAAGAGAAAAGAGAGAGAGAAAAGAAAGAGAGAATGAAGGAGAAAAGAGAGAGAGAAAGGAAAGAAAGAGAGAAGAAAAGAAGGAAAGAAAGAAGGAAACGGAGCATTTGGAAGAGGCAGGATTCAGTGTATTTTCTTATGGGCTCTCCTTTTCCAGGGCAGAGGCAGAGTAATTGTATCAGTGCGAGTCTGTGCAGTTTGCTTGGAGCTGTTGAGCAAGGCCAGGATGTCATGGGTAGTAGAGTTGGTGTAACCTGGCAGCTCCTTTGCACTCAGGAGATGATGGCAGCCTGGTGTGTTGGCAGCAGCCTTTGTTTTCCACTGCAGCGTGGCCGAGCTCTGCTCAGCATGGGTCTGTCCGTGCTTGGGGAACTGGGAGCAAACCAAGGTGAAGGAGAAGAAAGGGTTCATGAGCTTGAGCGTTTGTGCCCATTAGCAAGAGGAAGTTGGGAAGAAAGCTCAGCTGCCTCGGGAGCAATGCCAGGGCCCACTAATTCATCCAGCTTAGAAATGTGACAAATGGGCAGTAGAGAGAGAAATTTTCCCTACCTCACACAACCAGCTTGAGGTGTTTGGAGTAACTGTGATGCCAACAACCTCAAATCCCTGTGTGCCCAAAATTCCAGTCTTTATTCCTGCAAGTAACAATTGACCTCTTTTTTGGCATCCTCATATCTGGAGTTGCCTTGATTTCTCAAATGGTTGAGTAATGATCAGTCATAGAATCACAGAATGTCAGGAGCTGGAAAGGACCTCTGAAGAGCATCAAGTCCAACCCCCCTGCCAAAGCAGGATTACCCAAGGCAGGCCACAGAGAAACACAACTAGGTGGGGTTTGAAAGCCTCCAGAGGAGACTCCACAACACCTCTGAGCAGCCTGCTTCAGGGCTCCAGCATCCTCACAGTAAAGAGTTTTCTCCCCATTTTGAAGTGGAACTTTCTGGCTTCCAGCTTCTCTCTCTCGTTCCTTGTCCTATTAATGGGCACCACCTTCATCTTGACACTCACGCCTCAGATATTTATAGATATAGATAAAGTCCCCTCTCAGCTTTCTCTTCTCCAGACTAAAGAGCCCCAGGGTTCTCAGTCTTTCTTCACAGGAGAGATGTTCAAGCCTCCCAGTTATTCTTGCAGCTCTCTATTGCACTCTCTCCAGCAGATCCCTGTCTCTCTTGAATCAGGGAGCCCAAAACCAGATATGAGTAGACATGAGTAAAGGTGGCAGAAACAGAAGACATTATGCCAGGGCACGAGGGAATGAAGCTGCATTCCTGACTCTGTGGTTCCCAAGTCATACTTACCTGGATAGCATGTAGGGTAGGACTCATCTCACCTAATTTTAGTTGTCTTAAGCAGAGAATCCAGACTAAATTAGATGTCTCAGTTTCCTTCCTTGTTAAGAGAGAACAGTAAAGAGGAACCTGTATCCCACCTAATTTCAGATGAGAGAAATTCTATTCTGGCAAGGAATTTCTTTCTCCACTGAATATAAATTGAACTTAAACAATTAGCTTGGATCGAATCTCTACCTTTTAAAGGCTTAAAATTATGGGGTGTGATTTCCCCTTCATTCACTTCTCCCCGCTCCCATTCTGGGGCTTCTTTCCATATACAGCCTAATCCAACAGGCGGAGGAAAGCCAGTGAGTCTCACAGCGGAGATACTGACAGTATAAAATCAATGCCTTTCACTCAGCTTGCCCAGGCTGGCTCCACACTTACCCACTGTTGTGGCAACATAACCTTTGGCTGTGATCTGGTCGTTTCTCCCCAGCTTTGCTGGTCTGAGCCAAACATATGGATTCTTGGGAACTGGCCAAAAAGCCTTTGTTGACTTTGGAGGGTACATCTTTTGCCATCCTGGCTACAGTGCAAGGAGAAACGATGTGGAAATAGTGCCAGTGTCCCACGTGGCATATTTAAGGGTGTCCCTAATTAGAAATGCTTTGTTGTTTTACACCTCACACAGCTGGTGCTGCTGGATGGGTCCTTCTGCATGTATGATCCTTGCGTGCTCACCACATGAGTCATTCTGCAGCAGGGCTGCCTCAGACTCATGTCTGGGGCATGGATTTCAAAACCACTCAAGTGACCAAACTTAATGGTTTTCAGCTGACTCCTAGTACTGTCCTAAACATGGAATTCCTCCCCATAAACCACTGTGCTGCCCACGTTCTCCTCCCTTTTTCCCAGGCTGAATGGTGTTCGTGGAGGCATGTTCTTCTCTGCTGACCCTGCTGCAAGGTAGATCTGACAGACAGGTGGGGTGGGCTAGTTGTGGGCAGTAAGATTCACCAGAGGTGCTTGTGGGCTGTCTCTCTTGAACATGCTTGCATGCATTGTCTCAGAACGTTCCTGGGCATCATCAGCACTTGTATGTACTTCCCCACTGTAGAAGCTGTGTTGTTAAGTTGCTTGAGTCATCCGTAGAGGTGGCTGCACCTCTGTGATGGAAGTCATGTACTAAACTCTGCTGCAATCTTTCTGCTGTGGGGTACAAGTGAAGTTTCAAGCATTACACTGATAAAATATATTTTTGAGTGCATCTGCAAAGAGATTGCCTCATTTATGGGCCTGGTGAAGCAGGGCATCCCTGTTCTCTCCATCCTGTTGTTGCTTGGGATGTCAGAAGAGGACAAGATTTATAGGAACTGAAGTTCTTAGGGGAACTTCTCACCCAGCAGCTCCCCAGGGCTTGAGCTAAACTGTGGGATACTGAGTGTTTCCCAACTCTTGTGCTGAGGATCATCTCCTCTCTTCCCAGATGTGAGATGTGGCTGGGTACCATCACTCTCTTCCAACCTCCCACGCTCTGATTTCCGTAGGAAGGAATCCTGGGCATGTGAGTCAGGGAGCTGTCGTGCGCTCCGGTCGTGTCACCAGTCTGAATGACTCAGGGCTGAGACTGCACAACACACCTACCCCGTCACTGACAGCTAGCCCTTGGGACACTCCAAGCCACATTTTCTCACAAGTTCTTGAGAAAATCCAGCCCTTTCTTTTGGTGAGTAAATAGAAACAACCCTTAAGAACAGAAATCTACTCTATGAGGTGTATCAGGAAAGTGAATCTGATGTCCCCCTCCTAGTGCACCCCCATGTTTGTTGATGCCATTACCAAGTAATTGGACCACAGTGTCTCTTTGTCCCTGTGTTTCAGTGTCTGTGCCGTTTGCTCTCAGCTTCTGTTTCTTTCTCCTGTGTGAGAGCACTGGTGCCTAAGATGGAAGGTCACCAGTGAGGTTAGTCAACTGCCTCCAAGTATCAAGACTTCCTGCTCTGCTGTGAAGAGCTGCCAAGTCCCCTTTCCCCACTGCTTACCACAAAAACCAGTGTCTGTTTGTCTCTTTCTCTCCCCTTCTCATCCCTCCTCCCTACCAAGACATTCAGGTGTCTATCCAGCAGACAGAGTGGGTGGACAAGGCACCTGAGATACCTTCAGATGCATTTTCTTGAGTACCGAAAGCAGGATGGCCACGTGGGATGTTGTCAATACTGCTTATCAAGGTTGCTAGAAAATGAGCTAACCCCATCTCCAGCAGACGTGTCCCTCCAGAAGTCGTTGCAGGCTCCTGTGGGCTAGCAAAGGGCTTTTATTTCCACTGGGAAATTTAATCAAGTTTTTCTACCAGCAAGCTGAGGAGATCCACGGATAACTGGGGAAAGAGCCAGGGAAAGGAGCTAAGAAGAGCATCATTTTTGTCAGTAGATGTGAACTGGCTGCACGAGGACCTGTAGCTTCCTTGCAAAAGTGGTTGAGATTGAGCTTGCAAGGATCCTGCTCTCAAACAAGAACAGAAGCAGCTGCTTTGCAAGAATCAGTTTTAGTCTTTCCAGCAATGGTTGAGCCCCTTTAGTTCCTCATCTTTGCTCGTGGCTTCCTGTCTTAAAGATCATATAGGAGACTTCCTCATGTCTGCTCTAGGGACACCAGTCACAAGTTCTTCCTAGGAACTTTGAGGCTTTAGAGGTTTCCTTCCTTCCTTCCTTCCTAGGAACAAGATTCCTTCCTAGAAAGCTTGAGGAGTTCTTTATGAGAATTACATCTGAATTTGTCCCACTCTCTGCCAGCTTCTGCTAAATTGAGACCACAGAGACCTCATTTAACTTCTCCACTTGCGTAGGTGTAAAGCTCTTTGAGCTCTCCATAAACAAGGATCTTTTTTCATTTAGATTTCGTTGTCTTTAAGATTAACTCATTACCAGTGAGAAAGCCAAAGCCTCACTGTTAAAAATCTGGCTCTTGTTTGGGATTTGGGGTTTTTTTGGGTGTTTTTTTGCTTTATTTTGTTTTTATAAATTAACTAATTATAAGTTTTATAAGTTAACTAATTTCTAATTGTGGTCTTGGTATTGGTCCTTCAGTGCCACCTCCAGCACATTAGCAGATTTGTGTTGTAGGGACTCACAGCCAGACATTGACAAGGAAGAGGCGAGAAAAACATTGAAATAAGAGGACTCAGGAGCAGCTCCTGCTTTATTTGATGGCACCCTGTGTTAGCTGTTCCTAGGGTAATTGTTAGGGCTCTCCCTTTGTAGGGACACGCTGAAGTACTGTGTCCAGCTCTGGAGTCCTCAGCACAGGAGAGATATGGACCTCTTGGAGAGAGGCCAGAAAAGGCCACAGCGATGCTGGCAGGGCTGGAAGCTCTCTGCTGTGAGGCCAGGCTAAGCGAGTTGGGGTTGTTCAGCCTGGAGAAGAGAAGGCTTCAGGAAGACCACCTGGTGGTCTTTCAGTACTGAAAGGTTTCAATAAAAAAGCTGGGGATAGACCTTGGAGCAGGGCCTGTTGAGACAGGACAAGAGGAGATGGTTTGAAACTGAAAGGCGGAGATTCAAACTGGAGAAAAGGAAGAAATGTTTGTCAATGAAGGTGGTAAGACCTTGGCCCAGGTCTGAGCAACCTGCTCTTGTTGCAGATGTCCCTGCTGGCTGCAGGGGGGTTGGAGTAGATGACCTTTAAAGGTCCCTCTCAGCCCAAACCATTCTGTGATTCTATTCTGTGACTGCTGTAGGGGGTCAAGTGAGACAAATGAGTGGGAAAGAAGTTGCATACGTGAGCTACAAGGATCTCTCCCTTTTACACCAGGTAGAAAATCAGATGGAGTGGTTTTGCCCTGGCTCTGAGGCTAAGAGCAAGAAAGGGAGAGAGCAGGGAATTTATCTAGCTGCAGCCTAATATCCCTTTGGCTTCAGCAAAGGCTGCAGCACTTCCCGACTATCGGCTGGCGCTTTCACTCACACACATCTGTGATTGATGGGCAGAGAGTATAAACACCTCATTAGTGCTATAATTCACTGGTTAGGGCTCAGACTGTGCTGTGGGAGGCAAGCAGGGAAGAAAAGGAAAAAAAAAAAAAAAAGAGTTGAGAAAGTTTAATAAAGGAGGAAAAAAAAAAAAATGGAAGAAGGAGAAGAACGGATGTAAAGGCCACACAAATCATCCCAGGGAGTTATCTGACCTGCTTTGAAAACTTTAATTGCTGATAATGGACAACCTGTTGGGTGGTATTTTATTAACACTAATAGATTTTTACGGGATATTTCTCACATTGCTCTCCCAGAGCCTGAGGAATACATTAAATATTAAAAGTTAATGCTCTTGGTTGCAGTTTCAAGGATGCCCTGCTGATAACGAGCTTTCCCGCAACTTAGAAACCAGCAGAAAACAGGAGCTGCTTTTGCCACTTATGGCCTCTGCAATAATAATGAGGAAAAGACTTGAATCTTTGTGCACCTTCTTCAAGTCTGGTCTTATAATGCTGTGTAATGGCAGTGCCCAGCCCAGAGCTGGGAGGTGTATCTCAGTTTGAAGAAGAGTTGGGGCTCTTCAGCCTGGAGAAGAGAAGGCTTCGAGGAGACCTTCGAGTGGCCTTCCAGTATCTGAAGAGGCCTACAGGAAGGCTAGGGAGGGACTATTGACAAGATCTTATAGTTGCTTCCATCCTGATTTGTTACAGAAGTGACCCAGCTACCTGCAACAGAAAGAAAAGCGATCCAGGGAACAGCTGCAGAAGCCTCCAACAACATGAGCAGTGAGGGATTTTCTGGAGAAGACTTGTGGCATCCCAGAGTCCTACACCCAAAAGAGAACCCTCAAAGTGTGGGGAAAAAAAGGTCAGTTATGTACACTAACAAGATGGATTAAAGCAACTAAAGAAGGAAAATAAATGCATGCAAACACAGAGAAGTTTGCTGGAGGGAAAGTCAACATGAAACAGCCTAAGCAGTAACCAGCTTCTGTGGTGAGTCAGTGGGAGGCCTAGCACTAGAACTGGAAAGTCAGAACACACATTTCTGCTCACAGGTGATACTAGGACTTCCTTCAGTGCCTTCTTAGGATGCCCCAGCCCCATCAGAACTCATGGCCTGGCCCTCGAAAGCAAACTTTATGTTGTGCCTTGCCTCATTTAGCTGCCCAGAGTGGCCTGTCTCTTGTGTTATGCCATCTTCACTTGAGGCAGGAACAGTCTTGGGTTTGGATTTCATTTTGACCACTGTTTATGCAGTCAAGTTCTTGTGCCAAACCCATTTGGACTGGATGGCCTCATTCATGCTCTCTGGAACATCTCTGGTACACTCCTGGTGAGTAAACATGGGACTATTTACAAGGTCTTGTAATGACAGGATGAGGAAGAGTAGGTTTAAACTGGAAGAGGGGAGATATAAACTAGATGTTAGGAAGAATTTCTTTACAGTGAGGGTGGTGAGACACTGGCATGGGTTGTCCAGGGAGGTTGTTGGATGGGGCTCTGAGCATCCTGATCTAGTGGGAGGTGTCCCTGCCTGTGGCACAGTGGGGTTGGAACTGGAGGATCTTTGAGGTCACTTCCAACCTAAACCATTCTATGATTCTATGAATCTGCACCCTGGCTGGGGTTGATTAAAGAATAACAGGGCAGAAGGGACAGGAGACTTTATCCAATATTGGATCCTTTGGCTGCCATGCTCCAGGATGTGCTTTGTTGCTGGATTGCTGTTCAGCAATAAAGTGGTCTTAGTTACTTAACGGGAATTGACTGCTTGGTCACTTCTCCTCCCCCTGCCAGCCCATCCGTTCTCCCCGTCTGCCCTCCTATCCAATACTGACAGCTTTTGCTGATTGACCCCACAGGCTTACCAAAAACCTTTTTACTTAAACGTATATTGACCTCAGCCTTGCTGCCCAGTGAGTTATATCGCAGCTGGCAATCTGAAAACCATAAATTAAGCCTCAGACCTGGGGAGCTGTCTCCTAATGATACGGATCTGAGCCTTTGTCGATGGAGGTTGGACCAGCTGCCTTCATGGCTCTGACAAATGGTGGGGGAATACCCTTTTTATGCTTTTTTTTCCCCCTATCCTCATCTCATAGGCCCTGGGACTTTTTTCTTTCCTTTGATTTTTTTTTTTCCCCCCTTCATTAGCTGTCTTTGCGTTGGATATAAAATTTGATTACTTGCCTTAGCCTACCCTTCAAAGGGGAAGAAAAAGAAGCTGTCAAAGTTGACATCTTGAGTAGCCTTAATTCTTAGGTAGCATTAATTTTACCAGTCTTTCTTTCATCCTTTCCTGTTTGATTTTGTGTTGATTTGGTGGTTGTTGTTGTTTTCCCTGATGAGATCTGGACAAATGCGCTGGACAAATGAGAAATTTAATGATACTGGAGACATTTCTCTGTTATTTTGTGATACAAAATAATTCCAGTAGATTCCCTTTAGACTCATCAACGTTTGCCCCATGATGTGGGGTGTACTTGTTTGTTGTCACTTTTGTGATGGGGAGTACTCCATGAAATGTGAAGCATCACCATAAACTAAATCAAACCCTTCTGTCTGTGTACAAGGATTGATCTCACTCTGTGACATACTTTGCAGAAAGAAGATCTGTATAATGCTTGACTTAAATAGTAACAATGCCTTGAGTTTTCATGCTTCACTCTTTTAGGGAGAGGGAGTTTAGCTTGATGTCCTTCTTCTAACAGAAAAAAAGGGAGGCTCAAGTATGTGGACATACTGCATGGATACAAGTCCAGAAAAAGGGATAGTTGCTTGTGTTCCAAGCCAAGGTCTGCATAAACAGTTTTTGTCTTTATTTTATCCGTGCTGGAATACACTGATAGAAAAACTAGGAAAGAGAAAAGCTTGGGCTTTAGTTCTTCTAGAGTTAGTGGAAATGGTGTCATGGTGTCAGGCCCATTTCTTGTCTGAGATCTTTGATTTTCTATCTGTGGCACATTCCTTCAGTGTGCCATGCAAATTCTTCAGCTGGGGAATGTTGTGGGTTCAGGATATGTTGCCTCTTTCTCTGTGCCTTGACTTAGTTCAGAAGATGCAGAAAGAGATGGCTGCTGATAGCTCCTGGCAGTATGTGTGATACTGTGGCCAGACCTGGCAAAAATGAAATCGTTTCAGAGCTGATGAGCTCCCTTGGCTCCAAATGTCACCAGTGAAATTGTGAGGGACCTCAGCACCTCAGTGGTGTTCAGTGCTATGGATGAAGATCAGGCCCAACGATAACAAGGTGCTGAAAAGCCCTTTCAGAACTACTGACACAGAGACAGATAAAAGGAGATGCAGTAACAGTCTGTAGAAATAAATCCTTCTTGTTCTGCTTTTGATCTTCTGAATTTCTTAAATATAAGGAATTTTTTTTTTTAATGGAGGTTTCTGAAGTCCATCAGTGAACTTCTGTCCTGTGTTTTTAACAGCTGTGCAAAATGGTAATAAAATCAATGGATTGATGCATTTATTTTGTAGACACCAGATTAGGCACTATCTTTATTTACATTAGAATACTCCCCCACAGTGTTTGCAATGTAATATTTGTGGTACTGGCATGAGCAACACTGCCCAGAGAGTGAAACTGGCTGGAAATTCCCTCATCTGCTTTAGATACCAGCGAGGACCTAAATTCAAATGGCTGAAAAGTTGGACTGGTAGGAGAAAGATTAGTAGGTTATGGATTTTATTCCTCTTTTCAAAGAGTAAATTGCAGGCAGAGGTAATGACATTTGTGATTTTAATGTGAGATTTTTAAAGTAGATTGTGTCCCTTCAAAGAAAATATGAGCTCATAAATACTGTGAGATTAGAGGTTCTGAGCCCCAGCCTGGCAGTGGCTCAGGGTTTATGACATTCCTCAAGACATCCAGTGTGAGATGCTCTGTGCCTTGGCCTTTGTGAAGATCAAAAGGCTTAAAACTGTTGAGAAGAAGATTTTTCACATCAGCCAGAGGAGACACCAAGTTGTCAATTGGGAGGAGGCTCTTTGAAGTGTGGAGATAAGGACCTTTCTAACCTTGGGTCATGTATGAAAGCCATTTCCAGCTGGCAGAGAATCATGTGCTTGGTTGGACTCGCTGTGCTGAGGAAGTTCATAGGAACAATCTGGCTGAGCTGCTGGTTCAGGTAAAGAGCTGACCAAAATTGAAAAGGATTGAAAGGCCTGTGGGGGGGGAAAAAAAAAAAAAGAAAGAAAAAAAGAAGGATTTGGGAAAGTGGAAAGTGTATTGATAGGAATTATATATACAGGATTTGCATTTATATGTGTTGATCTCTCCCTGTACTCCAGGGCCAACCAGTTCAAGCCAAGCAAAGCACCTACTCTGGGGAGTTGGAATAACACATCTACTCCCACACCCAGTATCTCAGCCCTGTATCTGAGTGTGGAGGAGCAGGTGGGAATGCTCATAAAGAGCTCCTGGGTGGGAAAAGAGTGAAGAAAGACAGAAGATAGCCTCATATCTCTGCTGTCTGGCCAAGAAGCTGAGCCAGTGCAGGTACAGGATGGTGGAAGGAGTTTGTGGCTCTAGGCCAGGTGGAGCTTGCCACTGGTAGGAAATGCTGTGAAAGAAGCATCTTGTGGAGAAGCTCCTGCTCTCTTCAGACTGTCCCAGGGCTCTCCATCTAGCATGAATGCTTACATGTTTGTTCATTCCCTTCTCAGCTTCCTTAGACTGGCTGGCACTGGCAGCTGGGTTATCATGATGCCTTCAGAAAGTGCCTCTGCATGTCACTCCCTCTCTGGAGATGTTCAAGGCCAAGTTGGATGGTGTCTTAATCAGCCTGGGTCCAGTGAAAGGTGTTCCTGGTGCAGGGGCCTTGAAACTAGATGATCTTTAAGATCCCTTCTAACCCAACCCATCTTATGAGTCTATGATTTTTCGTGTAAGCAAAAGCTGCTAGCACTGAAAATCCCCAAAAGGATTCTCCTGGGCTCCAGAATAATTTCGCTTTTACAGGAGCTTAAATGGCATCTAGACAAGACAAATATTGTTATGTTTTGTCATCTTTGTGCTGATGAACTCAGGATACATTCAGTCTGATGACTTTTTAAGAGAAAACAGCTAAACAAGCCAGAATAAGAATCAAGTTTCGTGGCAGATGCTCTCTGATCCATGTGTTTCCTCTGTAAAAAAACTTTCTTGGCTGACAATAAACTAATAGCTGTCCTTAGCCAACATCTTGAAAGCTGAAGGTGAATTGCATGGCCTTGCACTCGCTTTCCAAGCATTCAGTTCCCTCACAGCAATGTAGTGTTTTGGGTTGCTTTTTTTTCCCCAATCTTATCCTAAGTATCACAGCTCACATAGATGCTCTCCAGGAATTAATGTACATAAAACTGGTCAGAAATCCCCATTGGTAAAATGTCCTTTTGGCAAAATTGAAATGGTTGAGGAAATCACAGTGATTTGGCTCTTTTTCTTGCCTTTGGAGGAGTAACATGAGCCTGAGTGAGTTAAGCCACAGGTTTTACTGAGGTGTTCTTTTTCTTTCCAAATGACCTTTTGTTTCTTGCTTCTTTCTCAACTAGTGGTAAGTTGTGTGTAAGGCATTTCAGACAAAATGAAATTGTGTAGGGAATATTGAGGTTTTTGGGGTTCTCTTCCAAAGCAAGACATCAGTGAAAATATGGAGTCATGTACCAAATGGAACTTCCACTCTTTTCCTCATCCCAACAGTGCTGCTACACCCAGGCTCAGCTGTGCATGGGGTGCAAATATTCTAGCAGTACTATTGCAGAGGGAGCTGGCTGATTTTTTTCAGCAAGGTTTTCTTTTTTTCCTTTATTCCTGACTATTCAGGTTTCCTTTGTCATCCTTCTCAAAGCAGCAATTTCCCAAATACCAGAGCAGAGAGCACTAGATTGTCACAGAGCACTGGAGCAGTCTCCCTAGAGAGATTGTGGAGTCTCCTTCTCTGGGGACTTTCAAGACCCATCTGGATGCACTCCTGTGTGACCTGTGCTAAATTATGGTCCTGCTCTGGCAGGGGAGGTGGACTCGATGATCTCTGAAGGTCCTTTCCAACCCCTAATATCTGTGATCCTGTGAACTTTCCACCCACCAGTGTCATGAACAGGATCCTTCACCGACGAGATGCAGCAAAGCAATTGCTGTGTCCCCGTATCCTTTTAATTGTAGGTTTTAAAACCAAAGCAGGGAGACACATATAAATTATTATATTGTCATTTAATCTGGAGTCAGTCCAGTGTGAACCCTGAATGCCTGGAACTGGTCCAGCTGAGTGGCAGGAACAGGGCTGTGAGTCCTAGTAAACACCCACATGATTTCTGGTATTTGCAGGGCATCTGTTTTGCCTGCCCTTGCAGTACCTTTGTCTGGTCTGGAGAAGATCCTGGGTGACTGGTGATTTTATTACAGGCTGGCACATGGGAGGGAAAGCCGTTCAGCTTGTCAGCATGCTCCCAGAAGAAAAGCTGCAGCAAAAAAAAACCTTGCTCTGGGCTTTGAAACCTGAACTGCAGCCAATTGCAGCTGAGGGATGTGACGATCGCCTTCTGCTGTGAGGTTGCCATCTGAACAATGACACTGTTGTGTGGCTCGAAAAGACAGCAAGCAATGAAAAGGAGAAGTGTCTGTCATGGATGTGACTGGGTAGATAACCAGTTAGAAATCAGTGGAGGGCCTCAGCCCTACCCCAAACGGTGCACCTCAAAATCCACATTTGGAGTGTTGTTTCAAGGGGATGTGCATGCATCCCAAGCTTCGTTTTTTGGGTTTTTTTTAGTGAGCTCTGCTTTTGCTAGACCATCTGGTCATGTTCCTGCGCCTTTGAAAGCCACGTCATATTAAATAGTGCTGGGAACTCAAGAAGGAAAGTTGCAGAAAGGGGACAGGGAGTGGGGTTTCTAAGAGATACTACAAGGATGATGAGGGGACTGCAGCACTGCCTGATGAGGAGAGGCTGAAGGACCTGGGGCTGCTCAGTCTGGAGAAGAGAAGACTGAGAGGGGATTTAAGAAATGTTTGTAAATATCTGAGGGCTGGGGGCCAGGAGGAGGGTGACAGGCTCTGCTCACTTGTTCCCTGGGATAGGACAAGGAGCAATGGATGGAAGCTGCAGAACAGAAGGTTCCATCTCAATACAAGGGAGAACTTCTTTATTGTAAGGGTCCCAGAGCTCCAACAAACCAAAATCCCGGGAGAATGTCTGAAGCAGTGAAATCACAGAACAAAGCTCTGGGCTGGGCAAAGATGGCATATCCAGGGATACAAAAGACAAGTAAAGCTCCAGCAGAATTGGATAGTTAGCCAAACAGACGTTCAGTGACAGGTTTAGAGTAACCTGGACTTTTGGACATTCCACCTGAGATGTGTTAGGGATGATGTGTTGGATAAGGCCTTGAGTTACCTGTTCTAGTGGGAGCTGTCAATACCTATGGCAGGGGATTGGAACTGGATGAGCTTTGAAGTCCCTTCCAACCTAAATCATTCTATGATATTCAGAATTTCCATGGGAGCTGGGCATCTTAAGGGTCTGGAGGTTGTGAAACTCATGGCCTTACAGTGGACCTTGTATTGCCATCTTATCCTATGAAAGGGAACCTGACTAACAAACTTCAGGAGCTTACTATGGGGACCCCAGAATCTTTATCTAAGTGCTGGGTCCTACATGGAGAGAGAGAAAATCCACAGCTACCTTTGTGTGGTCATAAGGAATAGAAATACTTTAAAAAGGGAGACAGTGGAAGAGAGTTGAGTTACTCTAGAGCCAAGTTAAACCAAAACTGTCAGCAAGGGGTTGCCTGCACGTCTCTTTGTACACAGACTTCAGGTGAAGTAAACCAGCACCCTGCCTGGCATGGCAGCTTGCTGCAACCCATTGGTGACCAGGAGGCAGAAACAGAACAAGAGCAGTAGTTCATGTTTTCCCAAAAGAATAAGGAAACTAATGTGTGACTCCAGGCTTGAAGACACCAACTTCCCCACTCTGCTGTCCAGTTATTGCATGGATGTGGCAAGCCTTTTTGCTAATCCTGGTAGAGTTCTGTGCTATGGATATTTGCCTCTGTCTGCTGTGGCGGTTTAAGAAGCAGTACAAATGCTGTTTGCTAGTGAAGAATGCAGTGAAAAAATCTGCTGTTGTGAGATGAAGCATCCCTGTCAGGCCTACACCTTGTTCCAAGAGGCTGTCCATACCCATTTCCCTTGGGTTAGGAGTGTGCTATTGCAATTCTTCCTGACATCCTTCTTACACAAGCTGCAAACCTTGTAACGTCTTTCATTCTCTTTGTCCAGACTAAGAGCAGATGTTGGGAGAGGTTCCAGGCCTCTGTGTCAGGATTAGAAGAGGCCATATGTAAATATCCCCCTTCTTTCTACAGCTGTAATGTACACACTGCATGCACCTTATTATCAGAGAGGACTCCAGAGTACAGGGCAGAGTATGGAGTAACCAGAACAACACAGGTCCTGGGGAGATCTCTCACTCTTCAGAAAAACAGAAAAAAATGCCTATGGAAAGCCAAACTTGGGGGGAAAAGGACAGAGCTGAGGAAGGAGGAATCACTTTAAGTATAAAACTGTCTGAAGGGAGTAGGAAAGTGAGAGGTTTCAAGGCTATATGAGCTAGTGTCACGTGTGAGGATAAGGGAGCCTTGATTTAGGCTAGAGACGAGCCAGCAGGCGAGGAATTTGCTCCAGACAGAGAGTCCTTCATAGATTCTGCCTGCTACTATAGCTAACAGTCATGTCAATAGGGTTTAAAAGGTGCTTCAGAGGAATTGGGAAGCAAAGACAAATAAGGTGGGTAGCTGAGGGAGGAATGGAAAATCCAGTGGTTACTGAGTGAGGCTTGAGTGTGATGAAAATGCTGGCTGGGCTCCAGTGCAAGATTTCCTATCGCATTAATTATATTGCAACAGGCTCCAGGGCTTTCTGTGATACAGACTTTGTACATCAGAAATGCTGCACAGATATCAGGGGGTTGGGGCTTACTAAGATAAGCTTGTGTTGTCTCCAGGTCTTCCACTGGGATGCCATTGGAGATGGAGCCTGAGACTCCTCAGTGCTCTTCCCTTTGTGCACATGGGTAGGGAGTGAACAGTTTGTGGGGAATAAGGAGTAATCAGCTCTTGGAAATGCCACGTTCCTGTCAAAACTTAGCTTCATCCTCTTGCTGAAGGCTGCATGCTCCTGGATGGCATTTGTGGTGACACTAGAAGGTGTTATTTGAAGTGTTTCTTGATTTGAAAATGTGGTTACCTAAAGCTAGGTGAAGAAACTGGGAATATTGTGACAGTATCACTGTTTGTTATGGGCAGAACTCTTGGCTGGTATCTCATAACGTTTTATCTGTTCAAACCAGTAGGAACGGCAGCTGCCACTGATGATCAGGGTTCACTTCCACCTAGGACTCCAAGACCTAAGGAGAATGGATGGCAGCATCCATCAGCTTTCATTCTGAGCCCTGATTTGCATTAAACCCCATGCTCCTTCCATGTTTGTTTCTTTGTCTGCCCTAGCCAAAGGTACTGGCTTGAAATTCTTTCCCAGGACTGTCACCAGCTGTCTTCGGTATTTTTGAGGACCTCATTTTCCTTGTTGGGTAATGCTATCAGCTGCTCTGAGGGATGCTGATGCAAATGGAAATAGTAGCCTTCACTCCTTGATTTTGTAACAAATATTTTTCTCTTTTCAGTTCTCCTTCTAGGCATGGGAAGGGGACCAAGGTGAACACCCACAAAGTTTTCCCCTTTCCAACTTAGTGCACTGGATGACAAGCACGCAACTATGGAAAGACAGAAAATCTGCATGAAGAAAGTGTGATCTGGGAAAGAGAAGTACCAACAGATCTTACAGCATCCTCAACAGGGGTGAAGCAAAAGCCAGGCAATATTGACAAAAAGAAAAGGGAAGAGGATGGAGCTGCCCCAGCATGGTCTTGTAGTGGAGAAGGAGAGTCTATATGTTTTCCAGTCCTGCCTGTGTCACAGCTGCTTTCTATCACCTGGTTGTGAGATAGATGAGGTAGAGTGTCTCCAAATAATGCTGAAGTAATTTTGCTGGTTTGCTCTGCTGGGGGAAGATATGGTAATAAGAGTCACCCTTCTGTGAAAGAGGGAGTAGTGTGATGTATGTGAGTCAGGCTTGCCTTAGACCTGGTCTGTGAAGACTGTAAGGCTTGTTTTCACCTGAGGTAATTGGGTTAGGAGTGAGAGGTTGGGTTTTAAGCCTCCTTATCACCAAAGTGTGGAGGAGTAAGTTGAAGAGGACAGAAAACTACTGGAGCCCCATTCTTTGCAACCACATCAATGTTGTTCTCCTTTGTGCTGGAGGCAAAAACTAAAGCTTTGGCCAAAGAACTCCTTAAATCAGGAAACACTTTTCAAAGACTGATTCCAAATACTTTTCCCAACCAAAAGCATAGCTAAAAAGATGAGAATCAGATCTGTTCTGGAGTACTCACCTCTCCCTCCCAGCTTTGTGACACATTTGTAAAGATCATAGAATCACAGAATCAACCAGATTGGAAGAGACCTCCAAGCTCATCCAGTCCAACCTATCGCTCAGCCCTATCCAGTCAACTAGACCATGGCACTAAGTGCCCCATTCAGGCTTTTCTTGAACACCTCGGGGAGTGGTGACTCCCCGAGTCATTGGGCAGTGATTGGCCCATTCCAGTGCCAATCACTCTCTCTGTGAAGAACTTCCTCCTAACATCCAGTCCATACCTCCCCCAGCACAACTTGAGACTGTGTCCCCTTGTTCTGTTGCTGGTTGCCTGGGAGAAGAGCCCAACCCCACCTGGCTACAACCTCCCTTCAGGTAGTTGTAGACAGCAATGAGGTCTGCTCTGAGCCTCCTCTTCTCCAGGCTAAACAACTCTGGCTCACTCAGCCTCTCCTCACAGGGCTGTGCTCCAGGCCCCTCACCAGCCTTGGCGCCCTTCTCTGGACATGTTCCAGTAGCTCAACATCTCTCTTGAATTGAGTGGCCCAGAACTGCACACAGATGCGGACCATCCTCTACTGCCTCCTCTAGTATGGCCAGAGCAGAGTTAAGCCTCCTTGTCCCTCTCTCCCCTCAAAAAAAAAAAAAAGGGCATGATGGGATTCTCTTCTCTGCCTGTCCCTCCTCTCTCCAGAGCTGTGTGTTTGAAATGATATCTATTTCTCTTTGTGACAGCACACCGTGACTGCTGCCGTGACGTTCTCCCGAGCTGACATCCCGACCGGTCTGACACTGATGCCTTTGGGCAGAAATCAGAGCCGGTTTGCTCCATGCCTGTGTCGCTGCACTGCCTGCAGAGCCTCCGAGAGCCCCCCGTGCCCTGCTGGGGAAATGGAGCGAGCACGTGGGCCCCGGATGAACTCCAGCGAGAGGGCAGGCATTATCCACAGCGATCCTGCTGCTCGCTTTCGGCTTTAAGTGCTCGCATTGAAATGGTTTTTCCTTCTCTATTTTCTTCTCTCTCCCTTTTTCCCTTGCCTTTGAAAGGGTTAGTTTCCTGTCCCCCCCCTACCCAGTCACAGAGTCCTTGGGGAGCCTGGCTTTCACGAGCTGGAAAAGGAGTGCACAAGCATCTGATCAGCCTTGATTAGTGTTGAGAAAGATCTAATAGTTCCTGGCTTCTGGGACCATTACCTGTCATTTAGTTTTATTAAGGCAGTGATGAGAAAGTTTAAAATTAAAGGCTTTGTAAATTGGATTCCAGTTTGAAAGGGAGGCACCTACCAGGAAGTTAGTGCCGAAGCTTGCGGATGGGCCACTGGGAACACCACCAGCTGCTTGACAAAGGTCCTGTGCCAGGGCATGGAGGGAAGGTAGTTTGGGACAGAGCCTCGGGCTACCCAGAAATCTGCAGCTCTGCAAACCATAAAATCCTTCCTCCCTTCCTCTGCCAGGCTCCTCACCTTCAGATCTGCAGCTACTGTTCACGAGGAAGGGTGGGCTTCTGGTTGAGTCAACCCCCTCCCCAGTGCCACGAGTTCTGATTCAGCTGAAATGATGCCAGGCAAGTCATTTCATCTCCTCAGGGCTCACTTCCTCATTTTCAAGGAGCAGGTATTAATATTACTGATTTTTTTTTTTCTTACCTGTTGCCTGGTTGAGGTAGTCAGCTCTTTGGGCTTGGGACCATCCTTGATTCTTGCACTGCAACTCTTCTGAATCTTCCAAGCTTTTGATAAGTCCATAAGAGAAAGCAAGGCAAATGGATGAGCCACCTAATGAAGAGAAACATCTCACTCTTAGGGGCTGTGATGTCGCAGCATTCTACAGCTTTAGAGACTTATTTTTGAATCAGCCATCCAAAGAGCCTCATGAGTGCAATACCCCAGTTGCAATAAAGCAATCCAGCTCACTAATTATGGTGTGACAAGGGAAGCTTAGGGGCCAATCACAACAAAGAGCTGCTGTCACTTCTGTTTGCTCAGTGGAATAAAAGTCTCGTGGTGACATTGCTCTGATGAGAAGCAGCATGAACTCGTGGTTGTAAGTACAGTGTGGGAATCTGGATTCTTGGTTATTGTGTCTCAATTTGTCTTTGACTGGAAAGACCTGGGAGAAGTCACTTGAGGACAGAATTTTAAGGTTGCCTCCTGCCCATGCTTGCATTGTTAAATACACAGATTCTTCTTTCAGGGCTTTACAAGAAGATTTAAGGCTCACACTGTGTCTCTGAAAGGCAGAGTACAGTACTCCACCAGGCCACAGGGCTTCTCCAGTTAGTAACAGACTGCAAAATTGTTTCTATACTGAAGGCAGAATATACCAGGATGAAACAGAGACTCCCTTTAAAGTATCCATTTGTTGGAAAAGTTTCCCTGAAGTTCTCCTCTTGGAGCTTGGCACTTTTCATCTCCCTGTGCTCTGCCATTTCTGCCTGTATTTGAGGTAAGCTCTGTAAAGCTTTCAAGCTGGAAGGGATGTCCTCTGACACTCATATAGCCAGGCTTCAGGGAGGAATCACAGAATTCCAGTATAGTTGGGGTTGGAAGGGACCTCTGGGAATCACCTAGTCCAAACTCCCTGCTAAAGCAAGGGCACAGCAGCTTGCCCAGGATCACAATGTCCAGGTAGGTTTGGAATCTCTCCAGAGAAGATGACTCCACAACCTTTCTGGACAGCCTTCTCCAAGGCTCTGCCACCCTCACAGCAAAGAATTTTTTCCTCCTGGGTTCCAGTTTTACCTGTTGCCTCTTGTCCTGTCTCTAGGCACCACTGACAAGAGTCTGCCCCCATCCTCTTGCTCTCCACCCTTTAGATGTTGATCAGCACAAGCACTGAATCCTCCCTTTAAAAAAACAAGACTAAGAGTCAAGTCCCACACCACACAAGCTCAGAGTGGGCAGTGAGGTTTTCACTGTCTTTGCCCAGAGAACTTCCAAGTCACAGAGGTGGGATAATATAACCCAGGGGAAACTGAGAAATGGAGAGATTGATAAAGAGGGACAATACTCAAATAGTAGGTACTGTGGGAAGACTTGGACCCAGAATTCCCTCAAAATGAGACTGCATGTTGACTTCAGGCCATTATTCCTATATCTCCATAGGCATAGGAGTTCACTGACCGCCTTTACTTGAAGGAGTGATGCCTCTCCCAAGTTTCTCTGCTAGCATGGTGAGAGAACTGATCTGTGAGCTCTTCGGTGGTTACTTACATCATTCTTGTGTTTCCAGCCGTGTGACTTGACCACAAGGCTTTCAGAAGGTAATCTGGGGAGATTTTATCAAATGTAAAATGTTCCTAGACATTACTGGAGTCATGATGTAATGAACCAGGGTTTTGTTCTTTAAATTCCACTTTGCTGTAAAACCACAGCCCCAAAAAAATTGTTCCAGAGATGATGAGAAGTTTTAAGAAGGAGGCTGAGGTCTTGTGCTGGGCCGAGCCATTCTGTGCTGCAGGGCTAGGAAGAGAGCTTGGTAAGGTCTAGACTGAACCTCTGATAAATAACCTCCTCACAACCCCCACTCCCTTGTTTCTGCTGCTGTGATGGGATGTGTTGGCAGAGAAATGTGCAGCACAACCAGGCCTGTGTTGTACATCACCACTCTGAGTTTGTTGCATTTGGAGCTTTGGTATTTGTTGTGACTGTTGCCAGAAGAACCCTAAAGCTTCTAACTGTGGTCCCCTCTTGTAACTCTGCTTTCTTAGTATCATCTGTGCAAGAGCTGAGAACCTAATTTGCAGTATCTCAGCACTCTGAAGGACCTTTAAAACCCATTCCAGAGGGACAATGAATCCTGAGTCACGTGTCTGTGGAAGTCTTCCTGGCATATTTCTATCTGCCAGACCAGGATGAGACTGTCCATGCTTTGATGCTTCGGGTTTCAGTACCTGTTGAAATCCCCTGAACAAATGGTGCTATTAATTACAGGGCCTGGCTTTGATGAATGATGCATAGGGGACAACTTTTCATTTTCTCTAGCGGGTGGTAAGTGGGATGGGGCGTTTCTGAGTGTTCAGTGATGCAGGAGGGGTCCTGGGTGTTGCCTGATCAAGGGGAAGTTGCTTCCTCTCTCTGGAGTGCTGTAAAGTCAGTGTCAAGTCACTGTGGCGTCTGGGTTATGTCACCTTCTGATGGGGCTACCTCTTTATATGTGTGATTTGCTCAGACAGAAACCAATTCAGCCCTTTGCCTCAAAAGCTTTTAGAACTACTCCAAGGATTACAAATAACTTTGTCCTGAATGGCTTCAGCCTGCCTGAGGGACTGCTCCATCCCCAGGCCACCTTAACACCAGAGCAATGAGCTTAGGGGTCAGATTCTTAGTCAATGCCATGAGCTATTCTCAGGGAGGGCCCTCGGATCTTGCCACCGTTTCTTTCACCACATCTTTTTGAAGCTCTCAAGTTGGTGAACAAGAGCCTTACAAAAAGCTGTTTATATGACAAGGTTATAAGTAAACCTTGTTCCTGAAGTGATGAAAAAAGCTTTTCCCACAGCTTTGGTACAGTAGGTAGCCAAGTTAATTTCTTATTTGTGTGGATTGTTAGGTTTTGGTGCTGGGAGGTCATGGTCACGTCAAAAAGTTGGATTCATTTTTGTTCTATACAGACAGCACTGTGTGTCATTTCAGGCTAATTAATTACACTCCTTGGAGAACATCTCTGGCTGGTTTTCACAAACAGGCTTCTGGTCAGGGTAGTGCAGTGTTAGCAGAGTTTACTTCTGGGACAAGAGTTCTGCTCCCACTGGCAGAACCACTGAGTAGTAAGTTTGTGCAGTGGCCCAGACCAGGCAGTCTTGCTTTGGACAGTGCTTCCCACATTTCAAAAATGCTGAGCTGGGAATAAACTCCAGGAAGATTTTCCAAATAAACTACGAAAGCTGAGAATTAAAGACAAGTGTGAGCCCTTTCCCAGCTCCTTCTGTCGTTTGGGCATGCTCGTGCCACGTGCCAGCACAAACTGTTGAGAGATCTGCGATGGGTTCATGTGAGTTCGTGGGGTCTGGATCATTCTGCGTGGGAAATCCCTCTGTGCTCTGCTCATTTCACTGACAGGCAGCTCATGCCTCCGCACCACAAAATAGAGACAGATCTTTTGCAAAGCCTAATGGAGGAGGATGTTCTGATTGTGGTCCAAAACTGCTCTCACAATAACATCATCTGACTAGTTTAGCCCTCCAGATGGGCCATGCTCTTCTATCCAGCACAGAGATACGATGTATAAAAATGGAGAAACCGTTTTTTTCTTCCTTCATTCAAGGCAAAACCTGCTCCAGTCCTCCTCAGTTTGTGTTCAGTTCCAGTGATCCAGTTTTTGCACGGCGTCAACCACCAGCACAGTTGGGTCTTCCCAGCTGAAGGATCCTTTTCATACCCTTTCAGCTGAAAGATGCCTGACTTAGGTGAGTACATACCTGCAGTCTAAGCTCGAACAAGGCATTTAAGCATCTTCTTGGCTGGAAGTGGGTCTAAGAGTGGGTGAAACTTGGCACTGAGGGGGCACATGAAGTAAATGCCCTGTGAAAAACATTTAGAAAGTAGGTAGGGTATGAACTTGAAGCCAACGTTTACTACATTTTTATGTGGTTACAGGGCAGCTGTCTGACCTCCTCACCTAATTTGCAAATAATCTTGTCAGGACAAATTAGTCCATGCTGAGCTTGTGCTGTTGAGACGAGATGGTTATCTGGACCTGCACTAGTGAATTTTAAGGTAGTTCTGGTATCTGGTCAGAGAGGAGTCACAGTGGTAGTGACTGCAGTGCAGAGATTGCATTTGTATTAAACCAAACATAGACAAACTTTCTCCTCTACAGAAAACCTGGAATTAATGTTCTGCCTTATCTGATTTCTTTCAGGCCTTTTTTTTTTTTTTTTTTTTTTTTTCCTTTTGGTTCATGAGTGAATGTTGAAAATAAAAGATTTAAACTACATTTGAAACTGCAGCCCTGAATTGCTTAATTCATCATAATAGAGGTGTTCACTCTGAACCCAAAAAGCTTTTAGTTGAGATTTAGCCTGTGGTTTGATATTACAAATTGCTTAGTGGTAACATTGGTTTAAGACGCTGTTGTCTCCTGGCCTCTTGTTCTTGCTGTTATGCCAAGCAGAACTACTCCTGGGGTTGGGAACCAGATGGGAGGAGCCATCCAAGTTGGGGGTGGGGGAGTGAAAAGTTAAAAAAAAAAAAAGAGAGATTTAGTGTGTGTGTTTGTTTGTTTGTTTAAAGCAGGAAAAGTTCCTCTGCTTGGTTCAGCGCCTGGTCACACAGAGTTTTCCTGGCACGAGTGAGTGGAAAGAGCACTTTGGCATGGAGGGGAAATGAGCAACGGAGGGTGAAAGGTGAGCAGCAATTACTGATTCTGTTAATGCCACAGTGTACTTTTTTTAATATCAGACCACGATCTGGAACTGATCTCAGCATGTTAAAAAAAAAAAAAAAAAAAAAGCTAAAATACCTTTAAAATCATTGAGGTTAATCTTTGCTTCTAGGTGTCTTGGCAGACACTTCCCCTCTGTGTCCTTATCTCACAGGCTTCAGAGCTTTTTCTAGCTTCTTGTGTTTTGCAAGTTCAAAACCCTGCAGCCCACTGGTGTTGACAAACGTGTGAATGACCAAAATAATTGGAGCTGAATGACAGTGTGAGTATCAGTTGTCACTGCAAGGAGTGTTGCCTTCATTTCCATAATGAGTTCATTGAGAAAGGAGCTGTCCTAATAGAAAGGAAAGCAGGGTTTCCACGGTGACTTTCTCAGATTTAGAAGATCTTGTCCTTTAAATCCAGTTTGCCATGGAACATAAAGATCATTTGCCATATAAAGATCATCAAACCATCTGAGTTCAGAGGTACTGTGAGGAATGTGATGAGGTGCCTGGAAAAACCAAAGCAAAGCAAAACAAAACCAAAAATGTAGCTATAAAAGGAACAGACTTTCAGAGCACTACAAAGCAGGAAATCAATCTCATGGAAAATTTCTCACCCCACTCCCAGATTGGGTAAATAAATACCTTGCAAACATTAAAACACCAAACCCAAGCAAAGCCAGAAGAGTGAAATACCCAAATGATTTGGTTAAATAAATATTTGCTTTGTTAAATGAATTATGCTGAGTCTGATGATCTTTCAGTTTGCAAGTTTGAGTTGTACTTGACAGGAGAAAAATTTATATTCCAAAGCCTATGAAAACCTCTCTGTCTGCTCATCTGGAGGATGATATTCAGATGGGTGCCAAACAGTGTCTGCAACATGTGCTGAAAGTTGAACTCAAGCTATGGCTATAACTAGCCCAATAGGATGAGAGGAAATGGGCTTAAATTGTGCCAGGGGAGATTTAGGTTGGAGATGAGGAAAAATTTCTCTGCTGCAAGAGTGGGTCAGGGATTGGAACATCTGCCCAGGGAAGTGGTGGAGTCACTGGCACTGGAAATGTTCAAGAAGCTTGTAGACGTGGCACTTCATGATACAGTTTAGTGGTTGTCATAGTTGGGTTATGATAGGATTCAGTTATCTTCAAGGTCTTTTCCAACCTTAACAGAATCACAGAAATCTCCAGGCTGGCAAAGCCCCTCAGGATCACCAAGTCCAACCTAGAACCCTGCTCTGCAAGATTCACCTTAAACCACATCCCTAAGCACCTCATACAAACAACGCTTGAACACATCCAGGATTGGTGACTCCACCACCTCCTGGGCAGCTCATTCCAATNTTTTTTTTTAATGATTCTGTACATTCAAATACTACAGTGTATGGACACAGCTTGAAATCTCAGATCTGTCCATTGATTAACACATCTCATTAGTGGAGCTGCTGGGCCCTGAAGCATGGAGTTTGCTGCTGAGCTCCCTGGGAAGCTCCTACTAGCAGC
>VWZI01001760.1:177609-188311 GCA_013396835.1 Psilopogon haemacephalus | reverse complement strand
AGACTGAGGAATTTCTGCTTGGATTTCTTCACAGCAACATGCAAACAGAAGTAGCTCAAGGGAATCCTGCACAGCAGAGGTTAATGTGACCCACATATAATTGTGTGAAAAGATGCCACTCTGCGCCTTTGTCAGAGAGGCTTCTTGTTACAGCCCAAGCCATCCAGTCCCCAGCCCCTTCAGCAAAGCTGCTTTCCTTGCATTAAATCACCACTGCCCTCTTGCCAGCTGCTTAGAGTTTGCACATTATACAGAGGAGATAGATAATATATATTTATATATTTTTTTAAAACTGTGACAGATTGTCTGTGAACATATGTAGTGCTGCCTTGAAATGAGCTGCCTGCATCTGATGGCCGAGCCAGCAGACCACGTGTGTGTGTCTGTGGGTGCCTCTGGTGTGGGTTTGTTTTGGGTTTTGGGTTTTTTTTTTTTCCCTTCTTTTCGAAATCTGAGAGGCTGGGACACTGGAGCTTTTGGTGTTCCTTCTCTCTGAAATATTCATGACGAGTTGACGACCTTGATTCTTTGATACCTGCCATTTATTTATGTGCCACTAACGATAACTGCTGCTAAGTACATATGTCGGCGACACGGTTGAGCGAGTTGGGTGATAAGGAGAGGGAGGGCATCCGAGGGATGTGTGTGCAGAAATAAGAGTACTCTCTAAACTCAGAGGGCACTTTAGGAGACTGTTGCGCCATCTTATTCACCCCACTTTGTTCTCCTGCCTAAAGCCTGCTTTCTCTGCCTCTTCTCCAGCTTTATACTTCCCACTTGGAAGTCTGCTAGTTCACTGCTGCTTTTCTTAAAGACTCTGGCTGGCTCGTTATCAGGTGAATTGCTAACAAATTGGTCAGTTACTCTTAACATTTGAAAAGCAGTTTGGGGAGAACCAAGGAATTCTTCTCCAGTGAGAAACAGATCCTCATTGTATTGGACTCCAGGGAGGTGGTTAGATGATCAGGGGCGTTTGGGTACTTTGTAAAGGCAAGGAGAGATGAGGGCAGAGGAGAGGAAGATAAAAAGAAGAGCAGGCAAGCAGGTAAGCACCAGTATCACATGTAACCTTCTAAAGGTGAAATTTAAGCAGGCAAATGTCATTGCTTTTGAGTGATCCTTTTCTTTGGAAGGATTGTGACATGCAAGGCACAAGGTGTAATGTTTTGAGGATGGGGATAAATACATTAACAGAGAAGGTTACAGAAGTGATGAAGTAATTAAATATATAGGAAAAGAATTTCTGAGTGAAAGTCAAATGAAGTCTAGCATGAGCCAGTCTTCTCTGTGGCTGACTAAATGTGAAGACAAATAATTAAAGAGGCATTGCTGGACCAAGGAATAAATATTCTTCCCATTGACTACCACTTATTCCTTGTGCTTTCAGAGCCATAACGAGCTTCAGGACCTGGATTCATTCTAATTAGCTTGGGGGTTTTGGATGAAGGGTGTGATTAGGAACCCTGTTTTCCTGTGCTGATTTTCTGTAGTTGTCTGTGCTGTCTGCAGTGGTGTTCTAGGAAGTGAAGGATGAGACTTCCCTGATTTAGAGACCCTCGTTCAACCTGAATTTGCCGTGAGAATTGGGAAGGTCATTGGTTACTTACTGCTGGGTACTCAAGAAGGCACTGATGGGTAGATGTATTGACAGAGTTTTCCTTCACCTGAACTGTGAAGTGGAGGAATTCAGGACAGGGCAGGTGATGGAGCAGAACCTGTCCCCCAGATTTCCTTCTCACTGTATTTCATATAGAAAATTGCAGCAGCGTCTCCCTTTTGGGTTGTCATTTTTCCCATTTGGAAGTCACAGTCAGCACACATCTCTATTGCAGTGTACATTCTCCTGAAGATAACTTCCCTTCTCTGTAAGAACAGATGGGGAAAGGAAAGGAGACACAAACATGGAGTTCAAAAAGCCTAAGAAGCTTCTGCATATGCTTCTTGAACCACAGCCATTCTAGAGAGGCAGGAGATAAGGTGGCTCAGGGAATGCAACTGAGTCCAGAGGCATTTATATAAGATTGATATCAAACCTTGGAATTGTGAGTGGGAGGTTTTCTTGAGGAAGGAACAGGATGTTGCCAGGAAGGAGGGAGGCTGGCTAAGATGATTTATTGTAAGAGGTCAGTAGCAGGAAGTCACTGGAGATACGTGATGCTCTAAAACGCAGGCCAAAGAACCCAAGTGAAGGCACTGGTTTATGCTTTCAGATTGTGGCTCCTCAACATAGAACCAACTGGGTGGTCTGATTTAGGGCCAGCTTTGGTGGTCCTGCAGTCGTGTTTTGGTCAGCTTTCTTCTCTGTGCACAGCGACCCATCCTGCTCTGGGGTCTGTTACGCAGTCTTGTACTATTAAAAAAGAAACTGACTGCACTGGAAGAGAGATTTCAGACCTTTCTTAGGGTCATTTGATGCTTGCACAGATAATTGTGCACACAGGGACATTAAGCAGTCATATTTATCATTAGGCTTCCTTCTCCCTGATAGGAAAATTCCCTGTGGCACAAGAAATGAAGACTGGTAAGAGAAGAGGAGTCACAGCCAGGAATGTCCTTTTGGGCCAGGAATTGAACAGGAAAGTTCATCTGGATGTAAAGCCTTAACAAATTGTCAGTCCAAGATCTGCAGCTGCATGGTAGTGTACTAGACATTGATCTCGTGCAGGACTACTGCAGGCATCAGTGCTTCTTGATATGGGTGATCATAAATGAGTTCTTCATTACTTGAAGAACCTGCTTCTTAGTGGCTATCTATGTATATTTTGCCATCCTTTCCTCTGACCCAGTCAAACCTGGATTTCTCTTGTGCCAGGAACCGTTGTGCTTCCCTAGGAGACCCACGCTGTCAGAAAGAACCCTCAAATCAAAGAGGAAGGGTTGTGAGAGAAGAGATTTGGACTTTCTGGGAAGTGTAGCACGGCTGAGAAGGCAGCAGTGCTTTGCAGTGAATGGGAGAGTGTCCTTTGAATTCAGGTGACCTTAAATGAATGTGTCAAAGGTCCCACAGAGAAGTTAATGCTTGGGTACAGGACTAAGTTCATATCTTCTTCACTGAGGTGAATATCTAAACAATTGTCTGACATCCCTGTTCAGCTTCCCATTACTGCAGACTGGGCTGCCTTGTGGTTTTTCCCAGTGCATCCAAACCCTGCTGCTGTGCTTTTGTTTCTTCCTGCAGCTCTTCTGCCTGTCCCTGCTGATAATACCTCTGATTAGATCTACACAAGGAGGTAACATCTGAGCTTTTAATGCTCTCCTTTTATCGCATGTCCTCCAGCTCGTGGTCTTGTTGTCCCTGCACAGCTTGGTATGTGGTGATGTTCACTCTGCTGCTTACACTCAGTGAATGATTTATCATGTGTTATCAGTAGGACTCTGTACAGTGTCCAGGGACAATGTTTTCTTCCATCTGGTTCCAAGCTGGTGGAACACCCTTCCATATGGTTTTCACATGTAGTTCTCCTAGAACCTCCTTGCTATTTTTTCCCCCCTCTGGGTTCATCGTTATGCAGTTTGTTTAACAAGTACACTTTGTTTCACTTTATGAATTAATCACATACATGAATTAAAGCAAATGTGGCTGTTTGTTAAATGACAGAGGCAATGGGAAGAGAAGAAAAACCCAGTCCCATGACATACTGGAAATGAACTGCTGCAGTGTTGCAGGCCACTCTTTAGTCAGACATTAGCCCATGGCTTGTTCTGGAAGAATCTTATCTTGTAATGTGTGGGAAAGTCTTTTAGTTCTGGTCTGGATTGTGAAGGTGCTGGTTGCAGTTATAGATTGATGGCGTGGGCAGGACAGACTATGGAAAGATGATTTTATGGTAAATGGCCTTGAGACTCAGACAGTGATTCACCATGACTTGATGCTCGACTCTCCAAGAGATGAACAACAGCATCTCACCAGTCTTCTGAGTGATCCATCCTGCAAAAGGTCTTCTCTGTCAGAACCACTTGCTGCTCTTTGCAGATAACTTTTCTCTGTGGTCTCTGTTGATTTTATCTTAGACCTGGTAACACACTTGTATCTTATCTGCCTTTTTCTCTTCTTTGCTCTCCATGTTGTTTGCTAGTCCAGATTAAATATGTAGACTGCCTGCCCCTGGGGGCCAGTGCACTCTGTTCCTCCCCCAAGAGCAGGCAAATATTTGCACCACACCAGGCTCTGAGCCCCGAGACGTGAGCAGCGACACAAGGAGGTGCAGCAGAGGGCAGGGGTGGAAGGCCAGAGGGTGTCAAACGAGCGCACAGCAGCCAGTGTGGTTGACCTGCAGAATTTAGCAAACACTTGCCCTGTCCTCAGAGCAACAGGAAAATGGGAACTTGGTTTTGAGGGTGCATGTGTAGATGTGGCAGCTCAGGTCTGTGTGTGTGACACTGAAGAGCTTCAGCTAGTGGATATATGCGTAGCAGTTTTCTCAGAATCACAGAGTGACCTCTGGGGATCATCCAGTGCAACCCCCATGCTGAAGCAGAGGCAGCCATAGCAGGTTGCCTGGGATCACAATATCCAAGTAGGTTTGGAATCTTCCCGAACCAGAAGACTCCACAACCTCTCTGTGCAGCCACCTCCAGGGCTACAGCACCCTCAAAGTGAAGAATTTCTGTCTAATTTCTTCTGTCTGTTGAGGATTCATCCCTTATCCCTCCATTGAAGAAATGAAAGAGCCATGAAAATGCTCAGCTTGAGTAGTGTCTTCAGGCCTTTCTAGCCCATTTAGTTTCTCATTGGAATGAAGCAATCTTTTTTTCAGTTTTGCAGGAAACACTCTTCATTTGAATCTTTTTTTCCCACTGCTTGTGATGTTCTCCTGTGTTTCAGATACTATTTCACCTTCAGAAAATGCTGGTTCCGAAGTGACTGGCATCTGAGAGCTGCTTCTCATTGCAGAGTTATGAGGAATATCACTCCTACTTTACAGCCCAGTCACAAGCAGAGGACCTTCCATAGCTTGTGCTGATGGTGCCTGTCTAAAGGGAAATAACTCATTGCTAGAGCTAGTGCAGCCATCACGCCACGGAGCAGGTCAAGCAGTGTTCTCATAAACTGTTGAGGCCAACGTAAGGCAGAAAAAGAGATTTCCACTTTTCCTCCTTGTTTTAGTTGCTGACTTCCCATGCTTTCTCCTCCCTTCACAGGACAGACATTCTTACAGCTCTGGGACAAAGTCCCCAGAATCTCAGGAAGGAATTGTGTTTGGGTTTGCTTTAGATCTATTCCCTAACTCTCTTCACAGTGGAAAACATCTTCTGTGCAACTGTGCTGTTTTGTGGTGCCATCGTTCTTCCCGTGCAGGGCTGCATAGGAGGGTAGGTGCACCTCAGTGAGATGTGCTCCCAGGTAATTGCAGACAGAACAAGAGGGAATGGCCTCAAGCTGAGGCTGGGAAGGTTTAGATTGGACATTAGGAAGAAGATTTTCATGGAGGGACTGGAATAAGCTGCCCAGGGAGGTGGTGGAGTCACTCACTCTGGATATGTTTAAGGGTGGTTTGGACGTGGTGCCTTGGGGCTATGGTTTAAGGTGAATGTTGTAGAGTAGGGTTGTGGGTTGGACTCGTTGATCCTGAGGGGCTTTGCCAACCTGGGTGTTGCTGTGATTCTGTGCTCTTTCGCCCTTTAAAGGCACCTCCCCACTTTCTCCCTTGTTGACTCCCCGCTTGTCCTCCCATCTCTCTCACCTCACTTAGCTTCTTCGATTCGGAGCTGCTGTTGGGTCGGCCAAGAGGGCTTCTCTTTGTTGGTTCTGGGGGTTTTGTTGTTTGCTCGCCGTTGCCTTTCTCCGGTTTGAAGTTTGCCGCTCTGTGGCCCCTGTGCCGGTGACCCTTGTGCGAGCTGTCGGCTGCGCAGCGCACACTGCCTTATCGGCAGGGAGCCTCTCTCCTTTCCATCTGGGGCTCTCGGTCTGGCTTGGCTCCATCGTGCCAGCAGCTCTGATGGATGGCCGTATTGACAATCAGGTTGACCCTTGTTCGGCAGGCTGGCAGGCTCCCTATTTCACAGGCCGGCGTTTGATGAGTATCAAAGAGGTGGTCAGGTCATCAGCACAGCCAATTAAAACGATAAAGAGAGAGGAGTGGAAGGTGAGGGTTTAACTCTTTCCAGCCCATCAGAAACGTATTTATGAAGTGGAGGTATTTTCGTTCTGCCAACAGCAGGGAATGGGAGGGAGGGAAGGAAAATAAAAATCCTTGGCTATAAAATTTATCTCTTTAGAAATGGAGTGAGCGGAGATCAGGAAACAGTTAACTGTCAATGTAGTTGTCAGTTATTTAGAGTCTGGAATGAGACTGGATCAGTTGCCTCCCTTTCTATTTATTTATGCATTTATTTATTTAGTTTTCCCGTGCAGTGTATTGTAGAGGGGGCTGTGAAATTAAGCATAGATTAATGAATGTATAATAGCACATCTCAAACTCAGATGCTGCTTGGAAGACAAGAACCATGGCTGTTGTTACCTGAAAAGGAGAAAGGCTCTCCCGTTACAGTTCCTGGTAGCTGACAGCTGGCAGAAGGTAATAAATTTAGGAGTTATTTAGCATCGGCTTCTGAATAATGGTATCAAAAGCACAAGCTCTTCACATGAGGAAGCTAATGAGGGAGAAGTGCTAGGGCCAGGAATTAAGAGCACCACTGGGATAACAGATGATAAAAGATCTCTCATCTGTCAGTGGCTGATGCTCATACCAGTGCAGGGTCAGTCACAGTTGCTTCAGCGTTAATCTGGGGGCTGTGTTTTAAGGTCTTGCAGCTTTTCCTCAGATGCCAGCAAAAATACACAACATCACTGACATTTTTTTGCCTGCTGAGCTTTAAACCACACTTGAACTAAAAGTTTCCAGGTATTGCTTTTAATGGAAATGTAGCAAAATACAGCTTGGGTCATTGTTAAGTGTTTACTTTTTGAAAAGTTCACCACATCTAGGCTCAGTTCCTGGTTCAGACACAGACTTTTAGGATGGCTTCATCTGTGTGATTTCCAGCCTGTGAAAGGTGGAACAACTACTTAGTGTGCCCAAGAACATTCAGACCTATTGAAAATTCAGAAGTTAAAAATCTAAGATTATTAAAAATCTACCAAAAAATCAGAAAGAAAAAAAAAATAAAGTCAAGAACTGTGTTGGCATCTGAGTAAGGGAATGAAAATTCTCTTTATACCCTTCAAAATATACTTGCAGTGCAGCACACGCTCCTCAAAGATCTTCCTCCATCAGGTTTTTGCTTTAATATCGTAATGTAGCTAATGCAAAGGCATTGAATCCATTTTCTGACTGGTGGGTAAATGATGGTTAAGTGTCAGGAGATTTATTTAATTGTCTAGCTATTAAAAAAAAAAAAAAAAAGAAGAAGAAGAAAGAAAGAAAAAACCAAAAGAGGTAGGTCTGCTGAGTGAAAGCTTTTATGCTTTTTAAATGAGGAATCGCTGTGATTAGAGTTTAAACAGCACAGATTTCCTCCAAAATGCACTGGCAATAATCAGTGGCTTGTTGGATTGTCCACATAACTGTACCACCCTCGCTGCCAAGAAACTCATCTGAACCACCTATGATAATAATACCTTCCCCCCCCGCCCCCACCATTAGGAGTGCAGCAGATCTAATATTCAAGGACAGGAACATCTTCATTAGGCGGTACGGAAAGTGAACACATTGTTCACAGCCCCAAGAATAATGGACTAGAGAGACTTGGGAGGTGAGGGATGGAGGTTGGGGGGTGGGAAAGGGGCTTAAAGCTTCGTGAACCACATACAGAGAGGATTTTAGTGGGATATGGGCAATTGATTCCCTTAAGTGTCTTTGAAGAGGCTGATCTGGAGGTGGAGAAGCTCCAGGTCACTCATTATATTGCTGCTTAGGCTCATCACAGCTTCCCAACAACTGTTTTACTCTTTTCTATTCCTTTAATTTAAAAAGCCAAGAATATGAAACTAACTTATCTGGCATCATTCAAACCAACACCACAATGAGGACAGACCTGTGAAGCAAGCAGGTGACCTGCAGGTGAGACAATGGCTGCCCTTCAGTTTGCCTAGGTGGCTGAAAATCCCCAGCATCTGCAAAATGCCAATAAGCCAAAACTCATCTCTTTAGGAATATTTTTCATGGGAAATCGGTTTTCCAAGTGAATGCTTTTTCCCTGTTAGTTCTTGTCCCAGAAGTCCATCCTGTGCCAAGAGTACAGCTCAGGGCAAGTCTTTGCCAGAGCCTGAGGAGCATAGAGGGCCTGGCCTCTGGAAAAAGATCCTTCTCTGGCCTTCGTTGTGTACTTCCTTTCTTAATTTCCCATTCACTAATCATTTAGGCACCAAGAGCTGCTAGTTCCAAGTGTCATGCTTGTGTGGGATTAAGGCTAACACTTTCCCTGAGACTCAAGCAGGAATATTAATTTCCCATTTCTCATTGCCACCTCCTGCCTGGGAGATCACAGGCAAGGCCAACAAGGAGATCCGGTTTATCTCTGTCAGTACACTACCCCAGCAAGAGAAGGGCTGTGTGTGAGCAGGGCTAAGCTCCTTTTTCCCCCTCCTTGCCTTCATCAGTCCTAAATGCCATTTAGCAACAGTTAGCTGCCTGCTCCTCTCAGTTGGACACCGATTGCTCCCTGTTGGAGAGCTGTCAGTGAGGAGAAGACCATACATCGTGGTGGGAAGTAATCTCACCCGGCAGGGGAGCACCTCTTCCCAGCCAAAACAACCTGGCTTTGACAGGCTTGATGTATTTATTATCTTCTTGGTGCAGAAATGCTGCCACAGCAGGGTTGTGGGGGAGAATGCTACTGGTGACTTGGAAGAGCAAACCAGGAGAAGTACGAAGAGCCAAGGAGTTGTCTGCAGGCAGCTGGTGGCAGGGTGCAGGAATGGATAAGGGGGAAGGAGGGGGGTGAAGGAAAGGGAAAAAACTGTTGTAAAAAGGCAATTCCTTTTCCTCATGTGCTTAACTCATCTCCTGGACTCAGGGGAATTGAGAGGGCTGAGAAAAAGGAAATAACAAGTGAAAAACCAGAGAGGTTGCAGCCCAGATGGGGCATGGCTTGTCAGCCAGGCTGAGCTGTCTGAGGGTGGGTTTAGAGAGCTGTCGCCTCAGTAAGGAACATAAATCATTGGCTCTTGTGCTCCTTGACCTTCTGGACTTGGCTCCCCTTTGCTTTTATGTGATCTGGGAGGGTTTCACACAAGTGCTGTCTGGCAGGTGGCTTTGTCAGCCTCACTTTGGGTCCGTTTTGCCTCTGCAGAGTGAGAGAGGACATGCTGGCTGGAAGGAAAAGCAGCCAGGACCTTTCAGGGGCAGCATTGGGTTACATCCTCAGCAGCTGTGCCAGTCCATAGGTTTCACCAAATGGAAACTTAGCATGGTTACCTGAACTCCTGAGTGGCAGTGAGGGGTGATCAGGAGCCTGTGTTTTTGGAAGGAGATTGAACTGTTGGAGTGAGTCCAGAGGAGGCCATGGAGATGCTCAGAGGGCTGCAGCAGCTCTCCTGTGAGGATAGGCTGAGAGAGTTGGGGCTCTGCAGCCTGGAGAAGAGAAAAGTTTTGAGGAGACCTTGGAGTGGCCTTCCAGTATCTGAAGGGGGCTACAGGAGGGCTGGGGAGGGACTATTGACAAGGTCTTGTAATGACAGGACGAGGAGTAATAGGTTTAAACTGGTAAAGGGGAGAATTAAACTGGATGTTAGGAAGAATTTCTTTGCAGTGAGGGTGGTGAGACACTGGCACAGGTTGCCCAGGGGGGTTGTGGCTGCTCCCTCCCTGGAGGTGTTCAAGGCCAGGTTGGATGAGGCCTTGAGTGACCTGTTGTAGTGGGAGGTGTCCCTGCCTATGGCACAGGGGGATTGGAACTGGATAGGCTTTGAGGTCACTTCCAGCCTAAACCATTCTGTGTTTAAGACAGGCAGCAAGTGTGGCTTTTGAGTGGCAGGCAACCTTCATAACCCCTCAGGTCAGGCAAATGCAAGAGTAACTGTGCTAAGCATAGGTTTTGTTGTACATCCAACCTTGACCCAGATGCTGGCTCTGTTCTGCTCTGGTTTGATCCTTCCCCAATGTGTTTGGGTGTATTCACGCCCTTCTTTACCTACCCCACAGACCTCTGTGCTCCAGGCAGCTGCAGCAGACATAGTTGTTAATAGCTTGCCCAGTCCTGCAGCTCGTGTGACTGCACGGAGAGCTCACAGGTCCTTGCTCTTGGTTTCCTGTCGTATTTCATGGCTCTTGGTTGGCAGCTCAGCTGAGGAGTTATGAAATTCATATCCTCCCTGCCTAGGAGAAAATGGCAAGTGGAAGATTTAATATCCCAGAGGGTTAATGTAGGAAGTTGTACCAGAGGGAAGAAGGTGGGGGTTAAAGCTTCAGGTCCTTCACAAATCTGTGCAAGCCAGGATTTCCAAAGGTTGGAAAGCTGTGACTTACACCAGCTGAATTACATCCATGGCAGGGTCTTACAGCACTTTTACTGAATCCCCCTTCCTAGCAGAAATTCTGGGATTAACTTCTGTTGTACTCCTAATGTCCAGGATTTTTTTTCCCGATGCCAGATGTCATTTTTATAATGAGATGTAATCAAACAGTAGCTCAAAAAAGATTTCTTTATTTTCTTCCCCAAAAAGTTAAAAGCTTCATCTCCATTCCATCCTCACCCAAAACATTTCAGCACCAGATTACTTTGAAACCCACGAAAAACAGGAAAATAATTTGGGGTGGGG
>VWZI01001760.1:159722-177558 GCA_013396835.1 Psilopogon haemacephalus | reverse complement strand
GGTGGGGGGGTGGGAAATAACTGTAATCCTGCGGAGAGGGAAGATTTCATGCAGTGAGTGAAAGAAATTTAGTGAAAAATCAAGAAAAACTCCAAAGTAAAAGTGCTAATATTCAGGTGGCAAATCCTTTTGGCCAGAGAAAGACATCTCAGTCCTAGAAGAATAACAGTTGCTGTCTGGCTCTTGGGAACTTTTTGTTGCTGCTCATGGATTTGTCTGATGTGGAGCTGTCTGGTTGCTAGTTACCAGACTCTCTTTAGTGAAGCTGTTTGCTTCTGCCACGTGGTCCTTTCTCGTCTGTCCTTCTGACATGAGGCATCAGAGGCAGGAGCAGAAGCTGTTCGATCACAATGACAGGACCCCTAGTTTTGGATGGTAAAATGTTCTGTTGGTTCCGTATATTTAAGCTCATATTTGTCTCTGTGCTTCCATCCAGGGAGTTTGATGAAATAGAGCACGAAGGGTTGTTCTGTGAGGTTCCTGCCCCATTTTGCAGGGCTTAAAAGAAACGATCCAAAACCCTGAGTGCTTATTCTGGCTGGTGAGCAACCAACGAAAAGGTATCTTGGGATTGGTCTAAATTTTGGTCTGTCATTAGTGGAAATATTGTACATAGCACCCAAAACGCTGTGCTAAACTCATTAGGCTGGATGATTGAAGAAATATAATTGGTGATCAGGGACTCACAGAATGACACAGGTTGGAAAGGAGCTCCAGAGTTTGCTCAGTCCGAGTCCCCTGCCAAAACAGCTTACCCAGGATTGTCCAGGTGGGTTTGGAATCTCTCCAGAGGAGACTCCACACCTCTTTGGGCAGCCTGCTCCAGGGCTCCAGCACCCTCACAAGAAAGTTTTTCTTTGTGTTCAGATGGAACCTCTTAATTCCAGGTTGTGCTCCTTATCCGTTGTCACTGGGCACCACTGGAAAGGGCCTGGCTCCATCCTCTTGCCCCCTCACCCTTTAGCTCTTGTTGAGCATTGCAGAGATCCCCTCTCAGGCTGCTCTTCTCCAGGCTAAACAGCCCCAGGTCTCTCAGCTTTTTCTCCTCAGAGAGATGCTTTGCTCACCCCATCACCTCTGTAGCCTTTAACAGACTCTCTCCAGTAGTTTCCTGTCTCTCTTGAACTGGAGAGCTCAGAACTGGAGCCAATACTGCAGATCTGTATTCTCTACAAACATCTTTTGTTGACCCTCCACCAAGTATCTTCTCGAACGTGTAATGAGTTAGAGTCTTATGAACATGACATCACTCTAGTTGGTGGTGTGGAGGACCTGGAGCTTAATTACCAGATCAGGCAATGGCCTGCAAAAGTGGCCTTGGCTGAGTCGCTTCACTGCTTTGTGCTTCATTCCCCCGACCACAAAATGGGGATGATAACCAGCTCAGCTGATGACAAGTGTGAAAGGAGAAATAAGCATCCTCATGTGACATTTGTCAGGATGCAGGATGCTGACCTAGATCTGCACAATCAAACTGGATATAGGTTATACAGTGTAGTTCCATAGGACAGCATCGGTGCAGATTTAGGCTGCCTGGCAACTCACTGCTGTCCATGAATGTTATGAGCATCACTGCAAGGCAAACAGCTCTTCTGATCCTCCCCACTTGAAAAGGGACTTCTACAGTTTCAGGCAGCAATTTCCACGGAATAATGAGAGAGCTGGAGAACCTCTCCTATGGGGACAGGCTGCAAGAGCTGGGGCTCTTCAGGCTGCAGAAAAGAAGGCCTTTTGGAGAGCTAACTGAGAGCAGGCTTCCAGTACCTGAAGGGGCTAGGGGAGATCTGGGAAGGGACTTTTTACAAGGATTTGTTGTAATAGGATGAGGGGCAATGGATTGAAGCTTGAGAAGGGCAGATTTAGACTGAAGATTAAAAAGAAATTCTTTCCAGTGAGGGTGGTGAGACACTGGAACAGGTTGCCCAGGGAGGTCATGTCTATGCTCCTTCTCTGAAGGTATCCAAGGTCAGGCTGAGTGTGGCCTCAAGCAATCTGGTCTAGTGGAAGGAGTCCCTGCCCATGGCAGGGGGTTGGAACTAGGTTTATCTTTAAGGTCCTTTCCAATCCAAACCATTCTATGAATCTATGATTAGAAGGAAAGTTGTACGGTCCTGCTCTATTACAGGCACTCATCACAGGTTTGTGAGGGGTGGGTTTCCTCCTTTGGTACCATTTTGTGTTGGCAAAGGGTCACTGCAGTAACGGCTTGAAATACTGATACATGTGTAAAGTCCAAAGCACTTCAAAGTGCTGTGTCCCTACAATCTTGTGAGGTCCTATGGCACAGCCTGAATCCTGCCTTGGCTCAGCTTAGAACAAGCTTTTTTTGTCTGATTTGGGGTGTTACAGACTTTTTACTCCTGTGACTTCATCTCTGGGTGTCTCCCCTTCCTCCTTCTGTGTCCCAGGTTAAGAGGACTTCTCCCAACCCTCTGCACAGGGCCAAGGGACCCATATAAGGGTGTTTGATAAATCCCTTGTTGCTTCAAGACTGCTGGCAGCATTGCTGCTGCTGCTGTGTCTGCATTGGGTGGGCCGGCCCTCCAACTGCTGCCATCTAATTTCTCCAGGAGGGGATGAAATCCAAGTGGCAGGTCAGGCACCTCTGAGGAGATAGCTCCTAACTGTTCCCACAGAGCTTGAAGAAAAAGATTTGACGGATTTACAGAGGAAAATGGCTGAGAAGGGATTGATAAACACACGGAGAGATCTAACTAGTGTGTCCCATCACTCTGAATAGCTGATCATAGCGAAAGTGCTTCAGGGCAGTGTCGGGAGGAATTTGTTGATGTGAACTCGTGTCTCCCTGAGAGAATCATGCTGTTCCAGAGAAGGGACCATCCAGAGAAGGTTGTCGTGAAGAAGAATGCAACAGCAGTAGGGTGGGCGTCTGTGTCAGGAGGAGTTGGCGAGATGCTCACCAGCGCTTTCTGAAGGCAGAGCTCTGAGGATGCCAGCAAGGACTTGATAGCTGAGCTTCCTCACAGCATCGTCAATGTGGCCTTATTCCCCTTGGTGCAAGTAGTTGCCACAGTAAGCTCTTAGTGCCAGATGGGATTCCAGGCATGAAAGTTTCCATGGTGCATCTGGGAATCTCCTATAGCTCTCGTGCTTAGAGCCATCCTGATGTGACCATCTGCACAGCAGTCAGCAGCATGAACAGACCTATCATGTCCGAGCTCTTGTAAAATACTTAATACTGTTCCTTCAGTGCTGACAGTATAGCTCAGGACAGGAGAGCAAATGTGTGTTCTTCAGTAACCTCTGAAGGTTTGGCTGAGTCTTGCTTAAAAGAACAGAAGGAAAGATTTAGAGACTGCAGTTTCCTGTTGCTGTGTATTTGGGATCTTCTCGATACTGATCAATAACTAAAGGATGGAAGTCAAGAGGATGGGGCTAGACAGGATCACCTGTGATCATAGCCTCTGCTAGGAGGACAGGCTATGAGATTTGAGGCTCTTCAGCCCGGAGAGGAGAAGGCTTTGAGTAGACCTTGCAGTAGCCTTCCAGTATCTGAAGGGAGCCTCCTGGAAGGCTGGGGAGGGACTATTTACAAGGTCTTGTAGTGACGGGATAACAAAGAATGGGTTTAAATTGGAGGAGAGGAAATTTAAACTGGATATTAGGAAGAAGCTCTTTGCAGTGGGGGTGGTGAGACACTGGCACAGGTTGTGGCTGCTTCTCTTCTGGAGATGTTCAAGGCCAGATTGGATGAGGCCTTGAGTGACTTGTTCTAGTGGGAGGTGTCCCTGCCTATGGCACAGGGGGATTGGAACTGGATGATCTTTGAGGTCTCTTCGAGCCTAAACCATTCTGTGATTTGTGTGCCTCAAAGAAATGCTCTGTCTACATTCCCCCAAAACAGGGTGGCAGGTAGTGTGGTCACCACACTCTTTTGGCTTTGGAAGGCTGAAGTGCATCAGTCTTCTGTAGCAGTGTCTTCAGAAGCTCTCCTAACCAAGCTCTGTGTGTGTGTCTCTTACACTTTAAGTAAGGCTAACAAACGGCGATGAGCCACAGCAGCTCTGTGAAGGCTGAGTATGCCTCCACCAGGGCCTGAGCTGATTTATCTTGATGTTTGGTGGAATTCTTCGCATTTTGGGTCCCTTCTGTAACCTTTTCACCTCGTTCTTTTTTAAGGTGGCTGCCTGGCTGTTACAATTTATCATGAACGCATCTCACTTCACTTTTGGCTCCTCTGACGGAAGGAACAGCCGGTCTCCGGGAGGTCAAAGACATTATTTTCCCCTCGTCTTTCTCAGTTTCCAGCACATATTTGTCACTTTGAAAAAGCATGAATTCTGGATTTGATGCACTTTAATTGATTTCACCCTCAACAAGTCCAACTGTCCATCAACCTTTCCTTTTTCTTTCCTCTCCCCCTTCCCCTTCTTTATTTCTTTCCTCTGCCCCTTTACTTTGTGAGTGATGTTTTCAGCCGCCTGCATGTTGAAGCTGTTGCAAAGCCCGTGACCCCATCAAGACCTACTGTCACGAGTCATTTCTCTCATTTTTCTTATCCTCCCAGTTGAACTTTAGATGCTGAGCGAGAATGAAGCCATCTCATAGGCCTACAGGTCTTGTAGAATCTTAGTGATGTGCTCCTTCTCCAAATAAATGCTGATCAGTTCTGGGCTCCCCAGTTCAAGAGGGACATGGAACTGCTTGAGAGAACCCAGTGCAGAGCCACAAAGATGATGAAGGGAATGGAACATCTCTCTTATGAGGAGAGACTGAGGGAGCTGGGGGTGTGCTGCTTGGAGAAAAGGAGACTGAGAGGTGACCTCAGCAATGGTTATCAATATGTAAAGTGTGAGTTCCAGGAGGCTGGAGCCAGGCTCTGCTGGGTGATGACAGGACAAGGGGCAATGGGTGGAAGCTGAGGCATAGGAACTTTTATTTAAACACAAGGAGGATTTTTTTTTTTCTGTGAGGGTGACTGAACACTGGAACAGGCTGCCCAGGGGAGTTGTGGAGTCTCCCTCTCTGGAGATATTCCAAGCCTGCCTGGATGTGTTCTGTGTGATCTGTTCTAGATGGTGCTGCTCTGACAGGGGAGTTGGACTGGATGAGTTTTTGAGGTTCCTTCCAGACCCTGACATTCTGTGATTCTGTGTGATTCCGTGATCATTAACTGAACCTGGCCAGTGGTCCACTTATTTTGAGACAAATGTGTAGAATTGGAAATGTGTGGGGATTAATAACTGTTTCTTGATGTGGTGGCATTGGTGTTTGAAATCATTTGCAGCAGCGCTATGGCAGAGGTGAAGGTACCTGTGGTTCTTTCCTCATGGAAGGATGTGTACACCCGGTGATGTGTGATTGCAAATTGAAGTGTGTAAAAGAGCAGCGACAGCTTGGAAAAGGAGATGATGTTGCACTCTGTCTTGCTTGTTTGATGAATTCCTGTGGTGTAAGTGGAGTAAAATCGAGCCGTGTGGGTGTGTAACAGCTTGGCCTTTGCACAGAGGTCTTCTAAGTGGCCAGGGGCCAAGCTGAGACAGTGCTTCATAGATCTTCCTCTGAATGCTGCCATTACATCCTTGCTGTCAGCAGGAAATGGAGTAGGGAGCAGGCTTCTGTTTGCAATAGGGCAGAAGTATTTAAAGCCCTCTGCAGTGTTGTGACCAAGGCCTTCATCAGAACTTGGTAAAAACAGTCATTCCTTGGGCTAATGTGCCCTCACTGACAAACTCCAGCACTTGGCATGAGCAGAATTAGTTCATGATGCTTGATGGGAGTGTTCTCAACTTGTAGTGCAGGGTATCTAAGACAACCAAGCCTCCTGTAGAAATCTGAAGAAGTCCTCTTTGGTGGAGAGAGCTGAAACTTGGCATCTTGGAGGCCTGCAGTGGAACTGCTGTCCATGGTCCTGGGTGGCCAGAGGTGGAGGTCTAGGCTTGATGAAGAGGATGGCTCAGGCTTGGGGGGTTGCAGAAAGGTGCAGTTTCCTCACTCCTACTTGTGCAAACCAATATGACTCAATCCTGCAAACCAAACTCCTTGTTGGCCGGCATGTGTGGATGGAGAACAGTTCTTCATGGAGTTATAAATGGCTCTCCCTGTTGCTAGTGGACCTCAGACAAACCCTTTCCTTCCATGACTTGTTGCCAAGAGGGTTGTTGTAACCTTGCAAAGACTCTTCTTGTCCAGTAAGACTCGACTGTCATATTCTGGATCATTTCCTGAATATTTATATGAATCTTTGGAGAAAATCCTGGAGCATTGTTACCTGCAGTTGAGTCACCCACCCTGGATGTATTTAAGGGTCGTTTGGATGTGGTGCTTAGGGATATGGTTTAAGGTGAAGCTCATAGAGTAGGGTTATAGATTGGACTTGGTGATCCTGAGGGGCTTTGCCAGCCTGGATGTTTCTGTGATTCCTCAGCAGCAAACCTCCTGCAGCCTAATTCTGAGTTGAGATGTTTCTAGCACAGGAATCCTTGCTCAAAATATTAGTTTGAGACAAATATTTTTCTTTTCTAGTCTATAGATTCATTTGATCCCAAGACCAGTTGGAATTGGGTTTTGTCCTGTGGTGATAATGATTTCTTTTTTCTCACTAAGCTTCTCAGAAGTACACAGCAGCTTTCTGCTAGCCAGAGCTATGATGCCAGAGGAGGTGATCAGAGTGTGCTTGTGTGAGTTGCTGTTAGTAGCCTCTGACAGTGCTGGGGAACCCAGAGCTCAGAATAAAACGTTGCTAATGCAACATTAGAGTGTTGCAGAGGACGTACAAGGATTTAATTTGTGTACCTGATTTAGACATGATGCCAGAAGGAGATGTTTGCTCCAAGAGAATGAATAAGGGGATGAATATGTGGAGTTGGCCAAGAGCTGGTGCCTCTAGGGCTGTCATGTTGCCTTCTGGGCTGAGGTGGGATTTTGATGTGTTTTAATTGGCTTGGTCCCGGGAACTCTGGGTGGCTCTCTGGCTCTGATTTGAGGCTGAGTATGGGATGGTGTCTGTAGCTTAGCTACATAGGGGAGCTTCTGCACAGTTTCAGGGAAGAGTATCACAGCCTAGAGTAGGTGTTGATGGGATCTGAGCCCCTTCTGCATTACATCAGATTTGAGAGTCAATATTCTGGGTGCTTGAGCAGTGCTGGAGTACCTGTAATTGGGGTACCTGACGAGGTGATCTGAATCCTACTAGAAGTTTCCCAAATCCCAGGTTAGTGCTTTCCCTACTAGGCCAACCTGCCTAGGAGTCAGCCTGATTTAACAGCCAGCACACTGGATAATAATCTGATGTGAAGCCCAAAACTGCACAGCCTACATCTTTTCAGGGGATTAAATCACTCAACAGAACCTTGCTACACCAGCTGGGAGCTTTCCAAAATAAGCATAAAGTCACTTGCTTGTCACTCCTATCAGAAAGACTACAAGCTGGGGAAAACACTGTGCTGAGGTTACTCAGTGTGGCAGTACCAGAACTGGGAATACTATGGAACTAAGTCTTCTAGTCCCTGAGATGTATGTTAGGAAGGTAGATACACTATCACCCCATCGTGGTTGCTTACAGAATCTGTCAGTTAATCTCAGGGGGGTGGGAATGTTCAGCTAACATTAGAATCGTTTTAAGATGTAGGGTCAAGTTTGATGCTTGAATCAGGATTTAAGTTATGGTTGTCCTTAAAACTCAGTCCAGCATCTAGCATTAAGATCATCCAGCTCTAACAATCCCTTTGCATGCTGGAGGGTTGGAATTGTTAAGCAGCTTCTCTGTTTCATCCCATTGTATCAGAGACATGAAGCAGCACTTACTACTGACCAGCTCCACTCTCTTACACCTTCCTTTCCCCAGCTCAGGTCCAGAAGACAATGTGGTGAGTTCATTGGGTGCCACACAAGCCATGGCTTGGCAATGATGCAGAAGTATTCATATCTCCTGTTTTTAATAGATAGTCACATGGAGAGAATGAGGCAGAGATCATGAAAAGGAGATGCAGAACAATTGCATTAGGCAGTTGATTATTTCAATCTGAAGAGCTCTGAATTCCCTTCTGAAATCTTCTCTTGGGACTCTTAGTTCTCAAGTTAAATGACTAATTAGAGCATGTTCACACCACAAATCACCCCAGCAAGGCAAACGCCTGAGAGCTAATGCTGCCTACTTGCTCCCTGTGGAAGCTGAAGATCTCAGGAGCCTCCAGAGGCATTTCCCCCCTTGAAATCTGTGCCTGTTATGAGGACATTGCAAAATTTACAGGAGGGGAAGCAAATGAAAGTTCTCCCCCACCTGACATGGCCTGTACTAGTCCCTCTTTCAAGCCAGTTTCTTTGGTTCATTCTTTCTCTTATCCAAGATCTTGTTTAGTGGGGAAAAAAAAAATACTTGAAACTGAGTGCTCCAAGCTGAGAGATGTGCAACACCCAGCAGGACCCTGACCTTCCTTGGAGGTAACAAATTGGCTGGCATGTAGACTGGAGATGCCGGATGAGGAAGGAGGGGAAGGGGGGGATGGCTTAAAGGGGGGTTAAAATTACAAAGCCAACATCTGTTACTCAGGGTATGGGCTGCAGTGCTCTGCCATTGCCCTCAGCAAGCAGGGCTGGCTTCAGAAAGGCGCCAGGGGATGGCCTTGGGTCATCAGAGGACAAAGGTAGGAATGAGCACAGCAGGCTTTTCTTGGGGGTTATAGGAATAAATATATAGAAGAGATCCTCAGGTGGTGGTTGTGGAGGGGCCTAAGGTGGAGAATGAATCTTAAGAAACAGAAATGCTATGCTCTTCTCTGGGGATTTTGCCAACATACAAAATCTGGGTTTGGTTTTCTTATCTCAGAGCCCCCTCAGGAATTAGTCATCTCTGAGTAATGGAGGGCAGCAGAGCCATTATTTACCTCTTTCTCAGTTACTAAAAGTTCCCCCCCCCGATAATTTCCTGTGTTCATATCCTCTTCAGTCCCTCTCTAACTTCTGTCTTCCTTGCTATCTAGCACCATGAGCCACTGCAAATAAAATGAGGACTGGCAGTCTTGAGTCATCTGGAGAGATGTTGGGCCCCAGCTTCCACAGAGGAACAAGAAACTCTGGGCAATGCTATTTCTCTTGCATTCAGCTGTGAGATTTTGCCCCAAATGCTTTCTGTCATCTCAACAGACCCCCATCCTTTGTGCTTAAATTGATTCTGTCTGGCTTTAATTTGATGTGAGAATAGACCTCCCACCGTGAGCCCTCCAGAGTCTGTTCCGTGCAAAGGGAGCTGGAGGCTGGATGTGGCTGTGATCAGGGGCAGGCTTCTTCTATTGTAATGGGGAGACAAGGATGGTTTGGGGAGGACCACTGAATTCTGTGAACCCATGAACAATTGAAATGAGGCTTTTCACTTCCATACTGTGGGAAGTGCTTGTACACCAGTTTGGAAAGCAAGAACTGTAACAATGATTTCTCATTATAGGCATGTGTTGGGTGTTCTGAAGAAGTCTCCAGTCCTCTTCTGCTGGTTCTATGCCAGCATGAGACAGTCCAATGGATCTGGCTGTCCAAATGGGTGAGGAGAGGATTCAGGAGAAAGGAATAGATTTGGTTGTGGTCACCTAATTACCTGATGGCAGAGATGATAAATAGGGAAGCTGCAAATGAAGTGTAGATTGTGAGTCTGGTTATCCAAAGACAAAACACTTGTTGAGCTCCTTTTTATCAAATCACAATCTTTTGGTTCAGTAGAGTGCTGACTTGAGGCTCTGTTAGTCTGTAGTGACACAATGTGGGAGAAAGGTTCAGGTTTGAAGGTACTGCCCCATGGAGGGGTCTCACTGAAGGGGTCAGGAGCTCTACTGTATCCCATAAGCAGAGGAGAGGACTCTGTAGCTTACTGTGGTAAGAGGAAGCTGAATGAGAGCGATTCTGTATTTGCTACCTTCATTTTACAGCCTTCAGATGTTTGAAGGCCTCTTAAAAGCTCCTCTGTGCCCCTGTTCAGCATGATGAAACGTGCTGCTGCTTGGACCACAAGTCCAGGTTTAAGTCAGATGGGAAAGGTTTTGAGAGGAAAAGAGATGAGTAAGTATTCAGAGTTAATTATCTTCAAATTCCTGCAGTGGCTTGAGTAATAAAATATAGATCTGTACACACTTACTCATACCATGCCATTAGTGGTCTATGCTTCTGTGTCAGGCAATAGTGTTCATGGAAGAAAGAAAACACAACATTACTGCCTGGCATCACTGAAGGCTCACAGAATCATAGAATGGTTTAGGTTGGAAGGGACCTCAAAGCTTATCCAGTTCCAACCCCCTACCATAAGCAGGGATACCTCCCACTAGAATAGGTTGCTCAAGGCTCAGGTCTTTGCAGATACAGAATCACAGAATTGTTTCAGACCTCTAAGATCAAGTCAAATCATTGACCCATGGTCATCAAACCATGTCCCCAGGTGCAACCTCCACAGGTTTCTTGAACACCCCCAGGGATGGTAGCTTCACCACCTCCCTGGGCAGCCTGCTCTGATGCTTGACCACACGTTCAGTGCAGACTTTTTTTTTCCTAATACCCAACCTAAACCTCTGCTGGCACAGTCTGAGTCCATTTCATCTCTCTCTATATAATCTGATAGAGGTGGTCTTCCAAAAGTCTCTTTCCCAAAAATATTGGGGATGTAGTGAGGTACTAATAAAACAAGTACAAGCAGTCGAAATTAGGCTGGAATAGATCCTGTAGAGGACCAAAGCTCACCCACATCTCTCCCAGACACAACTCTTAATGGTGGCTGAAATCTCCATTTTTATTCTGTAGAGAGATCTATTCCTACCTGGTAGTTTTGTTTAGAACGTGTTAGAAACTGTAGAAATAATACTATATAGTCACTCTTGACTTGAAATATTTCCTCCTTTCCTTCCCTGTATCAGAAACCTTCCTATTTTTTTGGACATTTTTTCACCATTCCACCTGATCCTTCCATATTTCCATATTTCAAGGAGATTACACCAAATGGCATGTTTCCATGGCTGATATGCAGCAATAATGCAGGGTTAATACCTAATTAGTTCCCAGGGACATTGAGCTTTTCATGGATATTCAGTAACAAAAGCAACAACAAACAAGCTGAATTCCTAGGTCTTAATTCATCGGGGAGGAGGAAATAGGAACCTCCAAACGCAGGAATTATTCAGTGCAGTCTGAAAGCTTGTTTCTTTCTCTCATGAAGCTCCAAGGATGCTATAGCAGCTGACAGGGAAAATATAACCTCCTCCTCCTTCCCTCCCTACCTTCAGGGCACTGTGTATGTGTCTGTGTTTGCAGCCCTGACATCCCCAAAGAGCAAAATTCCCAGTTCTGCAACACGCTTTAAATAGCTGCTTGCTGATTCCCCTCCCCAGCACAACCTCGGGTCAACCCCATCTCCTTCCCTTGACGTCCAGCCATACCTGATCAGTGCTACCCTGAGCAGCTGGATGTGATCAGAGCTGGCCTTCCACCTCGCACGATGGCGAGCATATGGACCCGCGGGCTCCAGCCATTACGTGCCTGAGCACTGAGCTTGTCTGCCTGTGGCTATGGAAGGCTTTTCCCCCTCCTCTCTCAAGCGATCGCAAATAAACCTTTCTGATAAGGAACAGGAAAACAAACAGGCCCTTTGGCTCTGGAGGCAGTGAGAAGGAAGGAGGAGATAGAAAACAACAAAGCCAATAATAAAATCTTTGCTGTGTTTAGGCAGCGCATAGAGCACTTCAGAGTGCCTTCAAGGAAGGAGGAACTGTCTCTGCCCTCAGCCAGAGACAGATCTTCTTGAAGCAGAAATAGCTCGTTTCAGGGTGATGAGGGGACTGGAGCATCTTGTGAGACCTGGGGCTCTTCAGCCTGGAAAAGAGAAGACTGAGAGGGGGTCTTATAAATGCATATAAATATCTAAAGGGTGGAGGTCATGAGGATGGACTCTTCTCAGTGTCAGCCAGTGATAGGAAAAGGGGCAGAGGATACAAAGTAGAAAACAGGACAGTTCACTTGAACTTAAGAAAATTGTTTCTTTTGAGGGTGCTGGAACTCTGGAGCAGGATGTCCAGAGAGGTTGTGGAGTCTCCTTTTGTGGAGACCTTCAAGACCTGCCTGCATGCATTCCTGTGCAACATGCTGTGGGTGACCATGCTTTAGCATGGTTGGGAAGGATCCCTTCTAACCCTTGCTGTTCTGTGATTAGCCCTCAGTGCTTTAGAGCCAGGTCCTGGTATGGGAGCTCCAGGGGATGAAGCAGCAATGTGCTTGTACTGAAGTGCTGAAACCACATGAAGGGCTCCTGTGGTCCTTTTCCTGGCTGGAAGGAACCAGAGCACTAATGTCATCATGAAGTCATGACAGATGGTACCAGGTACAAGTTATTGCTGCCGATGCATCTTCTCTGAGGTCTTCAATGGAATCTCTCCTATAGAGCTGATGCAGTTCCATGGCCCTAAATCCTTGAACTGTGGAGAGAAGCAGGAAATCCATGTGGGAAATTCATTCAGAGAGGGAAAATGAGACCATAAGCCATGGGATCAGCACCAAGTGGGCCAAGCATTGATGTCAGTTATTTCCCAAGCAGCTCTATTGAAGCAAGCAGCATTAATTGTAGATTTATGCCAGCATCACCGAGAGTCATTCTTGGGACACAGCCAGTTCTGGTAGAGGATTAATCTTGCTGGAAAACTCCTTCTTGTCCCCTGCTTGGTCTCTGACACTCGCACATGCACGCAAACAAATCTTGGTGACCCTCCCGACAACCCAGTTAGCTAGGAGGGATTTAAAGGATGTGAAACCCTATCTTGCCCTCCAGCACAGCCCTGCATCTGCCGCAGCCCCTTCAGAAGGCAGGACCAAGCCACCTGCCAGTTGTTTTCCTCAAAGAGAAAATGTCTATTGGACACAAAGGAAACAGCTAATCCAGTCCCGTGGGAGGGACCAGCCATTTGTCATTCCCACAGTCTCCAGCATAGGTAGTCAGCACCTTCCAGGTTACAGAGTGCCCAGTTCCCTCAGGACTTCCTCACAGGACTTGTTCCCCAGGTGCTTCACCAGCTCAGTTGCCCTTCTTTGTACCCACTCCAGTGCCTCAATGTCCTTCCTGGTGTGGTGCCCAAAACTGAGCACAGTACTCAAGGTGCAGCCACACCAATGCTGCACTTGCCTGCTCGTGCTGGCCACACTAATACAGGCCAGAAGGCCATTGCCCTTCTTGGCCACCTGGGCACACCGCTGGCTCATATCCATCTGCTGGAGATGTTCTAAGAAACACGTGGACGTGGCACTGTGGGACATGGATGATCATAGAGTCAGTCAGAGTTGGAAGGGACCACAAGGATCATCTAGTTCCAATCCCCTGCCATGGGCAGGGACACCTCACACTAGATCAGGCTCTCTAGAGCCTCATCCAGCCTGGCCTTAAACACCTCCAGGGATGAGGCTTCCTCCACCTCCCTGGGCAAACCCTTCCAGGCTCTCACCACCCTCATGCTGAAGAACTTCTTCCTAACATCCAGTCAGACTCTCCCCATTTCTAGTTTGTTCCATTCCCCCCAGTCTTATCACTACCTGACATCCTTAAAAGTCCCTCCCCAGCTTTCTTATATGCCCCCTAAAGATATTGAAAGGTCACAATAAGGTCACCTTGGAGCCTTCTCCTCTCCAGACTGAACAGCCCCAACTCCCTCAGTTTCTCCTCATTGTAGAGGTGCTCCTATGGTCATGGTGGCGTTAAATTGATGGTTGGACTCAATCTTAGGGCTCTCTTCCAACCAAAATGTTTCTGAGATTCTTCACAGCTTAAAAATTAGTAGATGAAGCCATGTATTGAGTATGTAGGATGCATATCTTCTTTATATGTTTTCTGATGGTATGTCTGTGCAGTCTTAAAACTTCCAGAAACATGGATCTTCTCTAGTTGTCACTTCTTTACCTCTGTGCCCTAAGGACTGGCCAGTGGCATCTTCTCACCACCACTGCCATATAGTGTCACTGTGTTCAATCAGCTGCTTGAAGTATGAGTTCTGGTGGCTTTGAGGAGGGGGTTTTGACCCAAACTTAACAGTACACTGGAAGTGCAACAGATGCTTCCCTGGAGTCTGTTTCTACAGCAGAAGGGATAGGTTAATGGTCTGGAGCAGCAGGCTAGGAATGCCTCCATGCCTGGGGACTAGCAGGCTGAGCTCTGTGGTCTGCTCAGCCTTTCCCCCTTCTGAGGGCAATAAATGGAATAAAGTGCAGTTTATTGCCTGCCCACAAGTTTCAAGTGAAAGAGGTGAAGGAGGGGGAAAAGAAAACCCTGAGGCCAGCCACTCAGTGGGTGCAAATCAGTAATGCTGCCTTACACCAGCTGCAATGCTGGCCCCAAGGTTTTGTGTTCACATTATCCTGGGGCTCATATTGCAAGAATGCAGGGCTGGCCAGATGTGCTAGCTCCAGTATCCCCTCCCCTCCTGAACTGACAGGGTACCAGCTGGCACTCCCTGCCCTCTTTGCAGCCAGGCTTCCCTGGTGCTGTCTGCCTGCAGTTCAGGATGTGCTCTGAGCTCCTGGGAAATGGGTTACAGGCATGAGTACTATCCCAGTTCCAGGACACAATGGTGAAAGGGTAAGAGCAGGCAAGGAAGTTTTCCCCCTTAGAAGTGATGTTCATCTCCTCCCCCAACCTAGCATATGGAATTCTGGATCACATTTCTCTCTCTTGCCAATAAATATTGCAGATTTATTGCTCTATACCTGGTGGGTAGTAAATTGCATTCCACCTCTGTTATAAGGCTCTTTGCTATGACACAGTCTTGCAGCTCCATTAAACCTTAATTACAGCAACACTTCATTGGGTTGCTGTGATGGTCTGAGTGCCATTGTAGTAGGGAGGATGTATGGCCAAAACAGGCTGATACAGAGAGGTTTGGGGTTGTTTCCTCCCTTTTTAAGGATTATGGAGAGTTGAGCCCAGCAAGGGGAATAGAAGGAGCCTCAGCCTCTCATTCTCTGCTCATTTTCCACCACAGCTGGCTTCACCTGCCGCAGCCCCGCCAGCTCTTCTGCTCCCTGATGAAGTGATGACCAAGCTATGGTCAAAGTTGCCTCTATTGAAGGGCCTATTTGCAGTTGTGCATATGAGCTGCACCTTGGGTTCAGCATTATCTCTTGGTTTGATACCATGAGAAGGGCAGGCTTTAGCTGGTGGAATACCAGGAGCAAAACAGGGCCTGGATTTGTAGCAACACAAAAAAATTGCAGGAGCAGTTTCACTGGTATGTGGTCAGTCTAAGCTCAGCCTTCAGCAAGCAGATTGCTTCTGTGTCAGCTAAGGGCACTGTTTCTGGTGCCATCCCTTCCAGCTTGTCACTGTCCTACCCTGCAGCCTGTGGGAAGGAACGAGACTTCCTTTCAGCAACCGCTGGCTGCTGTAGCAGCTCCTTGGAGGTCAATGTTGTCTAATATTTTCACCATGCTCTTCTAGCCTCTGCTGCCTGAGGCAGCCACAGTGAAGGCTGGGAGAGGGTGAAGGTCTTGATGCCTGTGGATGCTGGATGTGTAGATAGATGGTTCTCATTTCCCTTCTCCAGCCAGGCATGGAGGAGGCACAGCTTAGAGCTCCAGGAGAGGCTATCCAGTGCCTGTGCTCCCTCTGGACTGAGGGTGTTCTGCTTGGCCTTAGAGCTTTTGTTCTGGAGACCACTCCTGGTCTAAGATGGGTCCCCAGCCCCTCAAGCAGACATGGTTCAGTATTAGTATGTGTTGTACAGACATCCCTATAGCCCTTCTTAGGTGGATGTTCAGGTCCTTCAGTGTCATGATGAGCTAAGCAGAAAGCACTAATGCTTACACCAGCCACTTGGATCACTGCACCAGTTCATAGGTGAGCTCTGTGTTGCCAGATCTGCCCGGGAGAAGGATTTTTTTTCATTCCAAGTTTGGAAAGCACCTTCTTCTTGGGTCATACTGGTGTAACACCAAGTATATACATGGTGTAGCTGTGACAGTAATTGAAACTGCTGCAGATTATCCTCAGGATTATCTTCTATTAGCATAATGCCCACACTTCAGTAATGATTTTGACTGTTGTGGTCACTTTGTGTAACGTTCAGCATCCTTCTAAGTCTGCAGGTATGAGTAAGGCTGCTTGTTTGACTGCATTTTACCACGTCTGTAACTTTATCTGGTCACATATCCACAGAGCATCTACTACACCCACAGGTATTTGCAGATAGGCAGCACAGAGATCTTCCCCAGCACTGCTGTTGCAAAAAAGCAGCTACCAGGAAGCAACTCAAATCTTTCTATGAATTTGGTTGCTGAACTCTTGAACGAATAACTAACACATGGGAAATACTTCTCTTTGGAGGGCCTGTTATAGAGCCTTGTTTGTCCTTATTCTCCCCTCTAACAGCAACCTTGAGATGTCAGACGTAGGAAATGTGGCCACAGCTGTTTATGCACTTAGAGGGTTTTTTCCAAGGCCACATCCTTCTATTCTCCTGTAGATTACTTGAAAAGATGCTGCAGGGACTCCAGCAAGCCAAGGTCTATGTGCCACATGCAGGTGTTGCCAGGAGACTGACGTTTTGAACATTGGAAAGCTATCAGAGAACTAATTTGGTGGTGGATGTTTGAATTTTTTTTTTCTCTCCTTCTTCCTTCCCTCTTGAGCTGTGCACTGGAAGACTCTTGCTGTAGATTGATATTCCTAACAGCCACAGGATTCGAGCAACGTGGAGAGTAGCTCTGTGGAAAAAGACCTGGGAGTCCTGCTGGATAACAGGCTGATCAGGAGCCAGCAATGGGCCAGTAGCATCCTGGGGTGCATGAAGGAGAGTATAGCCAGCAGGTGAAGGGAGGTTCTCTCCCTCTACTCTGTCCTGGTTAGGTCTCATCTGGACTTCTGTGTCTAGTTTTGGGCTCCCCAGTTCAAGAAGGACAGGGAACTGTTGGAGAGGGGACAGTAAAGATGTTTGGGTTAGAACATCTCTCTTAAAAAAAGGTTGAGGGTCTTATGGCTTTTGAGCCTGGAGAAGAGAAGACTGAGGGCAGAATCTTATGGATGCTAATGAGTAAGTATGGGTGGCAGGAGGATGGGGCCAGGCTGTTTTTGGTGTTTCCCAGTCATAGGACAAGAGGTAGCAACACAAACTTGATCGCAGGAAGTTGTATCTAAACAAGGGAAGGAACTTCTTTTGTTTGAGGGTGGTGGAGCACTAAACCAGGCTGCCCAGGGAGACTGCTCCATCTCTGAAGTCATTCAAAGTCTGCCTCCATGCCATCTCCTGCAGCCTGCTGTGGGTCAACCTGCTCTGGCATTGGGGCTAGAAGACCCCCAGAGGTCCCTTCCAGGCCCTAACATCCTTTGATTCTGTGATCTTCTATCAGGTAGCTAAGTCATGCCCCTGTACCAATTTTCATAGAATGGTTTAGGTTGAAAGGGACCTCAAAGCTCATCCAGTTCCAACCCCATACCATAGGCAGGGTCACCTCCCACTAAAACAGGTCGTTCAAGGCCTTGAATACCTCCAGGGAGGGAGCAGCCACAACCTTGCTGGGCAACCTGTGCCAGTGTTTCACCACCTTCACTGTAAAGAACTTCTTCCTTACATCCAGTTTCTACTAAGAAAATGTCCTCACCTTGATGAAAACATCATTTTCCTATGTGCAAAGGGATCTTTATTCAGGAATTCCACTTTTCAATAACCTAAGAATTGTCAGAGGGAGTTTGTTCTTTCTTATTTTGGTAGCGAGGGGGAAGTTTTTAATTTTTCAAATGCAGTTTGTGTTAGAGGAATTAAAGATGTATAAAATTAAATGGGAATGTCTTGAAGGGACCGAAAATATATATTTTGATTAACTCAAATGAATTCAAAAATAAATCATGGGGAGGGGGGAGGTGGGAGAATGA